>CAWUFW010002094.1:1800000-2380000 GCA_963921515.1 Calotriton arnoldi
GAGAAATGTACATGAGGCCTAAAGAACTCGGCTAACATAAGAAACAACATGAAATTGCATTGAGCATACATATGCGTGATCATTGCTACGGTGCATATTTAAATCGGTGTATTACAAAGCAAACAAATTATCTCTTGTTAATCACATGTAAAACACGGCACATTAAGGCTTTCATCAAATAGTGCAATGTTGATCCCTCCATATTGTATGAAAATCTCTATCACATCACTTTACACGTTATTACACGGTCTAATATCCAAATGTTAACACGACAAAGGATTATATGAGGGAGTGCAAACTACTCCTGATTAGAATGCACCCCTACAAATAAGAGAGCACAATCGCGCTCTATCAGTCCCCCCCCTTCTGATAACTAGTGTCATCACAATCAATTGCATCTCACAGGAGAAAGAACCAACCTAAGTAGAAGTTGTAGCCAGTCTTCCCTGTCAAAACTTTTCTAGGTTCTTGAGATTCCCGTAGTGACTGTCCTGCAGTCTCTCCATTCTCCTCTCCCGCTGTCTAAGAGAATTCTCAACCTGTCTTGTTTTATTCCACTTGTAAGCTCTTATCACTCCCAGTAAAAGGATGATACAAATCACAACCATTATGATCGACTTCAAGATGTAACCAAGAAATCCTTTTCCAAGATTTGCAAATCAGCTTCCAACCTTTCCAAAACCTTTACCAACTTTATCCCAAACTCCCTCTGTTGCGAAGTCATGTACCTCATGATGTATCTCAGTAATGTTACTTATATACTTCCTCAGATCCTTGCTATGATCTGGGATATAAGTACAACACTGTTGAACCCAGCATTTTACAGACTCCGCATTCTTTTGCTAACAACATGTCTAAAAGACGATTTTGCATCACCATAGCTCTTATCGAGACTATTTCTCCATCCGCAAGTTGTAAAGACTGGGCTGTATTTGCTGACACCTTGTCCACAATAGTTGACAATCTTCTAATCTTTACATTGTTCAAAACCACTCCCAAACTTGGTATTATCGCTCCAACCGCATCTCCAACAATCTCTCCCGCACTTGTACCACGCCTTTATCTATGGGACAACTGCCCATCCAAAGGTCCCAAATCCTCCACATGGTATATTTTGGGAAACACAACAGCCACATAACACGTGCCATACCAATTCAGTGGCAATCTAACAGACGCATTTTTCCCACACACAAAATACACATTCGGCACCACTTGCACCGCTTCCTGCAGGAACGTCTTTGCGGTGGCTTCAATTGTGAAAATGTGATCACACACGCTCTGTCCCATAAAAATGTTATCATAATAGGTTTGTACCTGTCTAATGCAAAGCTTCTCTCGTTGTTCTAAGTCTAAAGCTATTGGACCATAACTTCCTCTGGTCTTGTGCGCTAACTCTTCTTTGGTTTACTCAAATTTTCCTTCTCTATTGTTACATTTTACTGCTAATTGTCTATGCCTATCTTCTACCTGGTCTATAAACTTCTTTTCTATGTCAGTCAACATAGATGTTAGGTTGTGCCGGTGTGCATAAGCCGTATCTAATGTCACATTAGGTATGAAGTACTTCCCCATTCTCTCCTCTTGTTTATAATAATCATACTTTTTCAGGTGCTTGTAAGCTGGAACTTCTGAAAGCACCACATCATAGTTGGAGAAGTAATACTCATAATGAACCTTGCCATAAAACATACTAAGCAATAAGCTACAAGTGATACCATACATCAGGGATAAGTGATGGTATCTTATTCCTCCTCAACAGACGCTGGCAACTGCATACACACATAACAATCTCTCACATCCATCGTGTTTACATACTCCTACAATAACTTCGCATAAGCATTCAACGTATAATCACCTTTAGACAAATCTACATGCAACAAGCGACTAGTTTTATCAATCATAGCATTATCAGCTCCTAATGTACCCACTTTTGTGTAGACCTGGGCGGTGAACTTCGCTCTGTTCGCGGCATTTGCGGAGTTTTCTGCAGCGATGTGCAGCGGAGTTTTTTTCCCCGCTCGCGATCGCTAAGTTCGCGAGCGCGAGTTGCCGCTCGGGTAGAATTTCTACCCGAGCGGCAGGAATACCAGCACAAACTGCAGTTCGCACTGCACTCCGCCACTCGCGGAGGTTTTTTGTAACTTCGCGGAGTTTCGCGTAGCAAAACTCTGCGAACTATGCCCAGGCCTGCTTTTGTGCTAGAAGTGGTAGGTGTGGATGTCCCTTGCTCTCCCACCCCATCAGCTTCTGCTTCGTGTGAAATTTTAAGACATGATAATAACTACGGCTATAACTACAATCACTCCTACTATAAGTGTACCTATTATACATTTTGTTCTACGGTTCGAATTTCCAGACTCCATCTTCGAGTGAGTTTTGAGTTGCCACAGCAAGAGGATCAATGCAAAGTCTCTCTCTCTGCTTCTCACTGTTACTCGACAAAATTCACACACACTTCCTTGAAGTTGAGGAAACAACCTTCACAGTTCGTTACACAATTATTTACACAGTTAAAAAAGACTTCCCTAGCCCTCTTTCTGCTTCTACGGAAAGATCCCTATGTTTATTCTTCTTCCACTCGGGCCTAGGTTATCTTCCTTAGAGCAAAGCCTTTTTATTTACAGTTTACAGTTCATTCGAAATCCCTTATGAGATCAGAGCCAATTTCATTAATGACACGCTGTAAAAGTTCAAGACGGAAAGCTGCAATCTCCTGAGCTGGTGTCTGATACCCAAAAGTCGGGAATGAAAGATCTTGCAAAATCAGGCTTCGCAACCCACTCAGCCTCGCACAATCTGGTACAGTCAATGTCAAAACTCCATAAGCTTCTACTCCAGGGACCAACAGTCCGATCTCAATTATCGGTTCTGAAGCTCTACGCATCACTCGTCTGGATCTGTCTCCCGGACCTCACTGTTCCCGGCATCTGTAATCAGGTAAGTCCACTCCGGGGCAGCGTATCTCTGGCACGGTACTCTTGTTCTCCTTGACCTCCTCAAGCTCCCTAGTGCTTGCTCTGTGTCGCTCAACTCTGATTCCGACGTTTCAGATACATGAGCAAGGTCTCTTTCAGGTGCAAGTCTCAAGTTCTGTCTCTTCTGTCTCATAGGCCACGATTCTCTAGCGGCTTCTGCTCTCCTCTCTTGCACCGACCACTTTTCACACCGGTCTCTTCAGCTGAGTCTGACTTTGTACCATTCACAACGTTACTGTCTTCCTCAGAGTCTGTACCTGGGCCTTGTGCAGCATGACCCGCCTCAGCTCGACATGGTGGGTAACCAGCCTCGTCAGGAACCCCCACAACTTGCCTTGTGCTCTCCGGTGGCCGCGCAACCACGGCTGGATTTTCTTCAGGGAGAGGAGCTGTTTCTTCCGAGGGTCCTGGAACTCTGCGGGTATGGGAGGCGTGAATCCAGTTTGGCAAGCCTCCGCTTTTCACAGCTGTTTTAGTCACCAAAATCACCAGGTATGGTCCTTGCTAGTGGACATCAAGACAGTTGTTCCTCACATGCTTCTGGATCAGTACGCAGTCACCTGGACACAGGTCATGACAGAGGTCCTTCGAAGTCGGTGCAGTCGCAGCTTCAACCTGGTGAGACAGAGAGCGGACCACGTCAGCTAGTCCTTTGCAATAATCAAGGATCAAATCATCTGTGATGTTTATCAATGCTGTGGATGGAACTGCAGGCAAGCGCATCGCCCTCCCCATCAAAATTTTGTGCGGGGATAATCCAGTCCTCCTATCAGGAATACTGCGCAAACTCATCAGTACCAGAGGCAACACATCAGGCCACTTCACAGAAGTCAAGGAGCACACCTTTGCTATTCTCATTTTTAAAGTTCAATTGACCTGTCCATGATACCAGACGCCTCCGGTCTGTAACTACAGTGCAATCTCTGATCGACTTATAAGGCAGTACACAACAGCTTCATAATCTCACTGTGGAAATGCGTTCCTCTATACGACTCCAATGAGGTTGGAAATCCGAAGCACGAAACAAGTTCCCTAAACAACAGCTTACAAGTTCCCTAAGCAACAGCTTTGCTACTGTGAGACTGTCACACCTCCTAGTTGAATATGCCTCTACCTATCGTGAAAAGACACACACCACCACCAAGATGTACCTCAGCACATTGCACCTAGGCATCTCTATGAAGTCAAGCTAGATTCTGTTGACAGGGCCCCCTGACATCCCAATATGACTCAAAGCAACCACAGTTTTCTTTGCAGCATTCATCTGTGGACACGTAAAGCATCTGTGACACCTTGCTT
This sequence comes from Calotriton arnoldi, assembly GCA_963921515.1. Classification (NCBI taxonomy): domain Eukaryota; kingdom Metazoa; phylum Chordata; class Amphibia; order Caudata; family Salamandridae; genus Calotriton; species Calotriton arnoldi. The sequence continues at coordinate 1,804,275 of CAWUFW010002094.1, forward strand.
CAGCAAACACACGAAACCTCGGGTTAAACCAGGTTTGTCTGAACACATGTACCATGGCATCCCTCCCAATGTGAACTGCTCCATGAATCTGTCTCGCCATAGGGCTCAGTAAACAATCCGACAACACTACTCTTCCATCTGTTGAAACCCAAATGCCATCATCTCTTCTCACAGCCTGCTTTAATCCAACCAGCTTCTTCTAAATCTGACACTTCTCCTTGCAGATGCTTGACCTCATCCAAAGTGTCCCCTATGGCTAACATCATGCTGAGCTCAGTTCTCTCTGTGCTCTCTTCTGAATAATCCCCATTGAAAATGCAACTTTGTTCGGCACAAATGCATGCACCTTCATCTGCGTACCTATTGCCCAGAGTGATGAAATCCTCCCCCTTCCCATGAGCAACACATTTCACCACAGCTACTTCCTTTGGTCGTTGCAAAGCTTCCAACAGTTGTCTCACATATTCCCCATTTCCGATTGGAGATCCTGATGATGTTAAGAACCCCCTCTGTGACCATAGTTGTCCGAAGTCATGAACCACACCGAATCCGTACTGGCTATTTGTATAGATAGTGACTCGGATTTGATCAGAAACAAGACACGCACGTGTCAAAGCAATGATTTCAGCCACTTGTGCGGAGTATACTCCCTGTGGACAAGCAGCTTCCATGACTCCAGAAATGGTACAGACAGCAAACGCTGCTCTCAAATAACCTGCATTGTCTCTGAAACATGAACCATCAACAAAAAGAATTTGGTCTGACTCAGGCAGAGGTTCATCAACAATGTCGGGTCTCGGTTTGGTACAAAGTTCCATCACATCCAGACAGTCATGGTCCTCACAATCTTCAGCTTCAACATTTGGAAGGGGTATCAAAGTAGCAGGGTTCAACACAGAACATCTTTTCACAGTAACGTTTTCAGAGGCCAAAATAACCTGCTCATAACGTGTGAGCCGGTTATTTGTCAAGTGCTGTGTTTTGGTTCTCATTATCAGGAGCTCGACTGAATGTGGAACATATACAGTAAAAGGGTGACCCATCACAATGCTTTCACATCTTTCAATGCTGACACCAGTTGCAGCAATGGATCGGAGACCTCCGGGCAACGCTGAAGCTACAGGATCTAATTTAGCTGAGAAATAGGCCACTGGTCTACGGACACCCCCATGTGTCTGGGTGAGTACTGACAGTGCACAACCCTCCCGCTCATAGCTTTATAGCGAAAATGCTTTGTTGTAATCAGGCATCCCCAGAACCGGAGCACAAGACAGGCTTTCCCTCAGCTCTAGGAAGGCAACCAAACAGTCGTTATCCTATGGTACCGGATCACTCACATCCTTGTGTGTCAATCTCTGTAAAGGCTTTGCCTTCAATGAAAAGTTGGGAATCCACTGGTGGCAGTAGCCACCCATTCCCAAGAACATCCGGACTTCCTTTTGTGTGGTAGGCGCATTCATTTTCATGATCGCCTCAATCCGGTCTGGTGACATCTTTCTCTTGCCTTTCTCATTGCTATGATCCAAATACTGGACTTCAAGCAAACAGTACTGAAGTTTGCTCAGGGACACCTTGTGCCCATTTTCTGCCAAGTGATTCAACAGAGCAATGGTATCAACCCTACAGGCTTCCTCGGTCTCTGAAGCAATTAGGAGGTCATCAATGTACTGCACAAGCACTGAATTTTGTGGCAGCACTAGACTCTCTAGATTCTTCTCCAAGATCTGATTAAAGATCAATGGACTCTCAGTATACCCTTGTGGGATACAACACCACGTTAATACAGGGTTTTCCAGACGGAAAGCAAATAAAAATGAGCTTTCCTTATGTAAGGGTATCGAAAAGAAGGCTTGACACAAATCGATCACAGTAGTAAACCATTCTGCTTCACAGGGGACCTAAAACAGGATCACAGATGGATACGGTACCACAGGACAACATGGATCTACGATGGTATTGACCTTTCCCAGGTCCTGCACGATCATGTACTTTCTGCTCAGCTTCTGCAATTCAATTATAGATGAATTGCACGGGCTTCCTAAGATCTCGTTCAGAATGCCTTGCTCGACCATTGACTCAAACACAGGTGTAATTCCTGCCACCGTCTCTGGGGTCAGGTTGTACTGAAGTGTTCTTGGAAACTCAGCATTGGGCTTGATCGGTATCTTTACTGGCTCAACTCCTCAAATTAGTCCTATCTCTTCTCCCGCGAAGTCTCACATGACCGGTGAGACAGAGTCCCTCAAGTCATATGGCAGGCCATCCACCGTTAACACAGGGAACATCTCTATGCAGAGATTCTGATTCGCCAGTTTAAATGCAATGTCATCATCATTAGTCTGCAACTCTACTCCTTTGGGCGTGCAATAGATGGTACAATTCAGTTTACACAAAAGGTCACGTCCCAACAAACAGACTGGACTCGAATCGCACACTGCAAACTGGTGTCAATCCTGGATTGTTCCCATTCTTACAGGTATCTCATCTGTCAATGGATTCGTCATCCTCCTATTAGCGACTCCTACAACTTGGATGGAATGTCCCGAGAGTGGTAGGTTTGGGACAACTCCGGACCGCACAGTAGAACTGGTAGCACCAGTATCAATCAAGAATGTAATTGGATGACCGTCCACGTCCGGTCCCCTCTGGTCTACCTCTAAGACTGCTCCAAGTGTACAGTCTTCCTCCCCCCTCAGGCACCGTCATTGTAACGGGTCTGGATCGAACTCATCTAGAGTTTCGAAAAAGGATATCTAATGGTACGCTCAGTTACCCCGTGAAATTCTCGGAGGTTGGGATACCTGCACTTGCTGACTTGGACCCCCCCATTGAAAGATCTGGGTCTTGTCACAGTATTTATAACATCAGCTGTCTGCACTATCTCTTCATCTTGAAACTGATTTGCTAGATTTGCTCTACAATTGCGCTTCCAATGCCCGATTTTGTGACATTAATGACAAGAGGTAGTCTTCTTTAGAGTACCTATTTTCATTCCTGTCTTGGGATCTATTCCTTTCCCTCTTCCCTGTCCCGGGTGGGTTGACACATTCTGGGTCCCTCCTTGACGATTTCCCTGCTTTCAACCCAAAGTTCCTCCACTCGTCAGTGCTTGTTCCACCCTATCTGCATTCCATATCTGGACCAGCATCAGTTTATCCTTTATCTTCCTGTGCTTAGAATTCACCTCATTACTATAGTATCTGGCATAGCGCAGGATTTCATCTACAGATTTGTTTTGCCAGCAGATCAAATGCTGTTGAATCATGAAGCTAATCTCTGGTCTCAGTCCCAACACAAACTTGGAAACAAACTGTCCCATATCCTCAGGGCCTAGAGTGTATAATCCACTGTACTACTTAAAGGCTTGCAAGAGCCTTTCATAATAAGCATGTACTGATTGTTTGGGCTCTTGGGTGGTTCGATCTATCTTGACCCAATCAATGTTTTGTAGTGCGATCTTAGACTGCAACCATGTGATTACCTGCTCGAACTTTTTCATGACCAAGGGCGAAGGACCATGCGTTACGGGGTCTCTATCTGGTTCGGCAGATGGCCAATCAACAGTTTTTTTGCAAGCGGACCACAAATCACTAGAAACCACAATATCAAACAGCGTGTTCAAAACGATCCACAACACTTTTGAGATCTTTACAAAGCGATCAACTTGTTTGTACCATTCAGCTGGTTTCTCCCTCAGCCGAGGAAAATCATTTGTAAATGCTGCCAAATAACCCCTGCTCCAAGGGACATGCACATTCCCTCCGCTCGGTACCTCTCGCAATGGGTAGGCTCCTACTCCTATTGTCCCCCCCCCCCCCCAGGAGGCAGCGTATCTCCTATTCCCTTCCTGACACTCTTTTTCTTTGACCAGCTTTCTTCCCATGTGTCAAGCATACTCCACATGTGTATCCCTACAACCAATTCTCGAATATGCATTTTCAACCCTGTGACCCTTTTCTCTTCCAATTCCTGGTCGCTGTAATTTAGCCTGTGACTTTCCTGCAACATTTTCATCCTTGAAAAATCCACATCATACTTCTGGGCCAATTCTGTCAGTTTTTCATGTGTCCGCCTTGCCTTACGAGTAACGTCCTTCGCCACAAACAGAAACTCATCCTGCTCGTAAAGTGCTATCCTTCCCAAAGGCAAGCGCCCACTAATCACCTCGTCTGCCTCTGCCTTCAGCCTCACTACCTCTAACAATTTTGCCTTTACTGCAGCCTTGATCGCTCCCTGACTCGACACACTATTCTGTCATTCTCTTTTGCTACTCTGATGGTTTCCCGGTGCTGTAGTCTGCGAGACGTGCTGTTCTCTGGAACCTCCCTGATCTGAATCTACCTTCAATATCTTTCCAAGGGTCCCCTAACTGGTGCTTCCCACATCCTCAAGTCTGAATTGGAATTTGCCAATGACATTGATCGTATTGTACTAGACCCAACATGCGCCCTCGGAGGGTCCGTTTTTGCTGGTAATGGAGAACAGGCTTCCACAGGCCAAAGAATGGTCCAATTCCGTTCACTGTCAAATTTCCTCCTGGGTTGACCCTTTCTCCCAATCCTGACTGTGGCTGACTACTGCTTTCCCCTAAACTTGGGTCATACACTTACACTACGGGTCCAATGGTGACTGGTACCGTAAGGGCTTCCGGTAACCGCATAGCAGTGTTGACTCCACTTGGTTCTGTACTTCCTGGTGCTGGCCTCCCTGTCCCTTCTGTCCTTGTTGAGAACTTTCCCACTACTCTCGCACTAAGATCTGTCTGTGGCACTATCATTCTCTCCATGCTTGCTGCATTTGCCAATTCTCATCTCCCTTCTTCTGAATTCGGATTGTATGGTGGAGGACGCTCTTCTAATAATCTATCTAGCAAGCTGTCATCAGTGTCACTCTCATCATCTCCATTTTTGTTCCGAGCGTCTCCTTCCTTCACTAACAATGGGTCCAACCTCTCTCCCTCAATGGTATTCACTCTCCACCTCTTTAATTGTGCGTCCCATCGTGCATCTTGATATGCCTTCATTGCCTTTTTCATCCTTCCCTGACATCTTTCCCTGCTCTTTGCCTGAGCTGCTCGCATTCAAGCATCTAGTGCCTCAAACTGTGTTGGTCTAGATGGGGGCCGTAATGAAGACATTACTCCCCTCAATTGATATAATACCTCCAATCTAAATGAACCATTTTTTTGGTTACATTTATTTTTTGCTTTTCACATTTTATATATAGTACACATCCGTTCAGGTATTTCAAAACTGTGCAGGGGTTCCTTGCCCCTCTTCCGATTTTACTTATATGCTTTACAGCAATGAACGGTCCGAGCAGTCGTACATATCAATATTTGTCCGTAAGAACAAAAATTTGTTTTCTCGTTTTTTGATAACAGCTTGCAACAGAACATAACTGCAAACAGGGTGTGTAACTCATTTCTCTCCTCTCATGAAAATAACTGAAGGTCTGTAGGTTGGGGGGGGGGCATCGTTCCACACTACGCCTTCCTAACTACTTGTTGTCGATCTGCATGCATGTGTATAATGGACATAGTTGTGCTGTGCGCTTCTGCCAAACTACGTCCAATCTAAATGAACCATAACGTGGAAAAGCCAGATCTCCCTCCTTTTCAGTAATTTTATGCCAATTTTGAAGCCAGACTATAGTGTGAAGACCTACATTCGTTTCCATATAATGTGCTGGGGTATCCTCGGGTGGTGCTTCCTCACCCACTCGAGTCACTTCTCCTCTATCTCCCCAACAAAGATCTTGTAATACTCTAAAACATCGCATGATTAAGCCAAATTCTTTTACCAACAAGATTTCCTTGTTCAACTTCCTGATGACAACCAACCAATCCCAGCGCGGCGTTACACCAACCGACCTATCGCAGCGTGGCACACTCCAACTTCACTTCTTCTCCCTCACAGCGGCTTACACTCCTTCACAATCTCACCTTACACATTACTCTCGCACTCATAGAAATAAGTAACTGTCTGCCTTCCAAATGACCGGACAGTTACAGAAACAAGTAATTGTCTGCCTTACCAAAAGATCAATAGAATCCAATTATTCAAGAACATTCATGCACGTGACCCTCAACCTGTGCTGGCCACCCAAACCGCTGTAGTCTACTCCTGCGCACATGGCTTTCCACACACGATTCTAAAAAATCCACTCACACAAAGTTCCCTGTCTCAAGCGGGTCATCGATAGCGCTTCACGACTTCCCAACAAACCAATGGTCAGACAATTACTACAAATCTGTGTTTTCTACACCACAAATATATCCCGGGATCTTAGGCTACTCATTAGCCTGATAATCAAAACAAAACCAAAATTCATGGACCACGCACGTTCAGCCCGAAATCACATTCACTCAACTCTCATCCCAACTCCGCAAGACATCACACAATCAAATCGTCACCGCAATCTAACACACCACATCCCTGTTCATACTCACTCCACCGTTCACCGGTGTTCCACTGTTCTCACCACACCGTCAAGCTCGGTCGGTCTCCGCCAAAGTCCGCCGTTCTCAACTCTCGATCATTGGGGCTCTCTTTCTTTGGGGCTCTATGGGTCCAGACTTTTCTAGACTTTTCTAGATTTTCCCCTCACTTCAAGAGGAAACCATTCTACTCTGCTACCAACTGAAGGAGCGGGGTCCACGTTCTAGACTTACTCTGGAACCTCTGGTCGATGGCTCTTTGTTTCCTGCTTAAAAGTGTGGAGGGGAGAGAAAATCATTTGCCAATCATACGTTGCAATTCCAATGAACCATGACTCCAAAGAAACACAGACTCCCGATTCAAAGTTTAGTTACAAAGCCAAAAACAGTTGGGCATACAGACACCTCAAGATGAGGGTGTAGCAATATATTGCAACTAATACAAAGCCAAATCTACGGGTAAAATTGAGTCGATGTAGCATACAAAGGAAGACCAGTTCTAGAATCAAGACGTAGAATATAACTGCACCAACATCAACAGTCTTCTTCATTGGAGGTTCGTAAGTGAAAAGCATTAGTCTATCCCTACACTACCACTATCATGACATCCCTACTTAGCATTTCCCAGGCAAGTTTAGAAAAGGTGGCAGCATGTGAAGCTTCCTAAGAAGTGCACTCACGTTGAATGGGTCAAGTAGCATAAAGCTACAGAGTTCGTTCTAAGATGCTCTCTCCTCTCAAGGCACGGCAGAAGTCCCCGGACTGTGTCCCTAACCCGAACACAAAATCTTAAGACATACCCATCATCACATCACATGATCATCCCATCCAGCTGGCACCTCCTCGTAGGTATCTTTCCATGTGGTAGCGGTGCTCCCAACTCTTCCTCGATGACCTTGATTCCCAGGCCCTCTCCAGTAAGAAAGAACAACGTCCCACATTATCAGTATCGCTCACTCGAATGTATCCTCTCCTCCCTAGGCTTAGCTCCTAAAACAAAAGTGTTATTCTAACTAACAAAGATGAATTTCTCCACGTGCAACAGAAACGTGAGAAAGAGCAGATTCTGCAGACACATGAATTTCTACTCGCAACTTATCTAGAGAGCCAGGGAGAAATACACGAGGCCTAAAGAACTCGGCTAACATAAAAAACAATATGAAATTGCATTGAGCATACTTATGCGTGATCATTGCAATGGTGCACATTTAAATCAATGTATTACAAAACAAACAAATTATCTCTCGTTAATCACATGTAAAACGCAGCACATTAAGGCTTTCATCAAATAGTGCATGATTACAATGTTGATCTCTCCATATGGTATGAAAATCTCTATCCCATCACTTTACACGTTATTACATTACACGTTCTAATAACCAAATGTTAACAGGACAAAGGATTATATGAGTGAGTGCAAACTACTCTTGATTATAATGCACTCCTACAAATAGTGCACAATCGTGCTCTATCATACTCAAATTATGTAAAAAAAAGTTTCTTTTTGTAATGTCTATCTGCGTTTTAATATAGAACAAATGGCATTTAAATGATTCATGCCGAGATGCAAGATGGCGTTCGACTAACATCTCTGCTGTGAGGCTCCGCTGAGCTTCCCCTGTTCTCGGATGTCTGCTCTAAATAAGCCTTTTGAAAACTGATCTGGAAATTCCATGAATTGTTAATCAGATCGTAACCCTACGGAATGCTGCAGAAACTCTCTTCCCGTGGATTTCAAAGTGTTTTTATGTGCTCGCAAAGACCCGAGCTCTCACCTCTCCCCTGCCTCGAGAACGTCAATCCGATTCGGGCCTCCCGGATTCATCCCGGCCTGCGCAAGTTTTCATCGGAGCAGCAGAACCGGCGGAATCGACAGAAATGTGGGAGTGCTAGGAGCTTCAGTGCACTCACCGCCAAAAGCAAAACTCAGCAGGTTTCTTATGGCCGGTGGCAATCCAGACGCTTCCCGAAGAACGGTATTATTGCAGTGCTACTTTGTATCACCAGCGACGCCAAACAAGTAAGAATGACAGGCAAGGGGGCGAGAGCTGTCAAAACGAAAAATGCAGCCGCAAATGTATCCCTTGCGCCTGCTCCCTCACAGACTGGGATAATCCTTACTACTACCCGGCAGAAAAGACTGGACACTTTGGGCAAAAAAGCACTGTGGGGGAGAGAAAGGGGAGAGAGGAGAGAGCTTCGATAAGATTATTTGGGATAATAAAAAGAACTCTGAAAAGTCATTCAAAGAAGGCAATACTTCTCAGCCTCTAATTACTGCTAGTTTTGGTGCCGCAAAAGGGGGTGAAAGTGCCCATATCTTACCGCCCAAGAACTCGAATGCTCCTGCCAAGCCGGAGGAGCAGGTAGAGGAAGAGCAGACTGCCCTGGGGCCACCAGAAACCCAGTTTGAATTACGGCCATCAGACACCCCCGTTTCCTCTGGGGATCAAGGCGAAAGCAATATATCTTTGGCCCAGGCGAAGGAGGGTGATTCTGCCAATACAGCCAGTCCCAGAGTTCTTATTGATAATTCAAATGCCTGCATTAACATTACTGCTGGAGCTACTGCGGATTCTTCATTGTTGCATATGGCTAGTCACCTGCTAAGAACACCTGATAACCTAGAAAAATTTTACTCTCTAACTGAGGAGTCTGAACTATCTGACATTAGCATCTCGCTATCCAGTGGGGAGGAAGGCAATAAGTGGTATAGTAGCTCCAACACGGACCCCCAGAGAACTAAGTCTGGTTTAAAAAACTACAAAAAAAGAAAAAGGAGGGCCGCCTAAAAGAATGCTGAGGAAAGTATTAAACACTTGAAGTGGGACTATAAGGATACACCGCTTACGATTTGCTCTGACTCCCTTGTCGCCTCGGGCGGAAATCAAACAGTTATTTGCAGTAATAAAACGATTGACCTTAATGATCCTATAAGTGATCCAGCTCTGGCGGTCATCTTACAGTCTATCAAGAGCTTTCAGGATGAAGTTAAAGTGGATAGTCGTAGGTCACGCTTGGCCGCTAAGAAGCTACAAGGGGCAGTCAGGAAAATTGGTAAAACCTGTGCCGAAATAGTAGATCGCATGGCTTCAGTAGAAGTAAGGACGGAGCAATTAGAAAAGGAGGTTGTCACTCTCAAAACACAGCACGACGAGCATGAGGGAATCGTTAAAGATCTTATGTGGAAGATGGAGGAGCAGGAAAATCGCCAGAGGCGCAACAACCTCCGCTTTCTAGGGATTCCGGAAGGTGTTGAAAAAGATGATCCCAGAGGCTTTATGATTTCATTGCTCAAAGGGGCTTTCCCAGAATTTCATTCCTGGGACTGGGATAAAGAGATACAGCGGGCTCATAGATTCCCTCTGTCTTCCGCTAAACGAACCGCCACTACTCAACAACATCCTCGTGCTATGCTGTTATCCTTTAACAATTTTTTATTGCGTCAAACCCTCTACGACTTGGCCAGACCCACAAATCGGCGATCTTTTGATGGTATAACATTCTTTACTAGACCGGATTTTGCTCACGCCACGGTTGAACGCCGATGGAGACTCCAGCAGCTCTTTGATCCGTTTCAGAAACTGGGCGCTGTGGTATATCTTCAGAATCTGGCCAGACTAAAAATAGTGTATAATGGGTTCTCTCGCAGCTTTGTTTCTGAGGTGCAGGCTAAAAGTATTTAGAGGAAATCTCGGGACATAAGTAGGGGTCTAATACTCTAATACTGGAATATTGCTTTGTATAATGTATAGATAGTCCTATTCACCCCCATTTAAGGAGCCCGGTGGCTATTTCCTTAAGGATAACTGAGTTAATGGAGCTAAAACCCTAGAGTTTCTTTTTGTTGTTGTTTTTTTTTTGTTTAGCGCTTTTCGCATTCTATATTTTTTCTCTCTTTAAAATTCTTTTTTTGAAAGTGATACTATAGGGGGGGAGTCTCAGCGGGCTCGCGAGGCTCTGTTTGTCGGATGTCAAACCCCTGGCTAGGCCAGGTTACCTCCAAAGTTGGTGGTGGGTGGGGGGGTGGGTGAGGGGTGGGTTTATGGTGGGTCAGACAGGATGTCTAAAAATGTTATGATCGTTGTCATTTGGATAAGCTGGTATGATGGTAATTTCAGGATACGGAGTTACAAATGGTTCTTTCAAAATTACGCGCATATAGATCATACTCAAAGGATAATTAGATGGGAGTTCCAAGGGTCTTATCCATGAACATCTGCGGTCTTAACAACATTAAAAAAAGGCAACTAGTTACCGTTGGTCTACAGGCACTGGGCACCAATATTATATGCTTACAAGAAACTCACATTGAGGGTTCCCAAACACATTTATTAAAAACACTGGGATATAGGTTGATTTGTGCCACGACGCAGGGTGCAAGGGTGCGGGGGGTTGCTATTTTAGCCAAAGGCGGCGATCTTGTTTTTACTCATTCTAAAGTGGACAAATTTGGGCGTTGGGCGGTCACAGAATGTCAATATGGGAATGGACTAACAATAACACTTTGCGCGTTCTATGGTAGTAATTGCGATGATCCACTCGTCATTGAAGAGATCTCTGCGGAACTTACGCATTGGCCATTACCTCTAATGATATGCGGGATTTCAATATTAATCTTCCTATTGATTGGTCTATGGAAGACGGGTGGCAATATGTTGGCCGTAAACCTAAGGTATTTAAGGCTTTGAAGCATATGTGTCATATGCACGGGCTGGTGGATGGTTGGCAGACTTTGAAGCCTAATGATCTTGGGTATACCTTTTTTCCTACCCACATCTTACTCACGCAAGAATAGATTATATATTTTTGTCTAATTCACTCAAATCCAATTCCCAAATGGAAAAGCTACCACGGGCCCTGTCGGACCATAATCCCTTAATTTGCACCCTAGAAACGGGAGGAAAAGTAACATCTAAGTCCTGGACCTTTGAGAAAGCCCTGCTTCTAGATGCCGAATATTGTGCTCATATGAGGCAGTGGATCCCTAACTTCTTATTAGACAATCTTGGAAGTACCTCTATTGAAGTTGTTTGGGATGCGCTCAAAGCAGGGATCCGTGGGGAAACACTGCAATACTCGCTACACGCCAATAAATTAGCCAGGGAATCCATGAAGGCACTTTATGAAACCTTAAGGCAAGCAGAAGAAGAATTAATAAAGGTAACAATAGGGAACCCCGGTACAGAAGCAGTAACAAATGCGCAAAGTCAGGTGGCAATTGCTAAAGCTGCAATCACGAATATCTTCACTGATAAAGCTGTTAAAAAGGCGCTATCACAAAAAGAGATGATTTATGAGATGAACGAACAAACAGGGCATCAGCTTGCCATTCGCACAAGGCAGCAGTCGTCATTAAATCTGATTCGTGAGATTTCTGATCCGGTGGTAGGCCAACTTACTGACCCTGAACATATAAGAGATGCCTTCTGGCGGTTTTATCAGGAACTATATTCGGAGGGGGTGGGGGAGGATTCAGAGAAAATCACAAGCTACTTAGATACGGTAAACTATGATCATTTTGATGAGGTTGATCAGGCCATCCTTGAAGAGATCCCCAATCCAGAAGAAATTTTAACTATAATTAAAAGTCTGCCAAAAGGGAAGGCAACTGGATTGGACTGTATTCCCTCGGAATTTTACATTACTTTCCTTGATCAAATTAAAATCATTCTAAGTGACCTTATTATTCATATTTTTAAAGGTGGCCAAACCCCTATTTCTTGGTCTAGAGCCAAGATAGTCATTTTACCCAAAAAAACCAAATCTCCTGCACTATTAGGTTCTTACCGACCTATCACTCTAATTAATGTAGACTCGAAGGTTTACTCGAAAGTTCTAGCTAATAGAATTGCTCCTATTATTCACAAAGTTGTTGCTAAATGTCAACACGGCTTTGTCCCAGGGAGATCCACAATTAACAACATCCAGCGTGTGCTCACGTTATTCGACAGTATGGAGCTGGCAGGAGACCCTATGGCATTGGTGCTTCTCGATGCCGAGAAGGCCTTTGATAGGGTATCCTGGCAATTTCTGTGGGCCTCGATGTCCACGGTTGGAGTACCGGAGGGGTACATTCAAGCGGTCCAAAATTATATGTCAACCCTAGGGCTGTAGTGATGGTGAATGGTAGTCTAACCAAGGAGTTAATAATATCTCGGGGAACGCGGCAGGGTTGTCCCTGCTCACCTTTGCTTTTTGCAATATATATTGATCCTTTTATCCGTAACTTAGACTGTAACCATGAAATTAAACCTATCTGGTCACAGGAGTTTTTTACCAAATCCCTGGCATATGCGGATGACATTGCCATTTTAACCGCTGGATCCCAACACAGCTATGAGAGTAATTGAAAAAGAAGCTAATCACTTCGGATTTGTATCCGGATATGCACTGAATCGAGGGAAAACCCAGCTAGTATTGAATAAAAACTGCAAGATGGATGATCCCCGGGTTACAGGCAGCGCTATTTACCTAGGAGTTTGTATATCATCTCAATTAGACGATGTGGTTGATCTAAATCTCAAACCCATGATGGCTTTAATACAGAAATATTTACGTCGATTAGATAATTTACATCTTTCTAACATTGGCAGAATTAATGTGGTGAAAATGATGTTTTTTCCCAAACTCCTGTATTTATTTAGAGCAATCTGTCTCGAATTTTCAACTTATTGGCTTAAATCAATTGAACATGTATTTTCTAGTTTTATCTGGGCTTGCGCCCAACCTCTGCGGGCCTATAAACTCCTTACCCTCTCCAAGGATCGTGGGGGGTTAGCGCTCCCCAACCTAAAAGCATATTACTGGGCCTCTGTGCTATTATATAGTAGAGAATTATTATGGAACTTTGGGGAGGTAGCAGTCCCTGGTAACAATACACCATCTACCTTTCAATTACTTCTTGGAAATAAGAGTAAAGGATACTTGTGGCGACACCTGCATGATAGTTATCATAAAAGTTAAATTTAAAACGCTTTATAGTGGGTTCAAGGTATGGAAAGCTGTAAGGCGATTACTAGGAATTGGGCGAATCTCGTTCTACACCCCTTTGAGGGATAATCCTAGCCTTCCCGAAATTTTTAGCGATGGATATATACAGAAATGGAACCAAGCCGGAATTGTCCAAGTGGGTTGTCTCCTTGCCCCTTCCGGCATTCAATCTTTTGAGGCACTTAAAAAGGATTTTCATCTGGATTGGAGAGATTTCTTTAAGTACCTCCAAGTTAGAGATTTTTTGTCACGGAAAGTGGGGGGAAGGGTTTCCCTTGGTAAAATTGTTTTAGTTGAAAAATTAAATAGCAATAAAGCCAGTACCATTGGGGAAATATACTCCCTTATCAATGAACGGTTTCCAGATGATCTGGAAAAAACCTCACAGAAATGGCAGGAAAAAGTTGGCCTATCCATCGATGAATTTAACTATGCGTATCTATTGTCACGAACAATTCTTATGTCTACAAAACTCCAAGCTCAGTTCTTTAAAACTTGTTTTTTTTTATACTATACGCCAGACAAAATTGCCAAGTGGGGGAGTGGCAAGGGGACATGTTGCCCTAGATGTAAGCTATATGAAGCAGTGTACACATTTTCTCTACTTGTATTGGTCTAACATCATTGAAGCATGAGATAGTGAAATTTCTGACTGCCGTACTTCAACGTGATATTGTACTGTCTAGTGATGTAATATTATTAGGGGCAACGGACCCTTGTCATGCAAGACCAGGCCATGAATTAGTCTTTATTGCAATGGCAGTTTTAAGATTGTGTATCGCTTCAGCTTGGCTGGATCCTATTGCTCCGTCTTTCCAACAGTGGCTAGCTAGGATGTTAGCAATTTCCAATATGGAGGTGGCCATCTATAAACGGAAGGTTAGGCAACTGCGTAAAAGAGGGATGAAGATCTGGACTCCTTTATTAGAATGGTGCCAAGCTCAAGGCCGTGTGTAATTGTTTGTAAAGATTTATCTGCATCAGGTCTGTGCATTCCTTCTTTTTCTTTCTTCTTTGTTTTTTTTTTTTCTGACCCTCCTTTTTTTCGAATCTACGGCTTTTTAAAAGATATAATGCATGTGTGTTAAGTATTAAATGTTATACCTGTCTGACCAGGGAGGGTGGGGGGCTGGGAGCTGGGGGGGCGAAAAATTGTGTTGGTTAAAAAACCTAATAAAGATATTTAAAAAATAAAGAAATGATTCATGCCATGGTATGTTTTGACAACTCATTACATTTTTCAATGAGAAAACTTTGCTCAGACCAAGGTGCTAAGGGATAAGCAGCAGGCTTCCCATAGAAACGTATGTTTCGTATTCAAGATGCACCGAAACAATATTGAAGTCAGAAAACAAAAACAAAAAATTCCCGGATCAATTTAGTAAAACTGAGACATTTAATAAACAAAATAGGACAAAAATGGTCCATCTTATTAAGGGGATTACACTATGAATTCTGTGTGTTTTTTTTAAAGGCAGAAAGCACAAAGAACACGGAGTGAGTTGGTCAATGGTTGTGGTTGACCAGATCCTAGATGTGATTTCTTGGTGATGCAAAAGATTGAGGGTCGGACAAGCCTAGCAGATCATAAAGTTTATACCTTGGGGGTCATTTCTAGTTTGGCAATTACAAGTAGGTACCAAAATTGGCAGATTCCAGCCTGCCTAATTTGTGGTTCCCTTTCTTCATTTAAAGGTGTGTGAACTAAAGGGTTTCCAATGGTGCAGCTTCAACTGACTTCACTATCAGAAACCACTGACCTGCCAAGCCCTCCACCACAGGGACTGTCACTCACCATGTTCAAAGTGGGGCGAATCTCAAGAGATTTCCCTCAGTTAAAGACCCCTATGTGCAGGGAGAAAACTCGTGTGTTATGACCATTTAAAGTTATTTTGACACCAACAAACTACTGCTTCCTCTAACATACAGTAATACCTAAACAGATCCCAACGAGCATTGCACCCACTCAGCATTTCACTGGGCCTTGGACCCTTGACCTGGCCAGGTAGGTCGCTCCCCCACCACACAGCTCCGCCTGTGTTGTCTGCCCGCTGCTTCTGCAGGTAAGATCGCCCTCCGCTTGTGGCCCCGGTGCCCGTTTTGTCTGCTTGTCTCCCCTTTTCCTTTCTGTGCCCCTCGCTGCCCCATTGTCGTTGTGCCCGTGATTTTGTCTGCTCTCCCCTTGTTTTCCTTTCTGTGCCCCTCGCTGCCCCATTGTCGCTGTGCCCGTGATTTTGTCTGCTCTCCCCTTGTTTTCCTTTCTGTACCCCTCGCTGCCCCATTGTCGTTGTGCCCGTGATTTTGTCTGCTCTCCCCTTGTTTTCCTTTCTGTGCCCCTCGCTGCCCCATTGTCGCTGTGCCCGTGATTTTGTCTGCTCTCCCCTTGTTTTCCCTTCTGTGCCCCTCGCTGCCCCATTGTCGCTGTGCCCATGATTTTGTCTGCTCTCCCCTTGTTTTCCTTTCTGTGCCCCTCGCTGCCCCATTGTCGCTGTGCCCGTGATTTTGTCTGCTCTCCCTTGTTTTCCTTTCTGTGCCCCTCGCTGCCCCATTGTCGTTGTGCCCGTGATTTTGTCTGCTCTCCCTTGTTTTCCTTTCTGTGCCCCTCGCTGCCCCATTGTCGTTGTGCCCGTGATTTTGTCTGCTCTCCCCTTGTTTTCCTTTCTGTGCCCCTCGCTGCCCCATTGTCGCTGTGCCCGTGATTTTGTCTGCTCTCCCTTGTTTTCCCTTCTGTGCCCCTCGCTGCCCCATTGTCGCTGTGCCCGTGATTTTGTCTGCTCTCCCCTTGTTTTCCTTTCTGTGCCCCTCGCTGCCCCATTGTCGTTGTGCCCGTGATTTTGTCTGCTCTCCCCTTGTTTTCCTTTCTGTGCCCCTCGCTGCCCCATTGTCGTTGTGCCCGTGATTTTGTCTGCTCTCCCCTTGTTTTCCTTTCTGTGCCCCTCGCTGCCCCATTGTCGCTGTGCCCGTGATTTTGTCTGCTCTCCCCTTGTTTTCCTTTCTGTGCCCCTCGCTGCCCCATTGTCGTTGTGCCCGTGATTTTGTCTGCTCTCCCCTTGTTTTCCTTTCTGTGCCCCTCGCTGCCCCATTGTCGCTGTGCCCGTGATTTTGTCTGCTCTCCCCTTGTTTTTCCTTTCTGTGCCCCTCGCTGCCCCATTGTCGTTGTGCCCGTGATTTTGTCTGCTCTCCCCTTGTTTTCCTTTCTGTGCCCCCGCTGCCTCTCGCCATTCCCGCCGCTGCGTCCCCTGCGGCCCCGCCCCCCTGACTGCCCATTCGCTGCCCCTGCCTCCCGCCTCCCAGCTGCTCCTCCCTCCCACCTCCCCATAAATGGCGGCCGCTGCGCGGCCGCGCCGCTGGCGCGCTGAAGGCACGCCTAAGGCAAGCCCGTCTGCGCCCGTCCGTGCCTGGACCGCGCCCAGCGCCAGAACCCCTGGATCCCACCAACGCAACACTACTCGACGGACCTACGACGCCGCCACACTCACCGCACTCAATGCCGGCCGGAACCCTGCCTGCTACCGAGCCTCACCGAGACGCACCCACGGACCCTTCACCTGCCAAACCTGCCGATTCACCTGCCCCCGGACGTGCACCACCTCCGCCAAGTCGAGCAACAGCAGCAACCACCTGAAATGCATCCTGCTGAACACCCCGCTCCGTCCACAGGCACGCTGTGGAACTCTGGGACCTGCTCGACGCAACAGCACCGGACATCGCCTTCCTCACCGAAACCTGGATGAACGCCTCCTCAGCGCCCGACATCGCCATAGCCATCCCGGACGGATACAAGATCACCCGGAGGGACCGCGTCAACCAGACGGGAGGAGGCATCGCCATCGTACACAAGAACACCATCCGCATCTCGACTAACTCCGACGAGACCTTCTCCGCCGCCGAACACCTACACTTCCAGATACACACTGACCCCAAGACCACCCTCCGAGGCACCCTCATCTACAGACCCCGGGACCACGCACACTATTCAGCGAAGACATCGCAGACTTCATCAGCCCGCACGCCATGCCCTCCGCCGACTACATCCTCCTAGGGGACCTCAACTTCCACCTGGAGAACAGCAACGACAGAAACACCACCGCCCTGCTGGACAACCTCGCCAACCTCGGACTCAAGCAACTGGTGAACACGCCCACCCACTACGCCGGCCACACGCTTGACCCCGTCTTCTCGTCCAGCAAGCACATCTCCTTCAGCCACGCCACCGGACTCCACTGGACCGACCACAGCTGCGTCCACTTCAGCTTCAGAAAGACTGCGACCCACCACCACCCGCAACAGGCTCCCCGCCGGAGCTGGAGCAAGATCACCGCCGAGCAGCTCACCGCCTCCCTCAGCCAGAACACACCCACCAACACAACGGACCCAAACGAAGCAGCCAGCAACCTCGCCAAGTGGCTGACCGCCTGCGCCGACGACCTCGCACCACAAAAAAACCCTCCCAGCAGACCCGGAAGCAAGAAAACCCCTTGGTTCACCAACGAACTCAAGGAATCCAAGAAGAACTGCCGCACTCTCGAGAAAACCTGGCGACTCGACCAGACCACAGACAACAGGACCGCCCTCAAGCACGCCACCCGCAAACACCACCAGCTGATCCGTGCCACCAAGAAGTCGGCACTCAAAGAACGACTGGACAACAACGCCCATGACAGCAAGGAACTTTTCAGCATCGTCAAAGAGTTCTCCAACCCCAGCGCCGGAAACAACGACATCACCCCCTCGCAAGACCTCTGCAACTCACTCTCCGCGTTCTTCCACCGCAAGATCACAGACATACACAACAGCTTCGACGCACAAACAACGCACCCTACCGCCCGAACCAACGCCCGCCACCACCACCCTCTGCAACTGGACCCCGATCAGCACCGAAGACACCACCCACACGATGAACTCCATCCACTCCGGATCACCAACCGACCCCTGCCCACACCACGTCTTCAACAAAGCCGACGCCACCATCGCACCCCATCTCCGGGACATCATCAACTCCTCCTTCCACACCGCCACCTTCCCGGAGAGCTGGAAGCACGCCGAGCTTACCGCCCTCCTGAAGAAACCAACGGCGGACCCCACCGACCTCAAGAACTACCGTCCCATCTCGCTCCTTCCGTTTCCGGCCAAAGTCATCGAGAAGACCGTCAACAGACAGCTTGCCGCCTTCCTCGAGACGAATGGATCCCTCGACCCCTCGCAGTCCGGGTTTCGGGCCAACCACAGCACCGAGACCGCCCTTATCGCAGCCACCGACGACATCAGAACCCTAACCGACAACGGGGAAACAGCTGCCCTCATCCTCTTGGACCTCTCCGCGGCGTTCGACACCGTCTGCCACCGCACCCTAGTGAAGCGCCTCAGCAACATCGGAATCCGAGAGAAAGCACTGGAATGGATCATCTCGTTCCTCGCCGGAAGAACCCAGAGAGTCCGCCTCCCCCGTTCAGATCCGAAGCCACCGAAGTCATCTGCGGCGTTCCACAAGGATCCTCACTCAGCCCAACCCTCTTCAACGTCTACATGAGCCCCCTCGCAGCCATCGCACGCCGACACAACCTCAACATCATCTCCTACGCCGACGACACCCAGCTGATCCTCTCCCTCACCAACGACCCCACCACCGCCAGAGCCAACCTACACGACGGGATGAGAGACGTCGCCGACTGGATGAGGAACAGCCGCCTTAAACTGAACTCAGACAAGACGGAAGTCCTCATCCTGGGCTCATCACCCTCCGCCTGGGACGACTCCTGGTGGCCCCCGGCCCTGGGCACCGCGCCCAAGCCAACGGACCACGCACGCAACCTGGGCTTCATCCTGGACTCCTCCCTGTCGATGACCAGACAAGTCAACGCCGTCTCATCTTCATGCTTCAACACCCTGCGCATGCTCCGCAAGATCTTCAGATGGATCCCCACTGAAACCAGGAAGACCGTCACCCAGGCACTCGTCACCAGCCGACTGGACTATGGGAACACCCTCTACGCCGGAACCACAGCCAAACTTCAAAAGAGACTCCAGCGCATCCAGAACGCCTCCGCACGACTCATCCTGGACATCCCCCGACACAGCCACATCACCGGACACCTGAAAGACCTGCACTGGCTCCCCGTCAGCAAGAGAATCACGTTCAGACTCCTCACCCACGCACACAAGGCCCTCCACGACCTGGGCCCAAAGTACCTCAACGACCGCATGACCTTCTACACGCCCACACGCCAGCTACGATCAACCAGCCACGCCCTCGCCACCGTACCACGCATCCGCAGAACCACCGCCGGAGGAAGATCCTTCTCCTACCTGGCAGCCAAGACCTGGAACTCCCTCCCCACTCACCTTCGGCGAACCCAGGACCATCTCTCCTTCAGGAAGCAGCTCAAGACCTGGCTGTTCGAGCAGTAACTTACCCCCTCCCCCAGCGCCTTGAGACCCTCCCGGGTGAGTAGCGCGCTCTATAAATGCCGTGATTGATTGATTGATTGGAGCAGCTAGTGCGGTAGTTCGACTTTAGTGTTAAACATCCCAGGCAGGCAGATGATCTCTAAATAGGGAAGGTTGGTCCTCTGCCAGAGGAGCGGAGGCCCTAGCCTCCTATGATCTGGAAGCCCAGCTGGCCACTGATACATTTTTCTTTACGCCACATGCCTCCAGTTGGGATAGACAGAATGCTGCAGCTGGCGAAGTTCTCCTGAAGTGGGATAGATTGACTTCGAGCTTCCGCTCACATCTTTGAATTTTAAAGTATACAAAAAAGTGATCGATGGAATGCTTGAAATAATGTCAGCCACTGGTAATTGGTCGGGCTGCTTCCCAATCCATCGTTATTTGGCACACCTTTTTGCCTCAGTTTGGACCTAGCTAAATGCCAATCAGTCTTGACCCTGCTCCAGTCGGATCGCTCTAGCCCAAACTGCCAAGCTAGGGCCTCCCTGAACCAGAACACAAGCAACCCAGGGCCGGTTTTGCCCTAGTCATGGGCTCATCCACCAGGTACAGCTTGGTTCCAGTGATACAGTGTGCACAGGACCCACGTCTGGACATACCCGTCCCACTTAGGGCGAAACATTAAAGTATACAAAAAAGTGGTGGATAGAATGCTTGAATTAATCTCAGCCTCTGGCAATTACTCGGGCTGCATTCCAATCCATTGTTATTTTGCACACCTTGTCACATCAGTTTGGACCTAGCTATATGCAAATCAGTCTTGACCCTGCTCCAGTTGGATCAGTCCAGCCCGAACTGCCAAGCCATGTCCTTCTTGAACCAGAACACAAGCAACCCAGGACCGGTTTCACCCGTGTTATGGGCTTCTCCACTGGGTATAGTTTGATAGATAAAGTATACAAAATAGTGATGGATGGAATGCTTGAATTAATCCCAACCACTGTATACGGTTACTGTTTTGTATACTTTTGTATGTAGCCTTAAGTGGGACGGGTAAGGGAAGTATCGCACATACTATGTAACTCAATCCCTTAATTCCATAATTCTGCATATATTCCATATATGGTTATAATATATATTTATTCAAGAAATGCTCCTTTAAAGTGCAGAATGGGATCCTATTAATTGATCTCACATAATGGAATGGCTTATGTAGTTTCTATTGAGTATCAGTGCACACAGCTCCTAGACATGGTTGTTTTGGGACTTCGATGTTCTAGAACTCACTTGAATTGGGCAACTTTCATTTATGGTTCCTTTTGGTGGTTCAGGGTATACAAGGAGACAGTGGCAAATGGGAGGCACTATGGATTTTACATCTTATCTGGCCACTCAAGGAGAATGAGTCATAGTCTTTACAGCATGAATCAGGGAAACAAAAGTCTTCAGTGTTAGATTCACAGTTTTCATGGGAGAGTATTTTGGTGTGGCAGCAGTTGCAGGCATACACTAGTCTGCATAAATCTCATTGCCATCTCTCGTCTCTGTAATCTTAGGGCCGAGCCACGTTTCAGGCCTCCAGTCTGGGTAGTTGCAGCTTTGCCAGACCTCCTCAGTGCAGTTCATAGGGATTCTAGATTTAAGCTTGAGATCTAGCAGGTTCTCCTCACACTAGGTATTGCACTTCTTTCTTTTTATTCTGGGTACAGCTCAAGAAGCCTTGCCCTTTATCCCCTTCCCCTCCACGGGAGATTGTACCTTTGCTTTCAGCCTTCCCTACTCAGGTGTAAAGTGTTCTTCAAGTAAAGGGTCAACAGTAGATAAACGAAAGGAGCCTGCTTATGTCCATTTGAGTGGCAGTTGCTCCCCAATAAACTGGCCTCTCGGATTCATAGCTGGCATCACATTTTGGAAGGAAGTCAATCCTGTAAAAGTGGATATCCTTGAAATCTGCCACCTCTTCAGGGTTATGAAGCATCAGAGGAACTGTCACTCTGTTTTGAGTTGAGGTAGACCACTTCTGGCCAATATGAACTGTTTGCTGGGCTCATGCCCTTCCAGCAGAACAGGGCACAAATTGTAAATGCTGAGTAGGAAGCTTATCTCTTTGTTTAAGGTCTTGCGGCCTTTGTCCATACTCTTGCCCACAGTAATTGGTCTTGTGTTTTTCCTCTCAGGTCACAGGCGTACATGCTGTAAATGGTTTAGTACATATCCAGTGAACACAAAGAATGCATCCTGCTCCATTCAGTGGATGTGAATTAAAACCCAGACATGTTCGTTTAGATTTACAATGATTTCTACAGGGAGGAGGGATAAGAGAGCACCACATGGTACAGTCAGGAAAGAAAGGGAGACAGCAGGACAGGCTCCAACAGAACCCTATGGTGCAACTTACAACCTTACAGGGTACATACATTTGTAGGGCCCAACTGTGTGTACCACACTTCTCATGTACTCAAGCGCTCACAGCCACACCACATACAGATGGGGAATTAGGTGAGAACAGGTACCTGATCTCTTCACTTGGGTTCATGTTAAAAAGGCTGCATCCTACTATCATTAATCGGCTACCACGAACAGTAGTGTCATGGCTCGGTCATGTTGACAGTAGTTCCTTATGTTAAAAGGAGTACCACTTTGGATATACCCCTCTCACGCAACAGAGTCTAGGACTTTACTGGCGAGCGAAAAACACAAAATTATGAAGATCACTTCTCAGGATACTCTTGACGTGCACAGGAAAGCATACTTGGTTAATCCAAATGAGACATGATGGAGCAGGCTGTTACAGTGACACTGCGTCAGGGACTTTAATCCTACTGCTACTTTACAAAGAAGCTGCAGATTGTGGACGAAGGTCCTTCCGCTATGTGCTGTGTCTTGGAAGCTTCTCTTGGGTGGCAACAATAGTCCACCTCAGAACCCTGTGTCTGTAACCAAACCAACCAAAAGTTGCTTTATGCTCCAAACACCACCACTCGATATCCAGTGAAAGGTAGGGAAGAGGCTAAATAACTCTCCATAGGGGTCAGTTGACCACATTTTTGCTGGACGTGAAGCCCCAAGACTTCTGCATTTAGCAAATTCACATCAAGTACAACATGCTAACCCTACAGGCCAAGTGGAAACAACCCTCACCTATGAAAGACTTGCTTGTTGGCCAATCATGGAGTAAAAGTTAGTATTTCGTACAATTTCTGTCAGACTTGGGCTCAATAGAAAGAGCCTAGTCGTTCTTTAACCTGCAACTTCCTGTATTGAAATAGGATATTCAACTATTGTGGTGCAATTAAAAAAGGTATAGCTTCACTGAAAGAAGACTTGACAGGACAGGTCTTCAGCCTAGACCACTCCTTACAGAAAAGGGTGTCTTGAGTGCAACTAATATCGTCAAGATGAAATGGTGCATGAGAGCACAACAAATTTTCAGTGAGAGTCAACTTTCTTACAATAGCAAAGAAGCATAACAGACAAGATTTATGCTGATGAAAGCAGTCCACAAAGGAATAATCTGTGGAATTTAGGAGTCAAATGTTTTGATTCTCAACCAGCCATTGACATATACACTTAAAAGCCTTTCGTGGCGCTTATCAAGTATTACTTGTATTTCATAGGCACTGAGACTTGCCAATATGCTGTAATTGTGCTGTTGCCTGTAGATACATCTGTAATACATTAGGTAAAGCTGCAGTCCCAGAAGAATTGCTGCACTGGTCACAAATTATAACTCAATATCGAAGCACTATCTAACTTGGGTATTAATAAGCAAATTTTGTAGTCCTGACAAAACCGAGTGTACCTAGAAACACATGTTGACTGTTATTTATTTATATTGAACTGACACTTTACTTTGAAAGGGAACAATCTGAGAATAAAAGTTGTGATATAACTGATAATGTGAAAAATCTACTGAAGACAATGTTGGACTTTCTTTAAGAATGTCCAATTATAAATGCATATTCTGTTATTTGTATATATATGTTTTGCTTGCCTCAACTCTTTGATTTTATCATTAAATAGTTTGTCAGGAGGATACCGGATTTTTAGTGGTGGTAGTAGTGCAGAGCCAATAATACCCAAACAAATACTTTTTGATGTGTACATCCAAGAATTAGGTAGAGAACCTCTTGGTCCCTCTGTTCAAGTGCGTTTGACAGTCATATAAAAAATGCAAATTTTTTCATCACAAGTGTTCATTATCCTGTTTACCTATGTATTTACGTACACATTCTCTATTTTCTTTTCTTTTGTTGACCTTGTTTACATTAGGCAAGAGTTTTTGCATCTGCTTTCTGTCTTTATATTTCACAGATCTTTCATTTGACACTAATGATTTTCAGACTCTCAAATAATGGCATTTTTTGTCTAGAAGTCAATTAGAAGGAACAAAAATGGCACTCTTATATTCGATATCTTCCCATTACAGTCCGTTTGCTGATTATATAATTAACAGCTCGATGGTGATATCTCTAATTTCGTCATGCGTTCCTTTCAGCTCATATCAGATGACATTTAACTACAAAACGCTTTTATTATTAACACACTCATTGAAAGCTTAAATATAACCTGTTAGCTGTCATCAGTTAAATAGCTTTTAGCAGTCTCTGTATATCAAAAGAACACATCATACAGCCTTGCGTTTCTCCATCAATGCCATTTTCACTTTTGTTTGTGTTTCCATTTATTTTGCATTACATAAAGCACGTCATATTTTAATTCTCATTTATTCTTGATTAGTCCCCCTGGCACTGGAGTCCGCACCAAAATGTATCCAGTATGTCTCCCAGTTTATTCTTTATTATCGGTCACTTCCTCTTGGTAAAGGTGCTATTTATTCTACAATTTGGAATTTAATATGAGTCACATTGTGTTTCTTGTCTTCAAACTATCTGGCGGCAGGTAATTAGTGATTTTACGTTTTAGTCTTGTGCTTATTCCAACAGATACTTGCTTTCCTTGTGGTTTGCCCAACATAGACAAGCTCACATTGACATCTGATTATTTATTATTCATGCGGACTGTCACATATATGTAATCATTTACGTTTCATTGTGTTGGCACCAGTGATTAATTTGAGCCAGGGGTTTTCAGTGCTCGGCACGGACATTTAATTGTCAGCACCGGATCTAGTGAGAATCTACCACATGGTGGCGCTGTCTGCCGAATTTTGAGATGAGCGCAACGCCCATGTTTATTAAGTTAAATCGCTTTGAAAATTAATAGTACCAGCTGCTCACGCCATTATTTTAGCTTTGTGTGGCCTGAAATAGTCTGAATTGTCACCCTTGTAGGAGTGTGATGGTTAGCTGTTATGTTAGTACTGTCATTTGCAGCTCTGGCTGGGGCAGTGCATGGTGCAGGCTGCAGTGGCGTTCCAAAAAGGGCAATGACACTTCATTTTTTTACAAATTAAGCACTGGTTGGCACTATTGGAATGATTGATTATTCTGCCCTGTATCTTACTATTGCAATTTTAACAAAACAAACATGTGTAAATGCACGTTTGTGTCCTTCCTACCTGCTGCTGATTGTCTCTTTTTTTCTTTTTTTACCTGGATGAGTATGTTTATCACATTTTGTCCTTCGGTATAACAAATATTGCTTTTTCCTGAAATATGTCTATAAGTATCATAACAAATTTAATCAACTCTCAGTATGTTATGTGGGTGCACTTTTTTGTTAGTAGATTGGGTAATAAATATGATTCCTTCTTTCTGTTGTTGTACTTTCCTCTTTAGTAAAGTTCCCTATTTATCACTGGTGTGGTTTTTTTTGTGTTCATTTCTGAGAGTTGTTTTATTTTAACCTCTCCCATTTTTGAGTCGCCTCTCCTCTTGTGCAAAGATCTTAGGGTCTGTGATGATTCTTTTCAACTTCAGAATTTGACTGCATAAAAGGTGTGGCAGCAAAAGGGTTGAAAATTAAGCCCTTTAAGTTCTTTAGGAAACCGCGATTGAAAGTCCTTTTTGCTCAACTACCACAACCTTTTTGCTCAACCACCACACAAAATTAGACAAGGTAAAGAAAAAGCTGAATACATACAATACATTCTATCTGAATAAGAGCAACTCAGAGGACACACTTGAAGGGTCAATATTAAGGACCCTGGACTCCACTGTCCCCATCACCCAGATGTTTTGGCCATGATGAAAGTCGACCAGAGCTTCATCACCTCCTGGCTGGCTTAGAGGTTGTCAGAGGCTTTCTTCCAGAAGCACTTCATTTGAGTCCTGAGTGCCATCATGTAGCTGACATCCTGAGGCTGGGGTGGGGCTTCTTGGAAGCTTGCTCCCATTCATCCTTCACAAGACTTGGAGGTAGCCATACAGGAGTTCAAAAGGACTGAACCCAACTGCTTTCTAAGGCACTTTCCTGAAGGCAAAGAGAAGACATAGCTTGAGGACATCCCACTTTCGCCTCATGGACTTTGACATGCCCAGAATCATGCCTTTAAGAGTCTTGTTTAACCTTTTAACAAGCCCATTGGTATGGGGTGATAGGGTGTGGAGAACTTGTAAGTTACTCCACACTCATCCCACATTGACTTTATGTGAGCCGATATGAAGTTTGTGTCCCTGTCAAACACTACTTCTTTGGGGAACCCCAGCCAGGTAACAATCCCCGTCAGGGCCCCGGCCTCTACAGGTGAAGTTACAGTCCTCAGAGGTATGGCCTCTGGTTATCTAGTGGCATGGTCGATCAGTACTAGGATAAACCTGTTGCCTAGGGCAGTCTTGGGGTCTAGGGGCCCAACACTGTCAATGCCCACCCTTTCAAAAGGGTTGCTAATGACAGGTAAGGGAACAAGGGGAGCCTTTAGCTTTCTCCATGTCTTCCCCTGCCTAGCAGGTAGGACATGGCCTGCAGAATGCATCTAGGGTCCTCTTCATCCAGTGACAATAAAAGTGGGTGAGAAGCCTGGCAAAGGTCTTGTCCTCCCCCAGATGTCCTGCCATGGAAATGGCATGAGCCAGTCCCAGTAGGAAGGCTCTGTAGCCCTGGGGGACCACCAACACAAGGGTTGCCCTAGGCCAGGAATCTTAGGCTCACTATACAAGAGGTCATTCTCCCAATATATCAGGTGATCTTTCGAGGTGTCAACTGCTGCCTGGACATAAGCTTGTCACCTGAGGCCCTCAAAGGTAGGGCGCTTCTCCTGAAATTTGCCGAATTCCTCCCTGGTTGACCTTCCCTGAGCTTGTCAACCAGCCAGCTCAGCTAAGTCCCCCAGGGCAGCAATGTCCTCTCCTGTAGGTTCCAGGGTGTCTCCCTCAGGCTCAGCCTTCTCTCGGACTGTGGGAGTTTCAGGGGCAGATTTCCCACACTCCTAGCCCTGTCTCCTTTTGACAGCTTCCTGGGCCATTCTTCCACGCCTACTTGACTACCATCTCAGGCTGCCATGGACCTTGTAGCGAGGGGCACCCACTCAGGCAACCCTAACATCTCCCGGTGGGACCTGAGCTCCACCTCTTTCCAGACATTGTGCTCCAAGTTATTACCAAGCAAACACTCCACAAGCATGGTAAGAATCACAGCTACCCTCAAGGAACCTGAGACCCCCCCCCCAACTTAAAAGGAACCAGAGCCACTGAGAAGTGACTCTTACTGTTGTCTTCTACAACAACCTGGTGGAACACACTAGCGATTACCTGCTCTGAGGACTCTAGATGACACCTTACTGTAGTCATGCTGTCTCCTGTATCCCTCAGAGCCTCCACACTCTGCCAATTGATGGTGACCCACTGCCTATATTTGGAAGTATTGGAAGGCATGTGGGCTTTGGGCACCCTCTCCCTGTCACACAAGGATACTAGGGTAACCTCTGCACTACACCCCCCCCCCCATATTAACTGGGGCAACTTCCTCCCCAAGTGCTACACTAGCCAAACCATGTGTCTGCAAGTCAGTGGGGGGACTGCGCCCCCTTGAGACATCTGGCATCTCCCAATATGTGCCCATATCTGTAGCACTCATAACATTTGGGGTTGAACTTCCGTTACTTCTTTTCAGGAAACCCACTCTTTCTTTAGTCGGTTGAGTCTGGGAATCCTTCACCTAAGAACTGTTTTGGGTCCCTATAAAGAACTCCTTTTTATTTTTGTTTCCCTCCCCTCTTTATTCTGTTAGGGACCCTGTCCAGCTTTTTGGGAATCCCCCCATGTACCGTCTTGTGGACCTTGCTGCTGAGCCAGCGGTCTGCCTCCTTAGTACGCTCCCTTGGGTAAGAGTGCACACTATTCACTAAGTGGATAGTGCCAGGTCTGGTGGCTTAGTTGACTAATGTGTCCACTGTAGAGGCCTGTGTTCGAAACTCATGGTCACAGGTTCAAATCCTGGTGGTTCCACTCGCCTTTCATCCTGCTGAGGTCGATAAAATGAGTACCATTGAGTTGGGTAGCAATAAACATCTGTTATTCAGCGCCAAGATCACCTTGGGTGAACATGCGCTTTGCAAATAGACATGTTATGTTATGTCAGGTGCTGGCGCAGCTTTGTAAAACAATTGCTGAACATGCACTCTCTGGCACTCAAATTGTACAGCCCCTAATAATCACTTACATCAGTGTCCTTCACCCCAAAATCCAGTGCCTTGCAAAAGTGATCTGCAAAATCCACCCAGGACTTTTGCCTATACTTTTTAGGGGTGAAACCATACTTTCGGACAAGGACTTCCTTCATGAGGGGACATCTCATCCTGTTTCCCTCCCTATGACCAGCAGAGCAGTGCATGCCTCCCTTTACTGGAATGTACCTCCAGAGACTGACTCCCGAATCTTCCTAAGGGACTCTGTGCAGCTCCAAGGCAACCTCATAGATCTCAAACCATTTGCCAATATCGTACCCCACAACAACGTTAGGCACCAGGTCTTTGGGGATATGGACCCTCCTGTCTCCACTGGTGTTAGAAACTGGATTTCTGGTTGTCCAAGCCGGAACCCAAATCCTAGTCCGAGTAAGCCAAGACACACCCTAAATTATCCTGTGCTCACTCTCTGGTAGCTGGACAATGAGCAGACAGGCTTAACTTAAGAGGCAATGTGTAAAGTATTTGTGCAACACCCCAAACAGTTACACAGTGAAAACACCACAAAAAGACACCACACCATGTTAGAAAAATAGAGCTTAATTTTATAAATAAAACAAGTCCAAAATGACAATCCAACTAGTAGACTTCGAGATATGAATTTCCAAAGAATAAATGTAAAATAGCGCTTAGAAGCAATAAGCGCTTAAATAAATGGGTTATAAGGTCACGCTGGACCGGGGGCAAAGTCAACAGTTCAGGCCGACTGTGATGGAGTGTGGGCCAGATACAGGGATCCACTGAACCAAAGTACCTTGGTCCGGGATGCGTCGTCGTCGACGAAGATGTGAGGTGCAGTCAAAGTGATGCGTCGGTGTTGAGCCACACAGTGGACGAGATGCATCGATTTATTTATTTTTTTTGATTTTTTTTTGTGTGATTTTTTTTTCTTCTCCCCCATCCCCCCCCCCCACGCACTTGCAGCAATGCATCGGTTTTCCGAGTGCAAAGTGCTGGTTCCAAATGCTATACGTGGTTGCTGCTCCCGCAGTAGGCGCTGCATCGATTCCGAAGGCATTGTGCTGGTACAGAAAGCGATGCACCGGGTCCGCTCCCCACACTGGCTCCAACTCACCGGGTCCGCTACCCGCACTGGTTCTAACTCACGCAAAGGCGAAGATGCACCGGTTCCGATGAGGACGCGTGGGTTCTGGATGTGGAAGCACCTTTAGGCCTCACCTCCAAGGGTCCAGGACTGGGGTGGCACCACTTGGCAGGCCAGACTTACAGCTTGTAGTGTCCAGATGCAGATGCAGGCAAGTCTTTGATATCCCTGAGACTTAGAACAGGAGGCAAGCCAGCAAGCCATTGGAGTCATACTGTGTTCAGGTGATGCAGGTCCAGCCCTTCTCACCCAGGCAGGAGAACAGCAGACAGCAGGGCAGCTCAGCATGGCAAGAGCACAGCAAGGCAAGAGTCTAGCAAAGCAGCAGCAGCAGAGTGGCAGTCCTTTCAGCAGCGCAGCAGTTCTTCTTCCTGGCAGAGTGGTCACAGGTCCAAAATTGTACTGATGTTATGGGATCAGAGGTCCAGTACTTATTCCCAATTGTGCCTTTGAAGTGGGGGAGACTTCCAAGAAAGCTTTGAAGTGTACAGAGATCCTCCCTTCCTGCCCTGGAACCAGGCTCACTACAGGGGGTATGCAGCCCTTTGTGTGTGGATATGTGTAGGAAGCTGGCTCTGTATATACTTTACCAAAGTGAGGTATTGTGTGCATAGAGTCCAGTGGAACCCAAAAGGTAGGCAGAGGTAAAGTAGATAGCACCTCACTCTCTATTTGTGGTAGTGTGGTCGAGCAGTAAGGCTTTATCAGAGGACAGTGTTAAGCATTTGTTGTACACACTCAGTCAGCAAATGAGTTCGCACACTCAAAGACTGAACTTCAGACCAATTGTTTTTGTATAAAAATATTCTTTTAGTTATTTTATTTTCTACAACCAAGCAAGCCTGGCACAGGTAAGCAATAAATACTTTACAGTAGTAATGCAGTTTGTAAATAGTTTGAATTGCAATTGTACTTTGATTTGAATATAGTAGTGTTACTGATAATGCAATGATTTTCAGAATACAGTCTTATACTTTGTATAGGATTTTTAGAAAAAATACAGGTAAGTTATTTTTTAGATTACTTTTCTTACACAGTGCAGTATACCTGGATACTGCACTGGGAAATTTCCTGTAAACGGGTAAGTAAAAGCGTTTTTGTTAGTTAGTACAATTTTGAAGAATTTGTTTAGGTTTTCCAATTCCACCTAAAAAACAGTTAATGTTATCCTATGGAGGAAAATAGTGTTATCGGTTTAAAGGTAAGTACTTTGTTGTGGGAGTTGGTGTTCTGGGGTTAGACTCAGGGGTCCCCCAGGGTCAAGGAGGCACTCTTGTTACACCCTCAACGGCACTAGGGCGGCCGGGTGCAGAGTGCTGAGGCCCAATGTTATCCAATGGGGGATAGGGGGCCTCCGGTTGGTGGCTGCTGACGAGCAGGCCACTGGGTTGTGGGAGCAAAGCTCCTGGACTTAAGCTCAGGGCAAATGGGGGTTTAGGCCAGCACAAAAGACGCACCCTCAGCGGCACTGGGGTGGCCGGGTGCAGAGTGCTGTTTTGGCGTCGGAAGTCCAGTAGCTTTCAATGGGGAGTCTCCGGTTTGCAAAAGCACTGCAGGCTCGGGGACGAAGGTCTTCTGGGTACGACCACCACTTGGCGAGGTAAGTTGGGATCTTGGGCGTTGGTTAGGCACCGTTGGTTGGGCCACCCAAGGCCGTGGGGCATCGGGTGCAGGGGTGCCTTTTAGGGTCGGATCTTCTTACCAGCTCATGGTCGCGGTTGGGGGGACCTTCCGGTTTGAGGCTGCAGGCATCCGCTGGAGGCTTGAGGCAGGTCAGGGGTCACCGGTTCTTGGGTCAGGATCGCCGGGGGGACCTCCTCTTGGTGTTGGGCCACTCGAACTTGGGCTGTGGGCGTCGGGTGCAGAGTGGTGCAGACTCGCAGATCCTTGCGGAACTGGAGTATGTTGTTTGAACCAATCCGGTGTTCACGGGAGACAGAGTATTTGGGATTGAAGGCAGGCAGGTCCTCCAGGTTTGTCGAGGTTGCTGGCTGCAGGACATACCAGGATTTCGCTGGAGCGCGTTCGAGGTGGGACAGGCCGGGCGGGCTGGGGCCAGGGCAGTGGGCGTCCTCCTCTTGTTGGCTTCGGCACGGCTGTTCGGTCCTTCTTCTTCCAGGTTCTTGTCTGAGGAAGCAAGGTTCAGGGTTGCCCCTAAATACTAGATTATGGGGCGTTACAGGTAGGAAAACAGGTTGGGACCAATGGGTCCCTTCCCTGGGGTGGGTACACCCCCTATTATGCCACCCTCCAGTGGGAGTGGGGCATAAGCCTTTCCCTGGTTGGATGAGTCCCCCCATCTGCAAGATGGCGGGGACTGAGAGATGTGTTTCACCTTGCCTCCCCCACCTGAGGGGTAGAGTTGGCAGAGGTGGGCACACCTCACTTGTTTTTCCTGCCGGTTCTCCCACCCAAAGTGGGGGTCAGAACCAGTGAGGACCAGTTGCTGAAAGCAGCAAATGGCCTGGGGAAGCTCACAAAGGCAGCAAGCCTTTGAAGCCTCCCCTTTGTGAACCCTGTCAATCCTGGGGGAGGAGGCTTGGCACCTCATCCCAGGATGTGCATTGTTTCAGGCCCCCGAGAGCAGCAGGCTCTCGACCCAGGGGTCCATAAACATGTCTGGTGGTGGCAGCTGAAAGCAGCCACTCAGTCTGGACACTAGTGGTAGGTCGTTTTTCAGGGGGCATCTCTAAGATGCCCTCTGTGTGCATTTTTCATTCAATCCCACACTGGCATCAGTGTGGGTTTAATGTGCTGAGAAGTTTGATACCAAACTTCTCAGTTTTCAGTGCAGCCATTATGGTGCTGTGGAGTTCGTAATGACAAACTCCCAGCACCATATACTCTTAATGGCAGCATTGCACTTACAATGTCTAAGAATGGACTTAGACACTGTAGGGGTACAGGGCTCATGCACCTGTACCCTCACCACTGGTATAGTGTACCCAGCTAGAGGGGTGACTTATCTATGCCAGGGCAGTGGGTTGTAGGCATGGCACACAGGGATGTGTGCCATGTCGACTCTTCACTTTGTTCTGCACCAAGACACGCAGCCTGCAAAGGCAGTGTGTGTGTGTAATGGTACAGGGCCTCTAAGGGTGGCACAATAAGTGCTGCAGCCCTTGGAGGTCTTCCCTGGTCACAGTGCCCTGGGTACCTGTGGTACCATTTACCAGGGGCTGACCTGTGGCCAGAGATGGCGATTGGGTTTTGGTTTCAATGCAGACTTAGGGAAAGAACATAGGCCCTGGGTATCTGATTAGCAGGAGCCCAGGGCACACTCAGTCAAAGCACATTAGCAGTTCAGCAAAAAGTGGGGGCTACCATGCAGAAAGAGGGCACTTCCTCACAATATGAAACAGCCTATTGAGCTGTAAGTGTGAGGCTGTGCCCCTCTCCTCCCTCCCATCTCCCAGGAAGGCCCATCAAGAAAAACCTAAGCTTCCTTTGTGTGTGGCTGTCTAGAGGGAATACACAAAGCCAATCCACCAACCAGCCCAGACTGAACAGAGACAGGCAGCAGGCACCAGATGGCTAAAGTAAGTGATTGTCAACTTTCTAAAAGTGGCATTTGCTAAACTGTAATTTAAATTCCAACTCCGCCATAAGTTGTAATTTTAAATTGTGAGTCCAGTGACACCAAACTTGAAAAGGCTATCTCTTCACAATTGGGAATTACACTTAAAAGATGTAATAAGGTAATCCCAATGTTAGCACGTATTAAATGTAATAAGATAACCTAATGTTATCCAATCAGAGAGATAGGCCTTGCAGTGGTGAAAAACAAAATTGGGAGTTTTTCACTACCAAGACATGTAAAACTAAAAAGTACATATCGTGCCTTTTAAATGCATTGCACCCTGCCCTGTGGGTCATAAATGGCCTAGCTTAGGGGTGACGTATAAGTATAAAGAGGGAAGGTTTAGGCCTGACAGGAGGTTTTTTTTGCCAGGCCGAAGTGGCAGTGTAAATTGCACATACAGACTCTTCAGTGGCAGCCTGAGCCATGGTTAGAGGGCTATTTAAGTGGGTGGCATAATGAGTGCTGCAAGCCCAATAGTAGCATTTAATTTACAGGCCCAGGTACATGTAGTGAACTTTACTAGGGACTTATTAGTAAATTAAATATGTCAATTGTGGTTAAGCCAATTTTACCATGTTTAAGCGAGAGAGCACAAGCATTGTAGCACTGGTCAGCAGTGGTAAAGTATTCAGAATCCTACAACCAGTAAAAACGAGGTCAGAAAAATGAAGGAAGGCAGGCAAAAAGTTTGGGGAAGACCACTCTATGGCTGTCAGGTCTAACATATCAGGTCTAACAACTGGCCACTGGGGTATCGCTGTCACTATTGGTGCTGGACTGTGAGGCTTGTTTTGTTTTAAGATCCAGCTCATTCAGCCTCACTTCATGAGCCTATATCTATTTTCTTTCACCCAAGGTCCTCTCAGCCTCCGCTTTCTCTTTAGCTAGGGCAATCTCTGCCTCAGCCCTCCTCCAAGGCCCTCTGGGCAACTGCCTCCTCTGCAGCCCTCCTGTCAGCAGCCTCTACTGCAGCCCTCCTTGCAGCAGCCTCCTTCTTGGTTGCTTCCATTTTCAGCTTGTCTAGCTGCTGTCTGAACTCCCTTTAATCCTTCCTGTCGTCCAGTTCCTAGGGAGACGGGTTGCAGAAAGAAATGCTGCTGCCTGTTCTGGATCTAGCCAGGGAACTCACTCTTGTGGGTTCTCTTCTTTCCTCTGTGATCATGGTCAGGAGGTTTCCTTTCTTTTCTTCCTCCTCACACTCCTCCTCCTGCTCCTCATCCTTCTCTTGAGCTGATGCTTGTAACTCAGGGCCTCCTGAAGCTTCTTTGTCTTCGAGCTCTTGATTGCTGGAAGTCCCCACTCCCTGCAGAATCTGTTGAGCTCGGCCACAGTGTAGCTCTCCAGGTTGTTGAGCTCAAACTCCATGCTTCCAGGCAGCGTAACAGGTGCACAAAGTCCGGCAGAATGGAAGTGAAGTTGGAAAAACTAAAGAGACCAATCAAGGAGAATTTAAAAAAGAGGTTAAATCTGATGTCAGATTATTTATATGGGATTTTCAGATTACCCAAAATTACTGAGTGGCACTGCACATGTTCTGGATCCCACCGCTGCTCAGAATGTAAGAAATGGGGTTTTTGATTGAGGGGGTAAACCACGTAAGTCATTAAATCAACCTGTGCTTAACCCTCTGGTAGCTTGGCACAAAAGCAGTCCGGCTTAACTGTGTTAAGTATTTATGCAGCAGTCAAACAGTAAAAAAGTGAAAAACAACACAAAATCCCCACCAATTTAGAAAAATAGAGTAAATTTTGTGAAATAAAATGAAACCAGGAATGACAAAAATCCAATCAGTAGAACTGGAGATTTGTAATTTTAAAGTTTCAGATAAGTAAAGCGCCATTCACAGTCATCTGGTTGTGCTAGACCTGGGGAAAGTCGCAAGTTCAGGCCAACTGTGATAGAGCGCGGGATGATTACTTGGACTAGGCTAGTCCCGCTGAAAAAGTTACCTTTTCAAAGTTTGGTTCAGTTCACAGTGGAGGAGGCCACGAGGAGGAGGGAGAGTGCCACGAATGGTCGTCGCTGCAGCGCAAAGAGTAGGCCTGTAGTCATGGATGGTCTTCCCTGTAGCGCGAAGATCCTGTCAGGCCTCCCGAACAGTCGTTGCTGGATCTTCTCGTTGGCAGTCACCGTGGGCTGTCATTGCTCTAGAGCGAAGTGCAGATCTTGCATTGCTGGTGGTTTCTGGCAGCTGCTGCAGCGCAAAGTGTTGGGTTCATCAGAGCTTCACGTCGACAGTCACTGTGGGCTGTCTTTGCTGTAGTGTAAAGTGCAGATCTCATATTGCCGGTTGTTGCTGGCAGCTGCTGGCAGTTGTTGTAGCACAAAGATTCAGGTTCACCGGAGTTTTCCATTGGTGGTTGTCGTTCGTGGCAGAGTCTTGATGTGAACCATCGCGAAGAGCCCAAAACTTCAGGATTTCTTCTTTCTTCAGACGAGTGTACTCTGATGCCAGTCAAGGGTCCAGGACCTGGGGAGGAACCTATTGGGGATCCGAGACCCACTCTAGCAGAGGACAGCAGGGCTCAGGCAGGCCCAGATGCAGATCCAAGCAGGTTCAGTTGCAGCAGGTCAGCTGAGCAGTTGCAGGGAGGCCTCTGGAGCTTGTTGTGTCTCTGTAGCTTGAAACAGGAGATCACCCAATTAACCATTAGAGTCAGTCAGGTTAGCCTGGGATAAAGGGAGCAGTTCCAGTTTTCCTTCTCAAGGAACAGGGCAGGCCTCAAGCAGCAGGACAGTCCTCTAGAAGCAGCATGACAGTCTTTTGGAGAACAAGACAGGCCTCAAGCAGCTGGCAGTTCTCTGGGAAAAGGCAGTTCTTCTTCTGTAGTCCACAGGTTTAGGGATGTACTGAAGAGGTGGTTCAGAAGATCCAATATTTATACCTTGTGCCAGCGTTCAAAGTGGGGGTGACATCCTGGCTACCCCCACATCTGGTTCTGGAAAGTTCTTCTTTTCCCCTACCAAGGCTCCAAATAGTCTGGGGTGACAATAGACTGGCGTTAGGTCCCTTTGTGTGTGAGCTGGAGGCAGCCCTTTGAAATGCAATTGGGGCATGGAGCGACTCTGTCCCACCCATTCTGGCAGGATAGCTCATCTTGCCAACACATAGTCCCCCTTTGTCTCTCTGTCTGGGAAAAACACACAAAATGTACCACACACAATAAAGGGGGATGAGGGGGAGCTCCTACTTCGACCTCCTCACTGTGGTAGGAGCATCCAACAATGCTCCCTTTGTTACCTCACTTCACTACTGGTAACAAAGAACCCACCTAGAACCCCTCTCCTGCCCACTATATTTTTCCTCTGGTGATAGAGAACAATTCAATAACTTGAGGTAGGGTGGGGGGGTTTGATTAAAAGTAGCATTCTTCTATAGTACCTGTAGTAATCCGGGGCATTTGCTATTTATCTCATCTCCACTTGAGTGGAGGATGGCATCTCACAAGCATATACGCATATACCTATATATTTATTGACTTGAGGTAGCTCTTACACTTTTAGGGGCTGCTTTTATTGATAGGAAGGGAGGCACTGTGACAGGGCTTTATGTCTCTTGCGCCTAACTGACTTGGTACTTGCAGGCCTCTTGCCGTACTGGGGTCAATGCCATGCATTCTATTAGGAAGAATACTCACCAACAATTCAGATCGGCCACACTTCCGGGTAGACAGCTACGCTCTAGTCTTTTTCATTGACGTCCCGCATCACGTGATTACCTCTGGGATCACGTGACGGGAAGCGTAGATGCCGTAAAAGTGATTCCGATCATTTGCTCGGAACCTTCACGGCGTATGGAGAGACAATGTCTTAGAGGCAGACTCACCTTGATGGAGTAAGCAGGGATAATTGGGGGTGCTGTTGTCGGATGAATGCGAAGAGCTGCTCCGATTTACATTAGGAACATTGGTATGATATCCCCATAGTCACTCGGTATGAGATTCCGCCTGTCGCAATCTGACACGGTTAGATCTGTGGATTTTTCCACGTGTCGGGGGTGAACAACGTGTGCATTAATATTGTGTGAGGAAGGATTAACACAGTTGATTATGGTGTCTTTCTCTAACTTTTCATGCATTACCCCCCTTGTTTAAAACTAGTGTGTGACTACAGGGAGCCGCCCTCGCTCCTACGCTTTTTCGAGTACTAACTGCTGTGAAACTTGGTAAGAAAAACTGGTTTAATTTCTTTGTTGAAAACGATACACCCTTGGTGGTGTAAGGCGCTTGTGGTGATCTCCGAGTAATGACTTTTATACAAAATTAGTTATGAATCAATATTGTTGACAGACATAATGTACAGGCACAGTCCTGTTATATGGCGAATGAATGAGAATGAATAATTGGTCTTAATGGGTTAGCCGTACGCACTGACTTAGTTAGCGGCGGAGTTGTAGGTTTCTTTTAATATATGCACACACATGGATGAGTTCTGAAAATTTTGTTCACTTGATTATATTTTCCTATTCACAGATTATGTCTGAAGTGTGAATACACGACCCATATGAAAATTCAGGGTCAGTCCTCGATCCACTAATAAAAAGGTTGGAAAGGAGGGTATGACAACGGGGATCTAGCGGTCCTGACGAAAGCCGGAAAAGACACAACAACCGGCTGAAACATGTCGACTTATATGCAGAGAGGAGGGTTGAATGGTTCATACTTAACCCTGTTCAACACCATCCTCTGTTTTGTTCAAACCTTTGAATCCTGGCCAAAGGATTCCGGGAATAAAATAGGGAATTGGATATCCCTGAGCTAGTTTCAACATTGGATTTTCTGCACATATTCTTTACTTGATCCCTACTCTTCTTTATGTTTGTATTGTTTCCCCCACCCTACTGCTCCACCCTATGCATTGGTCTGCGCAGGTGTGTTGTTTAGCAGCCCGATGTTGAAGCACGCCACAATTTCATGGGTGAGGGCAGTTTTTCTAACATATTAACTTTGCCATAAGACTCTTTAAGCGACTTTTAGTCCACTCCTACTTCTCTTTGTGTGATAGAAGAATACACGAAAGCCAACAGCTAAGCAATTCAAAGACATGTTACCCACGACACAGACAGCAGGCACCTAATGGTTTGGACAAGAAAAAGCCAACTTTCAGTGGCATTTTCATGAATTGTGACTTAAAATCCAACTTTACCACTAAAGACAATTTTAAATTGCGATTCATTTGAGTTCAAACTTGACATTCGGGATGCCGAACCTGGCTGTGTGCTGCCCGCAACACCCTCCTGATCCTCCTGCTGGGGTGGGACTCAGTCCCCCAGCCTGCACCTCTTCCAGGGAGGGGCCGCAATGCTGTAAAGCCGGCGTTTGACTCCCGCAGTGCGGGACGCCGAAACCGGGCAGTGTGCTGCCCGCAACATCCTCCTGCTGGGGTGGGGCTCAGTCCCCCACTTGCACTTCTTCCAGGGAGGGGCCATGACGCCGTACAGCTGGCGTGTGACTCCCACAGCGCGGGACGCCAAAACCGGGATGTGTGCTGCCTACAACACTCTCTTGATCATCCTGCTGGGGTGGGACTCGGCCCCCCAGCCTGCACTTCTTCCAGGGAGGGACTGCAACATTGTAAAACCCACGTGTGACTCCAGCAGCACGGGACGCGCGCGGGCACGCCTGGGCAAAGCCCGGGCCCATCTGCGACCATCTGCACCTATCAGCACCAAGAAGAGGCAGGGACTGCTTTGTGGTCGGTTACTAATTTCCAGACCAACCAGGTACTTTTAATCTGCGGATGTGGATGATGTCGGCCTCTTGCTTTAGTTTGGTGTGCAACTTGAGGTGCTCTAACATATATTTTATGGCAAGAGGAGTTTGTGAGCCTTACAGTGACTGCTCTTAAATAAACCCCCTCCAACAAACCCCAGTGGAACTACTGCTGTGACTGTGGTGACTTTGGATGAAGAATTGGATAGTTTTATTGCTTTTGGGGAAAAAATATACGCTGGGGTGATCAGCCGCGCAAACCCTTCCTTGTGTGTATTGCTATTTGGATATTGGTGGGTGAGGAGTGTCAAGCTTGTTAAGTGTTTTTCTCATCTTTTGCTTTATACTCTTCTCCTCCCCAACAGTCTGAGATGGGCAAACGTAAGGCTGTGGATAATGTAATAAAGGCTCCGAAAGGGAAGAAAATTCAAACCCTGGCTGGGGAAAATGGTGTAATAGAGAGGATTGATAATTTATTACTGGAGTGTGCAGATATTATTAATTCCAATCCTAATCCGGCCAGTTCCTGTTCTACTGCTCCAGTGGCTGAGCCACCAAAGCACATCCATAAAATGTTTGAAAAATTTCAATCTATCCCCCATTTGACCACGTCTGAGGGAACTGAAACATCCCACTCTTCTATAAGTCCTGAAAAGTCTATAGTGGTGCAGGATACACCTGGAGTAGAGTGTAGTAACCGATATGCAATTCTCTCCATAGATAAAGCTATGACAGAGAGGCCCTCACAAAACTCTGGGATTTCCCTAATGGGGCACAGTCTGATGGGGGCTATAGGAGAGCTGAAGATCAGGTTAAAATACTTCTAAAGGTAGTGGAGAACCTTGGTGGGAACAGTAATAAAGGGCAGGTGTGCTGTAGATCTGGTGGGGAGGGTGGGAGAAATGTGGAACTATTCCCTAGGCATGGTGATACAGACACTCCAGCTGCTCCATGTAAGCCACTAGGAACCACTTTCATTCAGTCCCCCTCTGTTCCGCCTGTAGTTTGTCATTGCTTAGGCCCAAATGTAGAATGTGTGGGTGAATGCTCTTTTGTTCCTAGAACGAGATTCCCTGAGAAGGAAACATCTATAGGCTTGGGTCAGGGGTGTTGACTTAGGGGTTATATGGGGTTGTATATAGATCCAACACAAAAAGATGATGGACAGAACGTTGAACATTGTCAAACATTCACCCCCAAGTCACAGATCTGGGTTTAATCCATTATTTTGCTCACCATGCCATTCCAGTTTGGACCCAGCCATATGCAAATTAGCCTTGACACTGTCCAGCCTGAACTGCCAGGCCAGGTCCTTCCTGGACCTAAAATCAAGCATCCTGGGACTGGTTTCAGGGCATCACCCCTCATCAGCCTGGCTAGCTTGAAACTGGTGGCGTAATGAGCACAAGACCCACGTCTGGGCATACCTTTCCCACTTAGGGTGAAAATGCAACACAAAAAGATGATGGACCGAATGTTGAACATTGTTAAACATACACCCACAGTCACTGATATGGGTTTAATCCATCGTTATTTTGCTCGCTGCGCCATTCCAGTTTGGACCCAGCCATATGCAAATCAGTCTTCACCCTGTTCCCCATGGGAACAGTCCAGCCCAAACTGCCAGGCCAGGTCCTCCCTGGACCGAAAACAAGCATCCTGGAACCTGTTTCAGGGCATCACCCCTCATCAGCCAGGCAAGCTTGAAACCTGTGGCATAGTGAGCACGGGACCCACGTTATCATTGTATTAGACCACAGGAACCATTGTTCCCACTCTATTATAGACATTATATATCTTTATGGATAGACCAGAGGGAAACACCATCTTAAGTGCTAGGATATCAGGGGAATCAATGGGCACTGACAAAATTCTACATTGCAATGCTGTTTTGACCCATATGCCCAACCCTCCTGAGGGCCTACCCTTTGCAGATGTAATTGCATTCACGCAAAAGGTTGTATACCCATTCCTATAAAAAGGAAGTATGCACCATGTCTCCTGAAAAAGGCATTTATCAAACATGTCAATAAACTGGCCCCACTCAACCTCAGACCATAATTTGGATATTCCCGCTACATTCCATGAAATAATTTTTATTGCACTAACTTCATATGGAGTTTGGAGGAAAGGGTCAATATTTATGGTTCTCTCGCTTCTAACATCAAGTGTGCTTGGCACCAAGCGTGACATCTGTCCCAAGGGGTTATCACTATTTTCCCCTAGGTAATTCCACCTGGCCAGAGAGCAGACTCCCTCCTCCTTAAGAGTACATCCAGGGGCCCTATGCTCCAGTCAAGGAAGATCCCTGATGTCCCGCTACTTATTTCTTCTGCCCTATTTTTAACCCCAGCCCGAGTATTCGACCGGATCGCAGAATATGAGCTGTATACCAGTATTTGCACTAGAAATAGTTCGGGCATCAACAGTCCTAAGACCCTCAGCTAGCTTCCTGTGAACAAAAAGGAGCCGTACCTTGTCGTACAAGCCATCAGGTATTTCAATCCTTTCTGCTTTTGTAATGTCGCTCCTGATAATCGAATAACAATGTCTGATCTCATGGAACCAATAAGGGACCTTGTTTATTAAGGAGTCCTTATCTTCTCTACAACTAGGGGACAACTTAGGGACATAACAAGGTAAACCACAGCAGAGGATTCCCCTGTTTTCCTGGGAATGTAAATATCATTTTGTATCAACCCTCCAGAACAGGGCCACCAGGATCTAACAAGGGGATTTACATATAACAAACACAACAAAATGATGGACGGAGTGCTGAAACTTTTCAACCACTCATCCCCAGTCACAGATCAGGGTTTAATACCTTTTTCTTTTGCCTACTATGCCACCCAAGTTTGGACCCAGCCATATATAGCCGAAAATAGTGACATATTGTTACATAAACAAGAGGGTTTCCAAGTTAGAGGTAAAGACGACCATAAAAATGATACATACTAGAGCAGCCTCCTTATACAATCATAGGGGCTGTTGAATGGTTCGCTTTAAAATATTGTCGACGGCGTTTCGACCCCTGTAACAGTAAGGGGTCTCTTCAGGACCTATTGATGTAGGGACATCTATAATTAAGGGAAGAGAAGGATAGCATAAGTGTGAGCCCTGGAACAACTTTGTTGAAGTATGGAACAACAAGTGGGGCATTTTTGATGGTCGTCTTTACCTCTAATTTGGAAACCCTTTTGTTTATGTCACAATATGTCACTATTTGCGTAGTTTCCATTTTTCACTGGGGACACACTGCACTATATACAAATTTATCCTTTTGTAAATTTTCATTTTTGTTATATATATATATATATATATATATATATATATATATATATATATATATTGATTGCGCTTACCAAACATTTAGTGGTATATGGTTTCTTCTCCTTGGGATATCGACTTACAGGAACCATTGTTTTCTGTTTATATATTACTTGCCCTGGTTCCAAGTGAGTAGGGTCTCCCTTGTCTCCTTTTCTCGTATAATAGAGTGGGGGCTCATAGTGAGGAGACAAATGCAATCAGCCTATTAGAGCAAAACTCCAGAAAAATGAGGGGAAGGATTTGATCTTGGTGGCAGGAGATTTAAATTCTACCTTTGAACCGATGGTTTTCACACCTCTTGACTTAACCCAGGAATTAGATGACCAGTGGGGTATACCAAAGAGTGATCTTCCAACAGTGAGATGGTCACCAAAAGCTGGCCCATTACTGGCATTAACACTAAACTATGACTTGCGAGCTACTATTGGTAGATGTCCCTTGGACCGACAAGTTAAGATGACATTTAATAGGCTGGGCCACAGTAGCAAAATTGATAATTGTTTAGCAGATGTTAAGCTCTGACCTGCCATCCTAGATATGGAAGTGCTAGAACGAATAAATAACAATCATAATGCTCTCAGCCTGACCCTTTGTGGTAAACCAACTCCAGTCCACACGTGTCAGGGAAATAGAGATACAGGAGACCTGCTGCTGAATAAAAACCCAAAATCCATCAGATGGGATTGGGTGGCAAAGAACCTGTTAGCCCTAGATATAATAAAAGG
This sequence comes from Calotriton arnoldi, assembly GCA_963921515.1. Lineage (NCBI taxonomy): Eukaryota > Metazoa > Chordata > Amphibia > Caudata > Salamandridae > Calotriton > Calotriton arnoldi. Next base: position 1,847,138 of record CAWUFW010002094.1, read on the forward strand.
AAGTGTTAAGAGGTAGTATGAATACCTGTCCCAATTAGCTCCTGAGTCTAGAGTTGAAAAGCTTGCATGTAGTCATGACAAGCAGTTTGGTCAGATAAGGGAGGTATTAGGTGACTGCAAGATGGCTAATAGTGAGCTTAGTATGGCCATTAAATCTAAATCTAAGGCAGAAATAGCCAAGTGCAGGTCTCGATATCGGCATGCGCTAGTAAGTGCAAAAAGGGAGTGGGAAAGTGCACTGTGGATGAATCTGCATGAAGCCCTGTCCAGTAAGAACACCAAGGCTTTCTGGAGAACAGCTGTGGTATGCATTAATGGCCAAAGATCTGCATTGGATTTTTGTATCCAACCCCATGAGTGGGTAGCGCATTTTAGCCACCTTTATTCTGTCAAGTGCAACACTGCTATGGATGTCGATATGTTGTTGGGCAGTAGAGCTTCACTCACTGTAGGAAGCTGGCTCTGTATATACTATACCAAAGTAAGGTATAGTGTGCACAGAGTCCATTGGATCCCCAAAGGTGTAGTAGAGGCTAAATTAGATAATCACTAACAGTTTTTTTTGTGGTAGTATGGTTGAGTAGTTAGGCTTATCAGGAGGGTGTGTTAAGCATTTATTGTATTCACTCAATCGAGGCTGATGGCACACACTCGGAGACAGAATCCAGACCAATTAGATAAGTATAAAAAAGGTATATTTATGTTTTATTTCTAGAACCAAGCAGGACTTGGCATAGGCAAGTGAAATATTTTCTCAAATGCAAGACTTTACAAGGAAATGCAGTTGTAGTTGAATTTGCAATTGTTACAGGTTTGTATTGGCTTTTAAAACAGTTTAAAATACATAAAGATTACTTTGGAATACTTTTAGATTACTTTTGGATTACATTGACTACTCCGGGTGATATGCCTAGATATCACTCCGTTGATCTTACAATACAAAGGTAAGCAAGACACTTTTTGATTTAAAGCACAGTTACTTTTCTTCCATACAAAACACAGGTCAACACAGGCCCTCACTATGATGAGAGTCGGAAAGTCTCAGACCACAGGTCGGAGGCTTTCTGAGCCTCATCGTGGTTTCAATTTCGACCGCCGCATTACGATGCAGGCAGTCGAAAGTGAAACCAGCCGGTCATTCCTGCTGGTTTCCCACTACCTCAAGTAGCCCGTCGGCCAGTCGGAGACTGGCACGTAATCCCTGTGGACGGCGATTCCGCTGTAGGGATTACGATGTTGGTTTCTGACAGGCTCTCCACGTCGGGGTTTATGACATGGAAAGCCTGTCGGAAAGTGACATTGGGAGTCCCTGGCAGGGCCCCCTTCAACCTTCAGCCTCCGGTTTGGGGCCAGGTGCCCCCCTGTTGATCCCTGCACCATGAGGCAGGCACCCTGAGGTTCCTGAAACGCGGTGCAGGGATGAACAGATTCTCCCATTTGTCTATGGGAGCTTGTGCTGCGGCCGGCTTACGGCCGCAGCACAATCTCCCATAGACAAATGGGAGTATGCGCCTGCACCATGTGCGGTAGCATTGTAATCGCTGTGTCGGGACAGCCGACTGGAGGTCGGTCGGTCCTGAGACCGCAACGTCCACCCGACATCGTAATTAGGCCCATAGTCCTTTTTAGGAACAAAACTCTTACCATTGGTTCCTATGGGAAAAAGAGTGTTAACTGTTTACAGGTAAGTACACGACCTGCAAGTATGGCTTTTGGGGGTTGGAACCAAGGTTCCCCAAGGGTCAGGTAGGCACTCAAACTGTACCACCAGCGGCACTGGGGCAGCCAAGTGCAGAGAGCAGAGGCCCAATGTTAGCCAATGGGGCTAAGGGGGCCTTCGGTCAGGGGCTGCTTAGGAGCAGGCCACTCGGTGTGGGAGCCAAGCTCCTGGGATTAGGATCAGCACTGCAGGGGCCAAGAATCAGAACAGGAGCTGCACCATCAGCGGCACGAAGGCGGGCGGAGGCAGAGTACCAAGAAGACGTCAGGAGCCCTGTGATCGGCAATAAAGATCTCCGGTTTGAAGAAAGGGCTTCAGGTTTGGACAGGGAGGCTTTATGAAGGCGACCACCAGTAGGAGAGGTGTGTTGGGATCTTGGGGGATGCCGGGACACCATTGGTTGGGCCACCCAAGGCCGTGGGGCGTCTGGTGCAGGGGTGTCTTTTGGCATTGGGTCTTCCTACCAGTTTGGTTCATGGTCGGGGGGACCCTTCAGGATGAGGGTGCAGGCGTCGACTTGAGACTTGAGATAGGTCGGGGATCACCAGATCCCAAGTCGGGTTCACTGGGGAGACTTCCTCGTGGTGTTGAGCCACTCGAACTCAGGCCGTGGGCGCCGGGTGCAGAGTGGCGCAGAACTGCCGAGCCGCCTGGATCCGGGTTCTGTGTTGGAGTCTTTGTTGAGCCAATCCGGTGCTCACGGGAGACAGAGTCTTTAAGATGGGTGCAGGGCAGGTCCTCCGAGCTCTGGGGGGCTGCTGAACACGCCAGGGTTTCCACTGTAGGCAGGTCGGAGTTGGGACAGGCCGGTAGGGCTGGGGCCGAAGCAGTTGGTGTCCTCTTCTTCCTGGGTCAGCATGGCTCTTTGGTCCTTCTTCTTTCTTCCTCGAATCTGAGGAGACAAGGTTCAGGGTTGCCCCTAAATACTAAATTTAGGGGCGTTAAAGGGGTGTGCAGGTCGGGACCAATGGGTCCCTTTCTTGGGGTGGGTACACCCCCTATTATGCCACCCTCAAGTGGGAGGGGGGCATGAGCCACTCCCTAATTGCATGGGTCCCCTCATCTTCAAGATGGAGGGGACTGAGATGTGTGCTTCGCCTCGTCTCCCCCTCCTGAGGGGTGGGGTTGGCAAAGGTGAACACACCTCTCCTCCTAACTTGGTTTTCCCGCCGATCCTCCTGCCCAAAGTGGGGGTCAGAACCGGGGGGGCCAGTTGGTGGGGGCAGCAAAAGGCAGGGACAGCTCACAAAGATGGCAGGTCTTTGAAGCTTTCCCTTTGTGGACCCAGCCCATCCTGGGGGAGGAGGCATGACACCTCTGCCCAGGATGGGCTTTGTTTCTGGACCCAGAGAGCGGAGGCCCTCTACCCAGGGGTCCAGGAACCTGTCTGCTGATGGCAAATGGCAGGCAGACATTCCGGGCCGTTAGTGTTTCAGGGGGCATCTCTAAGATGCCCTCTGAGTGCATTTTACATTAAATCCCACACTGGCATCAGTCTGGGTTTAATGTGCTGGGAAGTTTGCAACCAAACTTCCCAGGTTTCAGTAAAGCCATTATGGAGCTGTGGAGTTCATAATGACCAACTCCCAGACCATGTGCTCTTTATGGCTTTACTGCACTTACAATGTCTAAAAATTGACTTAGACACTGTAGGGGTACAGGGCTCATGCCACTGTACCCTCACCTGTGGGCTAGGGTACCCTGCTAGACGAGTGACTTACCTAGGCCCCAGGCAGTGGGTTGCTGGCATGGCACACAGGGATTTGTGCGATGTCGACTTCACTTTTCTCTGCATCAAAACACGCAGCCTGCAATGGCAGTGTGTGGGTGTTAAGGTGCAGGGCTTCTAAGGGTGGCACAATAGGTGCTGCAGCCCTTAGAGGCCTTCCCCAGTCACAGTGCCATTTTGGTCCCAGTGTACCTTTTACAAGGGGCATACCTGTGGCCAGAGATGTGCCAATTGTGGGCGCAAAGGTACAGTCTTGGGAAAGAACACAAGCCTTGGGAACCTGATAGGCAGGGACCCAGGGCCCATTCAGTCAAGTTGCATCAGATGTCAGGCAAAACGTGAGGGGTAACCATGCAAAAAGGGGCACTTTCCTACACTCACTACTAGTTGCATGAAGTTCTCACTAAATGAAATAATAAATTGTATTAACTCTAGTGCCTCAGGACGTGCACTGGGTCCAGATGGGTTACCCAATGATCTGTATAAAGAGAATCCAGAAATCTGGGGGCCGTACATAAATGTGCTTTCCAACACCATCTTAGTGGGATATCTCTTCTTTATGGAACCTAGCTGAAAGTGTTACAGTGTTTAAGAAGGGCGATTGGGCTAAACTGGGCAATTACAGACCCATTAGCCTGATCGATTCTATCCAGAAAATCTTTTGTAAGCAGGTGTTGGGGCATTTACAAGGCTGGATCAATGAAGAGAGTGTGTTATCAGACTATCAGGCGGGCTTCAGATCTAATGTGAGCACCATAGACCAGGTTTTTCATTTTGTTGGTATCTACTGGAGGGATGTGATCATCAGCAAGGGCAAACTTTTTGTTGCCTTTGTTGATCACCGATCAGCTTTTGACATGGTCCCGCGAGATAACTTATGGAGGGTGTGTAATATGGGTGTTGTGATTATTAAGCTTTATTTCACATGTGTGTATCTTTAAACATTTATGTGTAAGTATCAGAATGGACTTCGGTCATTAGGTGGGGAATTCTAGAATGTGGGGATGTTGACTCATTGACTGCCCTGCTACTGTGGCAAGCTGTCGTGGGTCCTGTTCATGGAATAAACAAACATTTGGAAAAACGTATAATCATCTGGCTGTTTCCTGCATACCTCCATATAACAATTTTATGGCCATGATCTGTTAACTTTTGGACTCCTGGGACCCACCGACCGAACATACGGAAGAAATACCTTTTGTGTTCTTTCTGGATTTTGGGAAACACACGGATGTTCAGTAACACCTAAGTGTTATATTTTTGTTTTTAAAACATCTTTATTAACTGAGCTCTGTTTGCAACATTTTTAAACCTTTTGCTTCATTGGATTTCTTTTGGATCCATCTCTGCATCCTTTGAATCTCAAATCGTTATCATTTTGAACGTTGGGTGGTGGCATGCACCTTCAGTTTATTTTGGTTTAAAGAAGCTGCTCGAGGTCGAAGTTCTTTTGCTCTTACCTTGAGTCTGCGAACGCCGGAGTCTGCGAACACCGGAGATTCTGCAAACCTTCTGTCCCTGCCGTCTCTTCCACGAAGGTTGAGATTCTGACATAAATGCGTTCATTTGACGCCACCACTACTACTTTCGATCGCCTGCCAAAAAGCACGCAGCGCACGTTCATCAGCGGCCATTTTAATTGTTTGGGCAATTTCCCACTCATTTGGATGTGAATACGTCATTTGGCGCACCGCTTTGTTGCTTGTTTCCGTGACAAGCACACGTTTTTTCTTCGTTGGTGAACTTTATTAAGCATCTGTTCTATTTCAACTACGCGCTTCACATCAGAAGAGTCTTCGAAAGAATACGATCCTTGTCTTCTTCGTCTTTCGCTTGTTTCCGTGACAGGCACACGCTTAACTTTTATTCCTGTAACATTCAACCATTTCATTTATTCGACTTCAAGGTACGTATAAATGATTAATTACATTATTGCAGAGTTTTTCTCGCCTGTTGGATTCTATATACTGTGACAGGCACACATTTACAGTACTGTATTTACATTATTTTCAAAGTGTAATATGGCTACTTCAAGTAATGTTATGCAGCCTCCACCCTTTTTACAAAATCCAGGTAAACCTCTTACAGCATGGCACAAGTGGTATAGGGTATTTGAAAATTATCTAGAGGCTATAGACGCTACTAAATACACAGCTTCTAGAAAGAAAGCTTTATTATTCAATCAATTGGGAAGTGCTGGCCAACAAGTTTTTGATAATCTGCCAGTTGTTGCAGCACCTCCTGGTAATGAGATTTGGAATGTTTTTTCTGAAGCTTTAGCACGCATGGGTAAACAATATGTAGATGAACCATCTGTTATGGTCGAGAGGCATGTGTTTTTCAAACGTAAGCAGATGCCTGAAGAATCCATTGAAGATTATCTAGCAGTTTTGAGAGTGTTGGCATCCAAATGTGAGTTTGGCAATAACTTGGATACATCTTTATGCGATCAACTGGTCTTTAATTATTTCAATAAGAAGATCCAAGAATGCATATTGACGTGTAAGAATCCTTCCGTAGAAGAAGTTATGGATATAGCAAGAAGTATAGAGCGTTCTGTGGTTTCTTCTAAAATTTTAACAGAGAGTTGTACCAGCAAAGCTTTAGATGGTGCTGGTGTGGTGCATGTAGCATCCTTAAGCAATACAAGTGATTCTGATGTTAATGTGGTTTCTCATAAGAACAAAACAAAGAAAACGTTTGAACAGAAAATGAATGGAGCATGTTACAGATGTGGCTCAAAATATCATATGTGTAATGGCACCAATTGTCCTGCTCAAGGAAAAAGGTGAAATAACTGTAAGAAAATTGGGCACTGCTATACTGTGTGCAGGTCTATGAAGGACAAATGTAAAGTGAGCCAACTCAATGTAGAAGATGAGTCAGTATGTGATACATTGAATAATGTATTGTTAACAGTTGAAGTTAGTGCTTTAAGTAATTTTGGGAAAAGGTGCAAAGGACCTATTTGTGAGGTACAAATTGGTTCAATTAAGGTTGGTGTTATGGCAGATTCTGGATCACCTATTACAATTCTTGCAGAAAATACATTTAATAAGTTTGGTCTAATCTGTTGTTAAAACCTACAGATGTTAACCCCAAGGCCTTCAATGAGTATGATATTATTATGAGGGGTTACTTTTCTGACGTGATTAAATTTTAAGAGTGAGACATGTATACTAAAATATATGTGGCAATCAATGGTCGAGATATTTTAGGTTGGCAAGATCAAGCTAAGCTAGGAATAATACTTAGACCTGGGCATTCTGAACCAGTGGTGTTCGGAGATTTGCCAATTTTGTCTGTTGAGCAGGAAAGTGAGTGTGATAAAATTTTGCTTGACTTATTTTCTCAATTTGCCAATGTTTTCTGCGATAAAGTTGAGGCAGTTAAAGGATTTCAACACACTATCAAATTGAAAAGTAATGTCACTCCTGTTATACAGAAGGTCAGACCTGTTCCACTTTCTACCAGGGATGATCTCAAAAAGCTACTGGATGATATGTGTTCTCAAGGTATAATAACACCTGTTGAATCCTCAGAATGGGTTTCTGCTGCTGTTATCGCATGCAAACGTTCTGGGGATATACCCTTGTGTGCGGATTTGAGAGTTCTCAATCGAAATATTGTGGTGGATTGTCATCCCCTTCCGAGAATTTATGAGATGCTGGCTAAGTTAGGTGGGAGTAAGTATTTTACCACCATAGATTTACAATCTGCGTACCACCAAATTCCTCTATCAGTGGATTCGCAGCCATTGACAACCTTTGTGACACCATTTGGCGTATACATGTATAAACGGATGCCATTTGGGTTGGCATCCGCTGCTAGTGTGTTCCAGAGGCTCATGGATCAAATGTTTGGAGGAGAAAAGGGTACCCAAGCTTTCCAGGATGATATTCTTATTCATACTGAAAGTTTGGACCAGCATTATCATTTATTGGAAAAAGCTTTGAATAAATTGGGGACACATGGTGTGACTGTCAATGTGAACAAATGTAAATGTATCACAGAGGAAGTGAATTATCTTGGCCACTACATCTCACGTGAGGGAGTAAAGCCAAAATTATCTTTAATAAATGCAATAAATGATGCACCTGGGCCTACTGACAAAGATTCCCTGAGGGCATTTCTTGGCCTAAGTGAGTATTATGCCAGATTTGTACAAGGGTATGCTGTTATTGTGCAGCCACTCAGGAGTTTATTGGAGAAAAACGTAAAGTATGTGTGGTCTGAAGAGACTCGGAATGCTTTTGTGTCCGTTAAGGAGTTGATCGCGAATGCATCTGCTATCAAACCTTCTACCCATGGAGACAGAAGTGTTATAACTGTTGATGCTAGTTCCAAAGGACTTGGTGCTGTTTTGAGTCAAATTGTTAAAGAAAAAGAGTGGACAGTAGCTTTTGCCTCAAGAACACTCAGTGAGGCTGAGAAAAATTATAGCACTATAGACCGTGAAACATTAGCATGTTCATGGGCTTCTGAGAAATTTAAAATGTATATTTGGGGGATGAAATTTCAATTATATACGGACCACAAACTCTAATTTACATGTTGGGAGATAGTTGCTCCAATAAGACTTCATCGAGACTTATCAGATTACTAGCAAGATTGCAAGAATTCAATTTTGACATCAAGTATTTGCCAGGAGGAAAGAATGCCTATCACGTTTACCTGTGGAGAATGAAAACAACCATGATGCTGAGAAGTATGACGATGAGCTTGTGTTAACTGTGGGTGATGTTATGGAAGAGTTCAAAATTACTGAGAAGGAATGGTTTGAGAGTTGTGAGAAGGATGATTGCTTGAATAGAGTTAAGACATTTCTGATTGAGGGTTGGCCTTGCGATAGGAGTATGTCCTCCGATGTAAGGTTTTTTTCTTAAGTAGTATCTGAATTGTTTCTAGTCAATGATATTTTGGTAACACAAGATATGTTTGTACCTCCTGTAGGGTTGAGAGGAAAAATTATTTCTTTGGCTCACAAAGGACATTTAGGCATCACTGCTACGGTCCGGAAGATTAAACAGACTTATTGGTGGCCTGGCATTGATGGTCAGGTCAAACTGTTTGAGAAGTGTGTGGAGTGTTTTTGTTTCGATAAACATTGGAAAACGTCCACAGCACCCCTGTGTCCTGTGGAATGGCCTAAAGGTGCATGGGAAAAGTTAGGCTTGGACTTTGCTGGTCCATTTAATGTTTTTGGTGGTGACAAGAGGTTTCTCATTGTTGCAATTTATTATTTTTCAAAATGGTTGTATTTTGCTTTTGTTAAAAATGCTGATACCAGTTCAGTTATTTCCGTTTTGGAGCGTTTGTTTTTTTATTGATGGTATTGCTAGAGAGATTGTTACTGACAATGGGACGCATTTTGTTTCTGAAGAAATGAACACGTTTCTTTAGAAGAATGATATCAGGCATATTCTTGCACCATTGTTTAGTCCAGCGTCCAATGGACTTGTTGAGAGGGCAAATCATTTGTTAAAAGGTGTGCAAACTGCAATTGCCAACAAATTGGATGTGGCTGAATATTTGCATCACAAGGTTTGGAATTATAATATCACTCCTCATAGCACTACTAATGTTTCTCCTTACGTTCTTTTAAGGGGGAGAAAACCTATTTCGGTGTTCAGTCCTATGTGGTTATTGGACAAAGTGGGGCAATCTCACAATCTTGATTTACAGAAAGTGCGTGAGCATGTGAGAGAAAAGCAAGCCATTTACAAATATTATTATGACAAACGTATGCATGTGAAGGAAAGAATCTTGGCTCCTGGTGATTGGGTTTTAATCAAAAAACCCATTAAGGTTGGAAAGGGACAATCTACATTTTTGGAGCCTGTTGAGGAGTTGAGAGTTTCTAGGATGGCTGTTTTGTTGCGAGACAGGATGGTGGAACAGAAATGCTTTGGTCAAAATGAGTGAGGAACAAGCAAACATAATTTGTCAAAGTGAATGATCGGTAGGTTGTGATTGGTTTGATTTTGGTCATTTAACTCATTCTCTTCGTAGTGGAAGTGGCATGACACATGATGGAAGTCCTCTCAGCACGGATTCTGACAGAGGAGATAGCAATTGTAGGATTTCCAGTTCATGCATGCAAACTGGAAGTGATAGTAACATTTCTGGGGGTGATGGGGATAACATGCATAGGAGTAGTGGTAGAATTAGATCTGCTCCTGTTCGCTCCAGAGATTGTGTATTATTGATTAATTAGAATTCTACTTTTGTTTCATTAAGAAAAGGGGGGGATGTAATATGGGTGTTGTGATTATTAAGCTTTATTTCAGGTGTGTGTATCTTTAAACATTTATGTGTAAGTATTAGAATGGACTTTGGTAATTAGGTGGGGAATTCTAGAATGTGGGGATGTTGACTCATTGACTGTGCTGCTTCTGTGGCAAGCTGTCGTGGGTCCTGTTCATGGAATAAACAAACATTTGGAAAAATGTATCCTCGTCCGGCTGTTTCCTGCATACGTCCATACAACAGGGTGCTTGAGGAAATGGGTGTTCCTGCCTCTTTATTGGATATCTTAATGAGGCTACACGCTGATACTCTTGCCCAGGTGAGATAGGGGAGGAAGGGGCTCTGACTGATCCCATTCATATTGATCGGGGAGTATGTCAAGGGTGTGTCTTGGCACAGACTCTGTTTACCTTATATATAAATGGTGTAGTTGAGTACCTGAGCAAGGATGGATGTGATGCACCCAAAATAGGAGTTCGGAGGGCCCCTGCCCTTCTTTTTGCAGATGATACCTTGTTGATTTCAAAATCACCACAGGGAATTCAACAGCTTTTGAATGCGTTCCAGCTGTTTTGTGCTGATTGGAGTTTGGAACTTAATAGCTCCAAGACCAAATGTATTATTTTTTCCTCAAAGAAGGCAACATTATGTAAGAAACGGATGCTGGTGGGTGAGACCCCCTTAGATGCGGTGACTGAATATGACTATCTAGACATAAAACTTACAAAAAACTTATGCTGGGCTCCGCAAGTGGAAAGGGCACAGTTTTCCCTTGTTCAACACACTGCCAACATAGCAAAAATTCATAGAAAAACTATATCCAGAAGGGTGGTCCCTGCTGTATAGATTTATAATGCTAAGGCATTTGGGTCGGTTCTGTATGGTGTGGAACTATGGGGTAGTTCAAAAACTCAGTCTGTCCATTGTGGATCACAAGTTTTTAAGATCTTTATTAAATCTCCCTGCGAGTACTCCACTGACCCTTCTCTACCTAGATATGGCACAAAAGAAAATTGCTCACAAGATTGAATATAGACTTCTTATTTTTTGGCATCGGCTCTGGTCCACTACAGCACTACAATCATATCAGGTGGAACTTAAAGATCTTATGACCCCACAATGTGTATTTGAGATCCCATGGCTTTGTACAGTAAGGGCATTATTTCAGAGTTTGAGCCTCGATACATATTGGGTCTCACCTGGGACCCTGTGTTCTATCTCAAAGGCTAGTAACAGAGCCATCTTTTGGGAAAATGTTGCAACAAGCAGCACTCTGCAATGCAAGGGATCGTTATCTGCTGCCTTTGTCGATTTTAAACCCAGGGCTCTGTATGAGAATAGTATCGATGAAATTGTCCCCCCACTATACCTTCAATTTAGGTATGGATCCTTACCTTAAAACAGTTTACTTAGCATTGGCAAAAAACAACAACTGACCTCTGTACAGGTTGTCTTATGGGGCCAGAAATGCTTATCCTGTATTGATTTTTTGCTCATCTTACAAACACCTTCATACAAAGTGAATTGTTACCCTCTGTAGAAACCTGGGTACAAGGAAGTGCCAGGAGGCGTTTAGAATATTACAAACCGACACAAGTCAGATTACTATCTTTTTGCTGGCTACATTTCTAATGGCAATCTGGATCAGAGGCGTAAAGCATGTATAAATCTACCTTATTTTTGATTTGCTATGGATTTTACTTCTTCTTTATGCTGCTATTTTGTTGCACTGTTGAGAAATTCTTTGTAGTCACATGTGGAATAGTTTTTATTACAGACAATGTTTTTTTTAAACCAAATGGAATTTTAAATTTTTATAGAGGAACTTTACCTTTTCATATGCTGTTATGTTATTCAATGGGAACTTTTTTAAAGAAAAAAAAACATTGATTGTTGTAAGTTTATGTATGTTCTGTGTAATGTTTAAGGGTTATTTCCTTTTTGTGTATGTGATGTGTTATATTTTTATGATCCTAAGTGATCGAAATAACGTTTCCTATCTGGTCCCAATAGAAAGTTAGCATGTATTAATTGTAATAAGCTAACCCAATGTTATCCAATGGAAGAGATAGGCCTTACAGTATTACACTATTTTGTTTAAATACAATGCACCCTGCCTGTGGGTTGTTTAGGGGTTACATATATTTTTAAAAAAAGGTTTAGGCCTGGCAAAAGGTTTTATTTCGCCTGGTCGATTTGGATGTTTAACTCTGCACTACAGGCTGTGGTGGCAAGCCTGAGACATTTTTTAAAGAGCTTCTTAAGAGAGTAGTGCAAAGAGTACTGCAGGCCCACTAGTAGAATTTAATTTACAGGTCCCAGGTACATGTAGTGCCATATACTAGGGACTTAAAGTAAATTAATATTCCAATCCGGTGTAAGCCAATTGTACCATATTTTAAGGAGACAGCACAAGCACTTCATCATGGGTTAGCTTTGGTAAAGTGCACAGAGTCCTAATGTCAACAAACAAAATTCAGAAAGCAGGAGGAGGGAAGGCAAAAGGTTTGGCGGAAGACCACACCAAGGATGACAGGTCTAACAAAACCATTGCTGCAAATGCTATCCATTTATGTTGATGAGGTCCTTAATGCACTTATCAAACAATGTCCATCTTACTTAGAAGAGACAGGCAAATTCTTGTGACAATTATAAGAGAAGAAATTAGAGAGTGGAAATGTAATAGTCTTTATCATGGGAGAAGGGAGCGTGTACAACTGTACACTCAAAAGAGGATTTGAAGCTGTGTAGATAATTGTGCGTCATGACCCGCTCTGTATAAATATAAAGGCTTCGTAAATCCTGCACTGAACAAACCTTTAGATTATCAGCTGAACGGGAAACACCACCTCTCACTGCCACTTGGACCAGACTCACTTAAAGCATTCTAGTACTGCCAATTTCCCAGAAGTCAAATGGACTTTCACCCAAATGCAAGCCACCAATCGAAAATGCCACTGTCCAATGTGATAATATGCAATTGATGCATCTGCCATACAGGCTGAAATATTAAAGACTGACGTGGACTTCTCACACAAGCAGGAATTTATCACAGGACACAAACTCCTTTTAGTTGCAGTCTCCAAAAGGGCAGAAGAAACGTGGCGGCATTAGGCAGTCGCCTCATCAAATACTAACAGAATACCAGTAGTGGCTGCTACCGATCAGAGGTGGTAGGGTGGGGGGGATGGAGGGAGGGAGAGGGAAATAATAAAAAATAAAAAGAACACTTACCTATACCGCTGGACGCTGCCTCTTCTTCCCCCGTCCTCCATCCACCTCCCGCAGGAAGCACACAGACTCCAAGAATCCCCTGACCAATCACAACGCTGCTTTACAGCAGCGTTCGGATTGGTCTGAGCGCCGTGGTTTGGCACTCAGACAGGCGCTGGCAGCCTGTGCATGTTCTCCATGCAGGGTGTAATACAGCCTGCGTGGAGACAATGCAGAGTGCGCATAATGCTTTGGCTGGCCCGAGACGGCTGGCCAAGCCATCATGCGCACTTTAGGTGCTGCCAATGCCACCACTCCTTCCCCTGTGAACCCAGCCCCAGCTGCAAGCTGAATACAGAAAACAAAATTATAATAACAATCGTTATTATCATTTTATTTTTTGTATTCAGCTTGCAGTTCAAGCAGTGGGGCGACGCTCCTCCACCCTAGTGGAAGAGCTGCCACTGCAGAATAGTTTACATTTTTTTTTATTTTTTTTTTTACTATTTATTTTTTTTGTTTATTAACAATAAAATTCCAATCATCACAGGTATAAATTACAGACAGTTCGATCTTAGAACATCGAGTACAGAATACTAAGCATAGTCACATATTCATACAGGCATGTCGAGTGTGAGATGTTTCCCCTTAGCCATTTCCAGTTCTACAGTTGGAGATATACATAAGTTGCCACGATAAGCATTCCACCCACTCCACTTTCTATCCCATTTCTTGGGGTATCCTCTGAGTTTGAATACTTCTTTTTCCGCTACCATACATTTATCCAGCTCAGCCGCCCATACATTTACTGAAGGCTGCCCCGCCACTCCCCACTTCATTGCAATGGCTCTCTTCACCAACACATAGCCCAAAGTAACCAGTTGTTGTTCCACTTCGGTAAGGTCGGACGGTTCCCAAATGTTGAGGAGCCCCAATGGTGGAGTGAGGCTGATCCGTTTGCCTAGTGCGTCTTGCAGATATGTGGTAGCCCCTTCCCATAAGGGACGCAGGAATGGACAATCCTAATAAACAACTGGTAGACCACATCAACAGGAACGATCTATTGCACCCCTCTCAATCCGGTTTTAGAATGGCCCACTCCACGGAGTCAGCACTACTCCTGGCCACAGAAACACTGAGAAAATATGCAGACGAAGGGCAGACGGCCGCACTGATCCTGTTGGATCTCAGTGCGGCGTTTGACACCGTATCCCACAAGCTGCTCCTCCAAAGATTAGAGGCCTATGGCATCAGGCGAAGTGCTCTGAGTTGGATGACATCGTTTCTCTCCGCACGGAGCTTCCAAGTCGCACAACAGACATACTTATCCGAGAGTATCCCCCTGCCCCAGGGGGTCCCACAGGGATCAATTTTGAGCCCCACTCTATTTAACCTGTATGTGGGACCACTGGCTGAGCGTGTGGAAGAACATAAGGTGTCTATTGTTTCCTACGCGGATGATACGCAGCTAATTGTGATGCTATCTCAAGACAGGGAACAGGCAGCAATCCGTTTCTCCAAATGTTTAGAAGAGGTGGCAGACTGGATGTCGAACCATTGCCTCAAGCTAAACGGGAGTAAAACGGAGGTAATGGTTGTAGGCAAGGCACCAACCATATGGTCGTCCGCGTGGTGGCCTGAATCACTAGGCCAACTACCTACCCCAAAAGCAGAAGTGAAAAACCTCAGAATTTGGCTTGATTCTGAACTGACATTCGACAGCCTGATTCGGAAAGTAGCGGGCAAATGCTACGGGGCCATGAAAATCCTGAGGAAAGTCCTTGATCTTTTGCCACCTAATGCCAGGAAAACCATAGTACATGCGGTGATAACCTCCCAAATGGACTACGGGAATGTACTATATCTTGGCGCTACTAAAAAAGGACTATCCAAATTACAGAGGGTGCAGAATGCAGCGGCTCGACTGGTACTTAGCCTCCCGAGAAGAGCAAACACGAAGAAAGCCCTGACAGTACTGCACTGGCTGCCAGTGGAAAAGCGAGTCGTGTTTAAGGCAATGTGCCATTGTCACCGTATTCTATCAAAGAGTGGACCAAGGTACCTTCAACCACTACTAACCCAATACATCCCAGGGCGGAGTTTAAGATCTATGGGGAAGGCACTGGTGACTGTACCGAGAATATTTAGAGCAAGAATGGGGGCACGCTCCTTCAGGTACATTGCAGCAAAAACGTGGAACACCCTACTGATGGCCCTAAGAACAGAGCCATGCGAAAGTAGATTTCATAAACCGCTAAAGACCTGGCTGTTCGTAAAAATAGAATAAAGGTAAGATCTCGGATAGTCTGTGCAACTCGGTGTGACATGCAGATTGCAGTCACATCTTTTCAGAGTGCCTGTCTTAGCGCAGGGACAAAACGGTGGTGTAACCATGCGCTCTACAAATGGATAAATAAATAAATAAATGGTAGAAGGTTGCATCTTTGTGACACCCCCTCAGGCAAGATGCGTCCTGTCGCGACCCAATTTTAGCCAACGTAACCCCGGTAAGGTAAGTTCTATGCAGAACTTTTAGTTGAATCAGCCGGAAGCGAAGAGAAATGGCTGCCTCCCTCGGCGACATTAGCGCAGTTTGCCAATCGTCGTCATCAATGTCACCCAGGTCGGCTTGCCACCGGCTGCGGAGAGCAAGGAAAGGATCAGGTAGGTTATTACACAGCTTGCGGTACGTTAGGGAAATGGCCTTGTCCGGGAGTGATTCGGAGAGTAGACGATCCTCAAGAGGAGATGACTCCGGGAGGTTACCCATGTCTGGGAGAGCGGTCGTTAGGGCATGACGAATTTGCAGGTAGCGAAACTCCTCCCCCTGGGCCATTTCGTATTTCTCCTGCAGTTCCGGGAACGATAGGACTCGTCCCTTTTTCACGAGGTGACCTATATTGGAGATTCCAATCGCGTCCCATTTGTCAAACCCTTGTTGGTGGCACAAGAGTCCCAACTTCTGCGTGTACCACAGCGGAGTGGACTGCGTCAGTACATCAGTCCAGCCCAGGCGTTTGGTCGCCTGGTGCCAGAGTTGCACCGTGCATGCCGTGGGGCCCACAAACTTCCCTTTCCGGGCCTTCGTGTAGAGGGCACCTAGATACCCTTCCCGCCCCATTTGGTACCTGTCCAGCATATACGCGGGGTCTAGCGGAGAGCGGTACAGCCAGTGGTTAACCACGACTAGCTGCGATGCCCAATAATAGAGTCGCATGTCCGGTAGTGCGATTCCCTCCGTCGTACCATCCCTTAGACAATTTTTGTAATGCAATACGCGGCGTCCCCCCACTCCATAATAGCGATCTCAGCTCACTATCAATACTTTTGAAATATGAATCAACAATTGGGTATGGACAGTTCTGAAGGACATATAAAAATCGGGGGAGGGCTAGCATCTTAAAAAGGGCTGCTCAGCCCAGTAGGGACAGAGGGAGGGATTTCCAGTGTGTAACATCTTTCCTAAGTCTATCTAATGGGGCAGCTAATTTCTTGTCGTAGAAGAGGCGAGGGTCGGGGGTGATGAAAATCCCCAAGTAGCGAAAGCCATCAAAAGCCACCTTCAGGTCGCATCCCGGGGGCAATCGGGGGGTCTGGCCATAGAGAAAGTATATTACTGATTTCGTCCAATTAATGGCGTAACCTGAGTACTTGCCGAAGTTGGTAAAAATATTTAGGAGTCTATGTAGGGATGCACGGGGGGACGCCATGTACAACAGTATATCATCAGCATACAACGATATTCTGTCCTCATGTCCGTCATCTCATTTCAGTCCTCTAAGAAGCACATCTCCTCGCACCCAGGAGGCCAACGGTTCTAGGATCAGGGAAAAGATGAGGGGATAGCGGGCAGCCCTGTCGGGTGCCCCTGCTCAGTATAAACATTGGAGATACCCGGTTGTTAACCTTGACTTGGGCACACAGGTCCGTATATAGCAATTTGATCCATCCCAGGAATTTCGGGCCAAATCCGAGATGCATCAGCACCTGAAAAAGGTAGGGCCATTCTATGGAATCAAATGCCATAGCGGCATCCAAAGAAAGCACCACCGCATCTTCCTGTATATAGCGCTGTCGACCCAAAACATTGTGGAGACCGCGGCTATTCAGAGCTGTGTTCCACCCTGGCATGAAGCCAGACTGGTCGGCATGAACTATGGATGAAAGCTGCGGGATGAGACGGTTAGCTAGAAGCTTGGCCAGGACTTTGGCTTCGACATTGATCAAAGAGATCGGCGGATAGGAGCCGCAGCTATCTGCCGGTTTTCCGGGCTTCCGAATGACCACTATGGAAGCAAGCCGCTGATCGTCCGGTAGGATTCCTTTGTCGAAGCTTTCAGTGAACATATTTTTAAGGTGGGGGGCAACCCGTGTGGCCACCGTCTTAAGGAATTCAATTGGAACGCCGTTAGGCCCCATTGCTTTCCCCGATTGAATATTGTTTATGGCCCGGCAGATTTCATCCTCTGTGAGGTCCTCCTCTAGTCTATCCCTATCCGCTTCTGATAAGGCAGGTAGTGTCATGTCAGCTAGCAGTTGACGTGAATCTTCTGTCGTATATGTAGTTGAGGAGGTATAAACCTTCTCCAAATTATATGCAAAGGCTTCTGCAATGCCCTGCGGGACAGTAATTGGCCCCGTTACAGGCAAGGTCAGCTTGGGTACCCAGCGCTCTCCCTGTTCCCGTCGCTCCAACCATGCTAACATCTTTCCCGCCCTATCTCCCATCTCATAAACCATATGTTGGGTTTGTAACAATTTAGCTCGGGTTTTCTCCCTGGCCAGAGATCTGTATTCCAACTGTTTAAGGGCTAATTGGTGGGTGGTGTCCTCACAGGGTGAGCACATGTTTTGGTCCTCCAGCTGTCGGAGCTCTGTCTCTAGGTCGAGCAGTTGTTGATTCTGTTTGCAAATATAGCCAACCTTCAAGGCCAACGCTTGCCCCTTCACCACTGACTTGTACGCCTCCCACAAGATCTGCGCCGACTCGACTGAGCCAACGTTTTCAGTGAAATAGTGGGCTGTCTGGGTGGTCAGGCTCTCTCCAATGTCTGGGATCTTAAGTAACCATGGATTAATAGATCTGGCACTACGGCGTCGGCACTGAAAATAGGTGAGCTCCACCCACACCGGAGAGTGATCGGAGATGCCCCTAGGTAAAGCTCGAGGGTGTCTAAAGTGTCTGATATCTGCCAGGTTAGTGAGAAAGTAGTCAATGCAGGACATACTCTTGTGTGCATTGGAGTAAAACGTGTAGCATGTCATGTCAGGTTGTAGGGAGCGCCACACATCCGCCAGGCCAATAGCTTGGGTGAAGTCCATCATTTGCGTCGTGTGACTGGTAGGAGGGCGTCGGGGGTGCCTGTCTTTTTGTTCATCCATTGCATTGTTAAAATCCCCCCCCCAGGATTAGATTCCCCACCGGGAGATCTACAATGATTTTCCCCAGGTCTACAAGCGCCTCTTTACCTAGATTCGGGGGTAGATATGCGGAAATCGCATTGAGTGGCTTCCCCTCCCAGTTGGCCTCCAGGACTGCGAATCTCCCCTGGGGATCTGCCCACGTGCGGGTTGGAGTGAGTGCAAGGCTCTTACGAACGAGGATACCGGTGCCTCTGGAACTGGAGGTAAATCCTGCATGGACCAGAAGCTTATAGCCCCATCGTGTAAGGGCCTGACTTTTTGTACCCACTAGGTGAGTCTCCTGCAGGAGAACCAGATCCGGGGCATGCCTCTTGAGATATTGCAAGACTACACCCCGCTTGATTTTGTCCCCCAGTCCATGGACGTTTTCCGTGAGAACAGATAGTGAAGTTTCCATTGTGTCACCCGCCATCCAATAAGTATGTGAGATGTATAGGAGCACCTGGGCCCCGTGGGAGGGCTGCAACAGTGTCATGTATTCTGTTCACTGAGTGTGAGTGTCGATGGGTGCCAATTGGCAGCGAGCAGCCAGGAAGCGACCCGCCTGCATATCGCAAGTGTGGAGTGGGGGAAGCCCCCAGCAGATCCGACTGTCCTCTGTGTGTGAGTGGAAAATAGAACCCAAACCAAAACCATACTGCAAAACTCCCAACCCTCCCCCCTCCCTGCCCCCCTGCCAGTGGATTTGAAACTACCCACTCCCCAACAAGGCAGAGTGCCTATTGCCCCCCCCCCATCGATAGGTGCTAGGGTTGCAGCCGTCTCACCCCCGCTACATTGCAAGGAAAATAACATAGTATAACGTCTTTTAGTAAGTGAATCCCGGCCCCGTTCTCACCGTCATTACCCAGGGACCTCTGCAGGACCAACGTCACAATCCCAGACATTTGTATCAAATACCTTATGTGGAAGTCCAGTGCCAGGAGGAGGCTCCCATTCGCTTGTGCATTTCACTGCCCCCCCCGTAAGGACCCGCAGGCACGGCAAATGTACCCATATCAGACCTGAAGGAGCCTGCTGTCTAGCCGCCTGACCGTTAGTCCGAGTCCTTTTCTTGTCTGTTGAGGTCGCCACTTTGTCCCGCACTAAGTTCAGTTCTGGTAGTCCGGGGTCCTCCGTTGCGGTTTCTGTTAGATTTCTCTATGCGACGCCAGCCTTCCAGCCAGTCCCACACTTCCTCGGGAGAGGAGAAAAACCAGGCTTTGCCCTCAGACTCCACCCGGAGTTTCGCAGGAAAGAACATAGCATATTTCACCTCCTTGTCTCTGAGCGCCTGTTTGACTGCCAAGAAACTGCGCCGCTGGGCCTGGACTTTAGCGGTGAAGTCTGGGGAAAAAGGTGATCGCACTGTCTTTCAGTTTGAGCGGTGGGGCGGCTCGTGCGGTCTGAAGTATGATGTGTCGGTCCCGAAAGTTGAAAACTCGAGCTATGATAGGCCTCGGGGGGGGGGGGGGGCCCGGGTTTGGGCCTTCCTCCGGGAACCCGGTGGGCGCGTTCGATAGAAAAGTATTTCGAGAGTCTCTTGGGCTGAAGTTTCGTCAGAATCAGGTCTTCAATGAACAAGTCAACAGGCGGTCCTTCCATGCGCTCCAGGACGCCAAGAATTCGTACGTTATTTCTGCACGCCCTCCCTTCATACTCGTCCAGTTGTTTCTCCATTTTGGTCTGTTGGTCCAGCAGCTGAGTGACTTGCTGTTTCAGCACGGCGGTGTCTCTATTTAGGTCCGCTGTGACCCCTTCCACCTCTTTCACGCGAGAGTCCATTTTTCGAAGGTCGGCTCTGATGAGGGAGACTTCCACATTCACTGTGTCAATGCGAGTCTCCAGGGAGGTCTTCACGCCTGTTATGGCCGCCATGATGTCTTGGAGCGTTACGTCCTGCTGCTGCGGCGGGTTCTGCTGTGTGGCGGGCGCTTCCTGCGGCGGGGTCCCCCTCGCCTCTCCCGGGTTCGACCATGCAAATTTGGCCAGCTTGGCCTGTGCTTGTGCTTTGGCTCCTTTCCCGGTCACCATGCTGTCGGTTGTCCGGGCCCCGCTGCCCCCGAGGTCCGCAGGATCGGCCCCAGTACTCACCGCTGCCTGCCCAGGGGGAAGCGTAATAACCCCTGGCGGCCTATCGGGTTTCCTGGCTTGCCGACCCACGCACAGCTGTGTTGGGGATGGGGGGCCCGTGCCAGGGCGCTATGCAACAGGACTCCCCGCCGGTACACCGCGTGGTGTCCTCTCTCTCCACTTCTATCGGCAAGACCATGAGTCTGCACAGCGCGCCGGAGCACACGCGCCAGGACCGGAGGCAGTAATTACACCGAGTATGGTGAGGGTCGGCAGGCCTCCAGCATTGGTGACAGTACTTTGGAGCTCCGAACAGTATGGCGGTCTATTACGGCCACTGAAGTCGGCGTTTAAGATTGCAGCGCTGTGTCACCGGTTCAATTGGGCCATGTGCAGGGTGCGCCACCCATCGCGTGGGCAGTCCCAGTCACTGGGGGCAGCGCAGTTTAATATGGGCTCTAGTGTCCCCGCATATGACCACTATCAGCGCTCATGCAGTCTGCTCTCAGCCCAAAGTAAAGTCCATGAGCCACACACTCACCGCCTGTGCCCCTCAGGTTCAACCTTCGATGCCGGTGGACGTCTGATATTCGGAGCGAGAACCTCTGCGACCGAGGCCTCGGATCTGCCAAAGTTCGTCCCTACTCCTCCCAGCTCGTCTTTTGGGGCCACACCAGGACCCGGCAGGCGGGGGGCAGGCCACAGTCCCACGCTCCCCGCCTCCGTGCCACCGCCACAATCTCTAGCCCGCTCCTCACGGGCAAACAGCCCAGTGGGCCCGCCACGCCGGGGCCTCGATTTTGGTGCCTCCCGGCTCGGCGCAGTGCAAGCAAGCAGCACGAGGGCCGCCCGGCAGCGGCAGGCCCCCGGGGCACCGCGCAGTCAAATTGGCCGCGACTCACGGTTCAGTCGTGGCCCTCCGCCGGCAAGGAGCCGTCCCGACAGGGACGGCGCGCAGCTGAGGCCCGTCGGAGCCGTAGACTCAGGCTGCAGAGTGACAGCTTGCCGCCATGTTTTCCCGGGCCGCCGGCCGCCCCAGACTTTCCTCCCTTGTCCGCCGATCTCCCGCAGCAGCCAGGGCTCTGTCAGTGCTTCAGAACGACAGGGCCGGGCTCCCCCAACACCGGGGAAGAATGGCGACGTTTATAGGCGGTTATCGGCAGGATGTGTAGCGAGGGTGCCGGAGCCGCTTTAGCTTGCGGCCATTCCGCTCGGCTGCTAGCCACGCCCCCATACTTTACATTTTCTGTCACATGATCCTTGCTAGTCAAAGCTCAAGAACCAGTGAAGCAGTTTCATATGAGTGCAAAAACATCCACCCAGAAAGATTATATCTGTCAGCAAGAGAACAGGGAAGCAAGCTTGATCTATCCGCTGGACACACCATTGTGCAACATTATTCAGCCACTGGTACACTGAGAATGTGTGAAACGAGAAAGCATGAAGCTGTGTGATTGCTGTTTCGCCAGGGCACAATGTTTGTAAACATGAATCTCGCGCACCAGCCTAGTTTGTCAACGTAAACGTAATTTAAACAGTTTAAACTGGCGCTGCCGATCGCTACATGAAAAAAGGGATCATGTGCGTTAATAGTTATAGCTCTGAAACGATCACTTCTCCAAAAGCAGTTTATACTCACAAGCAAGCGAGGCACAGAGTGCCCTCAGTCTAAATCTATTCAGTAACATTTCTATTTGTTTTTTGTGCTTCCGGGGACTGGTCTCTCAGTTGTAAACATAAGACCACATTAACAGATCCCCCCACCCCCAAGTAACTCTCAATCGCCATCTTTGAAAAACAAAAGGAAACCTAAACTGCAATAATGCTTGCTTGAGCAGAAACATGCCAAATACAAAGAGAAACATGCAGCAGTCAAGATGTCAGTCTGTTTGAAGCATGCAGTTTAAAGTGCGAATGCGTCCATGCTTAAAGCTGAAGCTCAGTGTGCTGCGCTAATGAATGGATAAAGCGCTGTGTGCCATGCTGATCAAGAGGGAAAGAACAGAGGAAGTGCTGCTGCATTGCAATGGGCGACCAGGAGGAACCATGAACACGTGATGTACAATCCGGAGGAACAATGAGTGAAATCGCCTGGGTGCGAGCCAAGCACCCAAAGGCAGGACAATTACAAGCAATGCACCAATAAAAAGGCAGAATTTCTGAAAGGCACAAAAAAGAAGGAATGGCAATCAATGGGCTTGGTTAAATCCCATTTTGTAGCTACATCACGCCCGCAGAGCAGCGCTTGCGTGCTGACTCTTGGCTCGGCCTAGAAAGCAGAAATAACTTGCTGAGATCCGTTCGTACAACTGCATAATTAGAAGCCTTTCCAAAGGGCAGCATATGGATGAACTGGGAGTTAAAAGTGGCAGATTCCTGTGAGCTGCCCTTATAGTATTCATGATGTTGTTTTCTAATTGGTCGTGTTTTTTATTTTTTCTTCGTTTTTAGAGCTGGCCTAGATACAACTGTAGCTCTTTTGCCAGCTATATGTATTGGGAAAAAAAAATATATATATATTTATACATATAAACATAAAAAGAAATCCGTTTGGTCAGCCCTCTACTTCCATCAATGTGTTCACCTGTTATTCCAATTTTGCTTCCGCTCACAACAGCTTGCAGTATGGAACAGTGGGACATCCCACTTCAGAAACTGAGTTTTCTCACTGTGCGTGACCTCATTTTCTCTGTTCACCCATGCAGGTACTCCTACAAAGTAGTACTTGTAGACACATAGCTTCTTTCATTGATTTATTACCTTTTTAAATAGTTTTGCAATTTTTTGGCCTTTGGTTTAACACTGTGGTTTTTTTCTCCAAACACTGGTACTGGACCACAGTTTTCATGATGCTATTTGTTGGACCTGGCCCTTTTTGCAGGGATATCCCCAAACTTTGTGCCTTCTTCCTCCTATTTTGTCTGACCTGTTTTTGTTGGCTTTAGGACTCTGGGCACTTTACCACTGCTAATCAGTACTAAAGTGCATATGGTCCCTGTGTAAAAAGTATTGGTGTTTGGTGTATCCATGATTGGCATATTTGATTTACTACTAAGGGGCCGATTCCGATCTCGGTCGGAGGCGCACCCAATACTATTCGGTCGGGAAAAAGCCATGCGAAAGCCAGTTTCCCGACCGATCCGTACAGCACACCGAACGAGCAAGTACGATGCGCACAACAGCAAAAATTCCGGCCGAGCCGTACTCACCCAAACCAGGTCCTGTTCTCCGACCGAGGCGAATCCGGAAACGCCGAATCGAGTCGCACGGAAGGGAAAATGCAGCCCCGTCCGGCCGGACAAGTACGATGCGCTTTCCGTACGCGCCGAACCCGTCGCTACGCACGGCACGTCAAAGCATCCGGGAGAGGCGCACATAAGCTCCGAATCGCGCCACAACACGATCCACGGCTACGAGACGAACACAGCACAGACGAGGACGACGCGAAGCGACGAGGACGAAGCGAAGCGACGAGGACGAAGCCAAGCGACGAGGACGACGCGAAGCAACGAGAAGGACGAACGACACGAACCAACCATGAATCCCTTCGTCCCGATCATACCAATATTCTACATCTACTACCGGAACAGGCACGGACGCGTACGGCGCAGAAGGTAAGTCAGACACCAACCACAAAACACATACAACACGTACACGACACATCACACACATACACGGGGAATCTGAATATACTTGCAACAGCAGCACCATAGGGGCGGGATGCCCATCACCAATGCCACATATGCACACAGGGGCCTGAATGCGCGCCACCACCCCAACCCAGGGGGGCTGGATGCCAACCACCACAACCACCCTTAGCCAGGGGGTGCCAAATGCCCACCACCACTACCACCCTTAGCCAGGGGGCAGGATGCCCACCACTACTACCACCCTCACCCAGGGGGCAGGATGCCCACCACTACTACCACCCTTAGCCAGGGGGCTGGATGCCTACCACTACTACCACCCTTAGCCAGGGGGCAGGATGCCTACCACTACTACCACCCTCACCCAGGGGGGCAGGATGCCCACCACTACTACCACCCTCAGCCAGGGGGCTGGATGCCTACCACTACTACCACCCTTAGCCAGGGGGCAGGATGCCCACCACTACTACCACCCTCACCCAGGGGGGCAGGATGCCCACCACTACTACCACCCTTAGCCAGGGTGGCAGGATGCCTACCACTACTACCACCCTTAGCCAGGGGGGCAGGATGCCTACCACTACTACCACCCTTAGCCAGGGTGGCAGGATGCCTACCACTACTACCACCCTTAGCCAGGGTGGCAGGATGCCTACCACTACTACCACCCTTAGCCAGGGGGGCAGGATGCCTACCACTACTACCACCCTTAGCCAGGGGGCAGGATGCCTACCACTACTACCACCCTTAGCCAGGGGGCAGGATGCCTACCACTACTACCACCCTTAGCCAGGGGGCAGGATGCCCACCACTACTACCACCCTCACCCAGGGGGGCAGGATGCCCACCACTACTACCACCCTCACCCAGGGGGGCAGGATGCCCACCACTACTACCACCCTTAGCCAGGGGGCAGGATGCCCACCACTACTACCACCCTCACCCAGGGGGGCAGGATGCCCACCACTACTACCACCCTCACCCAGGGGGGCAGGATGCCCACCACTACTACCACCCTTAGCCAGGGGGCAGGATGCCCACCACTACTACCACCCTCACCCAGGGGGGCAGGATGCCCACCACTACTACCACCCTTAGCCAGGGGGCTGGATGCCTACCACTACTACCACCCTTAGCCAGGGGGGCAGGATGCCCACCACTACTACCACCCTCACCCAGGGGGGCAGGATGCCCACCACTACTACCACCCTTAGCCAGGGGGCAGGATGCCCACCACTACTACCACCCTTAGCCAGGGGGCTGGATGCCTACCACTACTACCACCCTTAGCCAGGGGGGCAGGATGCCTACCACTACTACCACCCTCACCCAGGGGGGCAGGATGCCCACCACTACTACCACCCTTAGCCAGGGGGCAGGAAGCCTACCACTACTACCACCCTTAGCCAGGGGGCTGGATGCCTACCACTACTACCACCCCCACTCATAGGATGGACAATGCATGACACAACAAGCACACCACAACCTAGGGAATGCAAGATTAAGACATCCCCCACCACCATGACAAGCGTGTGAGCAGGCTGTGTCAAATGCCTACAACACCGAACATGACATTGAACATACAATGTGACCCCCTAGCACATGTGCCACACATATATGTGTGTGGCACCCACAATGCAAGCAGCCCATGACCATTGTGGCAATGGGGCCTAAACCCCCATCATCACAGTGACCAAAAGGCAAGTGTGGGGTCCATAGCTGAAGCACATTTTGACCATTGTGGCAATGGGGTCTAAACCCCCATCATCACAGTGACCAAAAGGCAAGTGTGGGGTCCATAGCTGAAGCACATTTTGACCATTGTGGCAATGGGGTCTAAACCCCCATCATCACAGTGACCAAAAGGCAAGTGTGGGGTCCATAGCTGAAGCACATTTTGACCATTGTGGCAATGGGGTCTAAACCCCCATCATCACAGTGACCAAAAGGTAAGTGTGGGGTCCATAGCTGAAGCACATTTTGACCATTGTGGCAATGGGGTCTACACCCTCATCATCACAGTGACCAAAAGGTAATTGTTAACAAAGAAAGAGCTGCAACTGCCAAACTGCATGGATCATTCCTGGTCACAGAACCAAAAACTCATCTGTGGCAAAGTAGTGTATGTGTCCCATTGCAACATAAATTGGGGGAGCCAAATACTGCAGTGCAAATGAAACATTCCTTTGGCCATGTGCAGACAAACAACACCCATGGGGGCTGAGACCGTCAACAGTCATCAATGACACAATGACAGAAGTGACCATCAGAATGCAGAACCACATATTTGCACCAATGGGCACACAAATGCAGATACCCTGTGGAGACAGCAGATGTGAGGTGAACAGATACCATACCATGGCAGCAATGGGACACACAAACCATGATCACTGTGCTGACCGATGACCTAGGAGTCCCAGGGACAGCAGGGGAAACACACCAAACAACATACAGCCAATGGCACACCCAAGATATGCCAATGCAGTGGTGCAGATGCACAAACACAAACAGGCAGACCAACACTGTCATCATACACAGCAGGTGAGGGGTGGGGGTGCCAGTGTCCCCAGGCAACAACACAACACATGAGGAGAGCTGAATACCAATCATACAGATGTGCATACACTGCCACACTAAGCTAACTCATGGATCCAAATCCCCTATGTGGGCAAGCAGGCATTGACAGGTGAGAGGGAGCACAAAACACACATGTCACACAGGCACGTAGGAACAACAACTGACACAGCAAGTCACAGACACACCACAGCACCACCCCCAGGGCCCCCACAATGTGGTGACCCTGGGCTGAAGAAAAATACCACTGTGATGACAAAGCTAAATGTCGTTCACACTGTGAACCACAGTCAGGTGTCCTGAGCAACTAACTACCATCACACCTACACAAGCACAAATCAATCAGCATGGCCAGTAAGCCAAGGCCAACATGGAGGCAGGGGACTAGCCGGGCAACAACTCTCATCTGCACACACTCAAGACCACACCCCTCGACCTCCAACAATGTGCAGCAGTGAAGTACACATGCACTGGTGACATTGCACATGCACCCATGACTATTCCAGGGTGGTGGGTGGGAACCAAGGTGTAGAAACACATCACACATGGACACTCAACAAGACTCCTGAATGTCTGACACACTGCACACTACTCTGTACATGGACATGACGGCAATACCACACCGACCAATGGGATCCCAGCCACAGTCACACACCAATGAAGAAGCCAAGGTCACCCACAAAGAACACACATAGACAACAACCAACATTGCAGCCCGGACCCTAAGGAGTGCCAGCAGTCACACACACAACGTGTCACAATCACTGAAAGATAACACAAACTGGAAATCACATGACAGGGGCAAACAACAAGTGCCAAAGGGAAACCTGACTGTGACCCATCTGCGTCAGCACACAAACTCTGCCCTGACAGCAAACACACCTATGGGTGACACCCTGATGACCAGTAATGTGCCATGCACCCACATCACAGAGAACACAGGGAGAAGACTTTGGGGGAACATAGCTCAAGTCAGCAAGCATCACAAACAGGTACAACACTAGGGATCACAGCATGCGCAGATGAATGGAAGTGAACACACAGACATGCACATACAACACACACCTTGGGCGCAGGCAATGTCACACGTGTACACACTGCCATGAGGGGACTCCACTCCTGTGTGAGGAAAGCTGTGCCATATGTTGCCTCAGTAGGGCCCCATCATGTCAGCTGAGCACTTGGTCACACAATCAACAATTAGCACCAAATGAGGGCTCCCATCACATCAGCCTGGTCATGGATGTGCCAACGGAATCATCAGCACAGATCCAACACACTTGTATAGCAATGTTGCACTGACTACACGGATGAGTCCCTCCCCATTGATGCCCAAACCTGCATGTCCACTGGAGATGGCAACACGGTCAGGGAAGTAGACAAATGCAACGATGGCAGGCACAACAGATGTGCAGGGGTGGAAGCCACAGATATGAAATTGCCAATGTAAGTAGGAAACCCATTGCCAAATACTGAACACATGACACCCTCAGATGCTGCTATTGATGACATGGATACACCACATGATAGGACACATTCCCCCTGGACCACATGGGTTCCTGCACAGTAACACTTCATAATCATGAGACCAGATATCACCATCACTGCAGCAAGGGCATGGTTAGCTGCACCAACAACATGTACATCTGAAGCATGAGCACTAGAGAAAAGAAAGTTGCTTTATTCAGCATATGTGTTGAGGCCAAACGAAGTCCTGAAAAAGAGCAAAGGCCAATGGCCAGTCCATTGTCAAAGTTCAAACAGGGTGACACTGGCAGATGTCACCCTACGCATGCCTGCACAATACCAGGGACAATCCACTAGGAGGGGCAACCGGGGGGCAGGCCAGGCACCGCAGGGACAGGATCAGGGCTCACCAGGGGAGTCAGGGAAGGGGTGGTGGGTGCAGGAGAGCCACTGACAACTGCAGTGGAGGTGTCTGACATGGTGTGTGCCGGCACAACTGGGGGGCATGACACAGATGTCGTGGGTGCCGGCACAACTGCAGTGGACCCTGCAGATGGGGTGGACAGGTCCGCCACTGCAGTGCCCAAGTCAGACAGGGCGGTAGTGGACTCCACTGCAGTGCCTACCTCCAGGGGAGGAGAATGGGGAACAGGCAAGGTGGGTTGGACAGAGGGGGGACACCCTCACCACATCAGTGGCACAGACAAGCGCAGCGGGGGTGTGGTGCTGGGAGAGCAAGTGGCAGGGGGAGAAGGCCGGAGCATCTTGGGGATGGTATATCTGTGGGTGGGGGAACCTGGGGCAGGGTGTGGTGGGGGCACCTGTGCAGTGGGGGCCTGAGGGATGGAGGACGGAGACCTTGTGCCTGAGCTGCAGGGTGGTGGCGGGGTCTTGCTCTTAGCACTCCGGGGGACTTGCGGGTGGGGGCCTCAGTCCGTCTGCGCCTGGGGGAGGGTGTCCGGGGGCGAGGGGCACTCTGCTCCGTGTGGGTGGGCTTCCTCTTCCCCCGGGATGCTGGAGCAGCTTCATCGGTGGGGAAGAGGCCGAGGTCACAGAGGAAGAGCTGCTGTGACTTTGGGGTTGCAGGTGAGGCAAGGGAGGGTGCTTTGGAGGGAGAGGGAACTGAGGACTGCGCAGTGCATGTGGATGCGTGTGTGTGTTCCAGGGCCCCATCCCCTGTGAGTCTGGCTTCAGTCCCCTGAATGTGCGTGCGTGTGCGTTTTGTCATTGGCGTGTGTGTCAGTGTGCTGGATGTGTGTGTGCTGGTGTGTGCCTGTGCCAGTGTGTGTGTGCCTGGGATGGGTAAGGTGCTGGGGAGTGTGGATGGAGCAGAGGCAGGAGGGGTGAGGGACCGTTTGAGGAGGGACACTGCTGCCGTCAGGGAGGAGTCCATGGACCTATTGCCCCTCTGTAGGTCAGACATGCCCGATGAGATGCCCTCCATGAACGACACCAGCTGAGTCAACAGCGCGGTGTGCGCATGGAGGACACTCAGCATGGCTGTCTGCCCTACATGGAGCTGGCGAAGGAGGTACACAGACTCCTCACTCAGGGCAGCAGGGGACACAGGGGCAGGGGGTGCGGTGCCTGGCCCAAAGGAGACACGCTCCCGGACATGGGAGCCTCCACGGACCTGGGGAATGGGAGCCGATGGGAGGGCGGTGGTGGTGCTGGTGGTGGCGGGGACAGCAACACTAGCTGGGGTGTGGTGGCTGCTGACACCCGCCTCCACAAGGGAGTCATCCTCCGAGTTGCTCTGGTCCTCAGCTGAGGTGGATGCTGCTGAGGACTCCTCGGTGTGGCTCCCTCGCCCTCCGTGCCACTGGGTCCCTCCGACCACTCCTCGGCTGCTGACCCAGTCTGGCTCTCCGGCTCCTCCTGGTCCGTGGAGCTGTCCCCTTCCGTGGCCGTGGATGTATCTGCAAACAATGGGGAAACAGACAGACATCAGTCACCTGCACCAAACGCACACACCACTGTGAGCACAGCACATTACAGAGCAAGCCCTGGCATCATTAGTTGTACATTGCTAAAAGTGCCCTAATTGAACAGGAGAAGTCAATTGTCAGTCTGATGCCAAGCATGGCACTCACATCCCACATGGCCTTGCACCCATCTGTCTGGTGTCTGTTGGATTGCAACACCCCAGTGTTGACACATGCACCAAGTACACAGTAGTTGGACAGTGCAGAGGACACGGTGTGGACACATCACAGCTCTTGCCACTGAGTCAGTACAGGTTTACGGATGTAAGGGATGCCCAGAGTCAAATAGGAAATGCATGTGATGCATACCAGCGACAGACACCATGATGCACCCATGTCCTGATAGCCAGCGCCACTATGGTGTGCATGTAGCACATGTCACTCCCCTGCAGGATCACCAATCAGTAGACACATGCCATGGCGGAGGCATGACTGCAAAGTCATACATCACTGTCTCAGTGATGTATGACTTTGCAGCCAGACAACAACACTCTGCACTGTGTCACAATAGTAGGTCATGGGGAATGCAAGTCCTGGAGCTGCACAAGTGCACATGTACATCCCCCCACAACACATCCTCTTAACCCTCATCTGTCCAGGTCATACCTATTGGACATATGGGAGACCTGTGACACTACCCTCTGAACCTGAGCCCCTCACACTCTGCTGTGCATGGGGAACAGCTGCCTGAACTTCACATTTACATGCCCCAGTCTGCATGGGCAGCTGATCAGACACCTATGTGTCACACAAGTATCGTCTCCTATGGTCACATCTCCAGTGGCATGCTGAGCCCCTACCAAGAAACTCCACAGCAGTCCTGGCGACTAATCCACAGCACACTGACACAGAGGCAGACACCTGAGGGGTCAAATCACTGTGCACAATGTGTCCTCTGATACACGGGAGTGGGAGTACAGAGTGTATTGTATGGCCTGGAGTAGGCATGACTGTCCAGCCCCACATGAATGAGGGATGAGCCCTGGACTGTAGGCAGCTGGCTAAGTATGTGTGACACACGTCATATACATACTCCTGGGGCCCAAACATTGTTCCCACCCGCAGCATGGGTGTGTGCCAGGTACCCCAGCCACATGTGGTGGATCAGCTCAGCAATTGGACCACAGATCAAAGTAACACGCTGAATACATGTCAGAATACAGGCATTGTGTAAGCAATGGACCCACCCATGATGCCCACCACAGAGTCAGGGAAACAGATGCTGTCTCCCACCTTGAGTCAAGCAAACTGCAAGGACACAGTCCTAAGTGACAGAATTCCCTGCATGTAAGGGCCACACCTGGGTATCAGATGAGGAGTGGGCAGTGCACAATAGAGGGACATGGCTCCTGGACAACATGACTGCTGTACTGTGGCAGTTCAACCTGGCCCGAGGAGGGCACATAACATGTTAGACAGAGTACACAGTGCAGTCTTTGACTCACCCCTCCTTGCTGCTCTCTGGCCTTCAGCTGCCCATCCAGGTCTGGAAAGACCACCGCCAGGATCCTGAGCATGTGGGGGTCAGGGTCCGTGTTCCGCCCCTCCTGCGAGGAGGCGACAGCTTCAGCTGGACCCGTGCAATCCTCCGGGTCCAGCCCCGAAGGTCCTGCCACCTCTTTTGGCAGTTGCGGATCCGGCGCTTGTAGACCCCCACGGACCGGACAGCCCGGACGATGTCCTTCCAGATCTCATGCTTCCGATGGGCAGAAGCCTGTCAGGATGACAAAGTGATAAGGCCATTACTACACATGCAACATATCCGTGCATGACACAGTTGCATATACATGTCGCAATCACAGGGGCACATGGTGTACCCAGGCAGTGCACGGCTGCCCATGGACAGTTTTCCAGAAGTCACTACATGGTATCATAGCATGGGGAGTAAAACCCTGTTCAGAAGCACTGTCACTGCACCATACCTGTCCAGTGCAAGTCACTACACACTATGGGGGTGACAACTACTCAGTGAGCCTGCTAGCCAGTGGTGTGCTGACTCTCAGCCTTGCTAGTCAGACAAAATGCACATTCAGAAAGGCAGTGCACAGAACACTCACCTGCTCCCCTGGTGTCCCATACAGCTTGCTGTACTGTGGAAGTAGGCTGTCCAGCAGGGCCTGGTTCTCTTCAAGGCTGAAGGCTGGGGCTCTCTCCACAGTACGTGCCATTGCAGGGTCCAGAGGGGCAGAGACAGCAGCAGTGCAGTGGCAGATGTCGTCCTGGAGCATGTAGTGCAGGCAAGTGGGCTCTCAGGGGAACATGCAGCAATATATATGTGCTGGAGAGGCAGATACTGTCCCTTGTGTCCAAAGTGATAGGTCCAAGTCGTTTGCATCTTCTGAATCTGGCCAATCCATGGAATAGCAGCACCAAAACACGCCCACAGCATCCTTCAAAATTTCAACTTCATGACATACATGATTTTGCAACATTGTTGTGGGTGACCAACTGATTTTCCAGCAACCGACTCGTTCGAATATTCGAAAACGCGTCCGTTGCCAGGCAAGCCCATTGTCAATGGGTGCGCACCGATCGGTCCATTGAGGTACAACGCGCACAGGGGTACAACGCGTACCCGCACACATTGAAAGCAATGGGCCGGCCGGAGGCACCGATCGGTCCATTGCTGTTCAACGCATCACTGTACATGTGACTGGCATATGTCAGCATGCCTGTCTCAGATGGACATATGCCAGCCACAGATAGCTCCCAGGGAGTGAGGGGCACACCTACATCACGACAGCCTGTCCAAACCTTATCATAAGGCATGTAAGGCTGCATTTCCTATTGTGTGTATGTTGGTGTACATTTTGTCCTGTGGGTGTCACCTGTGGGCAGCCACCCCCAGGCTGTGCACGTGTTAATGGGGACAGGATCCTGGGTGTTACGTGTACGTGACCACTGTGATGTGCAACTGTTCATATCTGTGCATGTGCCATGGTCACATTTCACAGTGGTGTTTGTGTATGTCATGTCACATACCCCGTGAGTCCCATGTGGGACGGTATGTTTGAGCCAGGGTGTCCCAGTGGCACAATAGTGATGGCCCTCCACAGTCTTTGTGCATGTAGTGTTTACAATGTCTCTGATTTCATGTGCACAATGGGAGACAGTCTCCACATCCACGTTGTGTGTGCATGGACTCTGATGTTGTGCGTGTGTGTCACAGACGTCCATGGCTCTCCTGCCATGGCAAGTGTGGCCACTACCTGTGGGGGTCATGTTTGTTTTGTTGTGGTGTACACATGATACTCCAGGTGATGCCAGTGTCCATGTGGCATTACAGGGTCCCTGGGAATGTGCCTGTCGTTGAGCTGTGGTGCCTGGGGCACATCTGTCCTCACATGTCACTGGGGGGTGACTGTGACACAGCATCATGATATCCAATGGGCCAACCTGGGACAAATTGATGCCACCTGTAGGACCGTGTTGACAGATGTTGGCCATGTATGTACCATACATGTCGTTCCGGTACTGCACACTTCATGTAGTTGTGCCTCATGATGATGTATGTTGGGATCTTGAGTGTGTTCAATGCCGCATATGTGGGGTGACTGACGATCTTGCTTACTTCTCCTCTGCACTGCAGGGCTCCTGCTGTCCATCGGCCATTCCCAGACCTGGCAACGATGGTGGAACGGGACAGCATCCGACGGTACCGCTTCACCAGGCAGCTGATTGAGGATTTGGCAGTGCAGTTGTCCCCACATTTGCAGCCTGGCCGGCCGTATCCTACAGCGCTGACCCCCAAGGTGAAGGTGATGGCAGCCCTACACTTCTTTGCCACCGGTACCTTCCAACATACTGTGGCGTCTGCTGGTGGGATGTCACAGACCATGTTCAGCCGTGTGCTCCGCGATTTCTTGGCGGCAATGTTGCTCTTCCTGAACCGGTACATCTATTTCCCTAGACTGCGACGACTCACTGACGTGAAGAGTGACTTTTATGCCCTGGGGAGGATGCCGCATGTCATTGGCTCCATTGATGGGACACATGTGGCTTTGGTACCACCACAGGCCCAGGAGCAGGCCTACAGGAACCGCAAGCACTACCACTCGGTCAATGCACTGGTGGTGTGTCTTGCAGACATGACCATCACACACGTGTGTGCCCGTTTCCCTGGTTCAGCACACGATGCCTTTGTGATGAGGAGTAGTCGCATCCCCAGGTTGATGGCACAGATGCAGAACCAGCGTGCCTGGCTTGTCGGTGTGTACTGACTTTGTGCCATTGTGTGTGATCTGATCTGTAGTATTCCGCCCACTTTTCCAAGTCAGCTGATGTGCACTTGTCTGTCCGTAGGTGACTCGGGATACCCCAACATGCCGTGGTTGCTGACACCCCTCAGGAACCCTGTGACACCTGCCCAGATGCGCTACAATGAGGCACATGGTCGGACCAGGAGAGTGATTGAGCGGACCTTTGGTCTCCTGAAGAGCCGCTTCCGCTGCCTGGACAAGACCGGAGGGTCCCTCCCATATGCCCCTGCGAAAGTGTGCAAGATTATCATCGTCTGCTGCATGCTCCACAACCTGGCAGTGCGGAAGGAGTTGCCTCTCATCCAGGATGACGATGACCAACATCCGCCACCTGTGGAGGATCCTGGCCTGGAACACGATGCCAGTGACGATGATGATGATGATGGTGATGGTGATGTCCGCACACAGCTCATCACCAACTTCTTTAGCTGAATGTGAGTATCCTGAGGTGTCATGTCAATGATGTGAGTTGGCATGATGTGTGGGTGGTGCTCTGGTGCTGTTGGAGTGTGTCCATGGGCTACTTGACTGGATGTGTGTTGCGATGTGTGCTTACAGGTGGGCTGTACTCCCCAACAGTGTTCACATGCTAACTTGGTTCTGGGTGGGTATCTTGTAACATGTATTGTGCATGAGTTTTGCTGTTCTGTCCTGTACTCCATTGCTTTTGACTGTGTGTCATTTCTGTCCTTCACAGGGTACTTTCAGATTCGTTTGGTCAACTGTGTCCACCGACAACGTGATTGCACATCCAGGCTGGTAGCTGTTGTGTCCCTACAGGTGATGTGCGCCACACCCATGGACTTCCTTCTGTCTACAGTTGTTGACTGTGTGCCCGCTACCAGGTGGGGTTACCTTGCATCTGTAGTGGTTACGGCATGTTGCTACTGTGTAATAAACCTGTGCTTCACTTAGTGATGTGCGTTGTCTGTGGTCACACATTTGACTGCCATTTGCTTACTGCACCTGTGGGCTACTTGACTACAACTGGGAATGGGTGTGGTGTCTGTGCATTGCACCGTCTTCCCTGGCAACATCAGTGTAGGCAATGAGTCAGATGGCCTAGGTGTGTATGTGTTGTGTAGCCCTGGTGGTGTGTCTCCCTCATATGTGTCACGTTGCCTGTACTCACATGCCTGTGTTGTCCTTGCTGTTGCAGTTCGCATACACAGTGTAATTTTGTTGTTCATCATCCCCATAACAGCACCCACGTTGGAATCACGACAGAGGCAAGTATGGTGTATTATTGTGTTTATTGTGATACATCTGTGATAATAGTGCATAGGATGGATTGTGCTGTACATGAATCTTGCAATCCCAAGTTCCTAGATGAATAGAAAGTCCAGGTAGACAGGATCCCCAGTATCGGGGCCACAGTTGTCTGACACATTGTTCCAACTTGTACTCCCCATGCAATGTGTGGGAGTAGTGTTGCCATCAACAGGGTGAACAGTCTGTGCACAAAGGCGAAAATCCAGAACAGGTTCAGGCTTCCTGGGAGTTGCGCTTGGCCATCAGCCTCTCACTTTCCCCTCCTCGGACGACCCCTCTTCTTGGGGGGCCCTCAAGTGCAGGCTGCTGCGGTGCAGGGGACTCTCCGCCAGAGTCCTCCTCCCTCCCTGTGGCAGTTGCAGTTTGTTCGGTACCAGATGTTGTTGGCACACAGGGAGGTGTGGACTGGTTGCTGTTCATCTGGCGGAGGCATTGTAAAATGTCCCTGTGCACCGCCGTCATCTCATGTAGTACATCCCACTTGGACTCCACGCGGGTCATGTGGGAGTCCACACGTGACATGTGGGAGTCCACACGTGACATGTGTGACTCCACATGGGACATGTGGGAGTCCAAGCGGGCATGATGGGCAGCCTGCTGCTGTTTGATGTCTCTGAGGAGCCCCACTACCTGGCTGAGCTCTCCGGTGCTGGACTGGTACGCATCAGCTATGCGTACCAGTTGTGGGTCTTCATGCACACCAGCAACGTCTGCAAGCAGCGACCTCTGTCTCCCACCCCTCCCACCACCCCTGCTGACATGTGCAGTGTGTGCAGTTGCACGCACAGATAACCCTGGTCCACCTCGGGGTTGGTGGTGGTGGTGGTGTCCATGGCCCCAGGTTGGTCCAGGGTCACTGCGCTGGTGTTGTTCCTTATTCTGTCCATGTCGGCAGGGATGGTATTCGTGGTGACAGTCGTTGGAGGGGTGGGTGCAGGGGGTGCAGCTGGTGGACCTGCTGGTGCTGCAGCTGGTGGTCCTGCTGGTGCAGCATGTTGACTTGCACCGGATGTGCCAGGTTGTTCTTCATCGTCCGAGGAGGACAGAGGCTGCACGACGCCAGTGAGCTCGGCATCCTCTTGAGCCTGGGACTGGGACTCCTCAGCGTCTGCTGCTGTGTCCCTATCATCACCTGTTTTTGGGAGACACAAACAATGTATGTCATGTTTCTGCAGGCATCAGTGGTTGACACACCTGACAGTTGTGACTGTGCCTCGGGGTGCGGGCCTGTACATTGTATTGTCCTAAGTCGTCACAGTCAGGGGTTGATATTGGTGTGGCACATTGTCCTGCATTATTTGGGCATTTCTATGTATTCTCTGGGGTGTGAACATGGTCTGCATTGATTGTGTTTGGTTGACAGCCAGACCTCCTTCCCACCCACCCACCCACCCAGTCAGTTATCCCACCATGGAACGTGCTTGCATTGCAGGGAGTGTAAGTTGTCTCTCAGGATGTCAGTCAGAGGTGTCCTGCTGTTTGTTGGTGCACAGTTGGCAGCAGGGCCTTGTGCTCCCCACAGCAGTAGCCAGTGTCAGCCATCTTGTGAGTCCTTCTCCACTCCCTGTGATGTGAGCATGGTTCAGGGTGGTGTTGATGGGACAGTTGTGAGGCTGAGCAATGTCTGTGACTACCACTCCCATCATGCTATTGCCTCCACCCCCCTTCCCAGCATGCCCATGCTTCCTTCCTTTGACTCTGCTTCCCTGTGGGGTGGGCTGGCTGTGCTGACAGGATGGCTGGGAGTGTTGTCCTGGCAGTTGTTTGGCTAAGAGTCCCAAGAGTGTCCCTGTGCTTCACACAACATAACCCAGGGTGGTGGTGCTTTGTGGGATCTTGTGTTAGGATGGAGGGCATTGCATTCTACCAGGTGGGTACTGTGGAGTTTGTGTTGGGGGGGTGTGAGGGGAGGTGCTGGTGACTATGGTCAGTGCTGCAAGTCCCCCTTCCCACCCAGCCAGCCGGATATCCCACCATGGAACGTGCTTGCATTGCAGGGAGTGTAAGTTGTCTCTCAGGATGTCAGTCAGTGGTGTCCTGCTGTTTGTTGGTGCACAGTTCCCAGCAGGGCCTTGTGCTCCCCGCAGCAGTAGCCAGTGTCAGCCATCTTGTGAGTCCTTCTCCACTCCCTGTGATGTGAGCATGGTTCAGGGTGGTGTTGATGGGCCAGTTGTGAGGCTGAGCAATGTCTGTGACTACCACTCCCATCATGCTATTGCCTCCACCCCCTTCCCAGCATGCCCATGCTTCCTTCCTTTTGACTCTGCTTCCCTGTGGGGTGGGCTGGCTGTGCTGACAGGATGGCTGGGAGTGTTGTCCTGGCAGTTGTTTGGCTAAGAGTCCCAAGAGTGTCCCTGTGCTTCACACAACATAACCCAGGGTGGTGGTGCTTTGTGGGATCTTGTGTTAGGATGGAGGGCATTGCATTCTACCAGGTGGGTACTGTGGAGTTTGTGTTGGGGGGGTGTGAGGGGAGGTGCTGGTGACTATGGTCAGTGCTGCAAGTCCCCCTTCCCACCCAGCCAGCCGGATATCCCACCATGGAACGTGCTTGCATTGCAGGGAGTGTAAGTTGTCTCTCAGGATGTCAGTCAGTGGTGTCCTGCTGTTTGTTGGTGCACAGTTGGCAGCAGGGCCTTGTGCTCCCCACAGCAGTAGCCAGTGTCAGCCATCTTGTGAGTCCTTCTCCACTCCCTGTGATGTGAGCATGGTTCAGGGTGGTGTTGATGGGCCAGTTGTGAGGCTGAGCAATGTCTGTGACTACGACTCCCATCATGCTATTGCCTCCACCCCCTTCCCAGCATGCCCATGCTTCCTTCCTTTGACTCTGCTTCCCTGTGGGGTGGGCTGGCTGTGCTGACAGGATGGCTGGGAGTGTTGTCCTGGCAGTTGTTTGGCTAAGAGTCCCAAGAGTGTCCCTGTGCTTCACACAACATAACCCAGGGTGGTGGTGCTTTGTGGGATCTTGTGTTAGGATGGAGGGCATTGCATTCTACCAGGTGGGTACTGTGGAGTTTGTGTTGGGGGGGTGTGAGGGGAGGTGCTGGTGACTATGGTCAGTGCTGCAAGTCCCCCTTCCCACCCAGCCAGCCAGCCAGATATCCCACCATGGAACGTGCTTGCATTGCAGGGAGTGTAAGTTGTCTCTCAGGATGTCAGTCAGTGGTGTCCTGCTGTTTGTTGGTGCACAGTTGGCAGCAGGGCCTTGTGCTCCCCACAGCAGTAGCCAGTGTCAGCCATCTTGTGAGTCCTTCTCCACTCCCTGTGATGTGAGCATGGTTCAGGGTGGTGTTGATGGGACAGTTGTGGGGGGCAATATGTGTGACTGCGACTCCCATGATGCTATTGGCTACACTGACTTGGCCAGCATACACAGAATTCCTTCCTTTGAGTGGTCTTCACTGTGTGTTGGTGTTGTTGTGGTGGCTACATGTGTGGATGTGTGTGTTAGTTCTATTTGTGCCACTGCCTAGCTGTAGTTGTGGTTGTGTTTGTACATGTGTTGGCACAGTTGGATGTGACTTTTTTGATGGCATGTGTTGTGTTTATCTGACTGACATACACATTTTGGGATGATTCTGTTCTAGTTGCTGTGTAATTGCTATGAGTGCATGGTTTGACTCTCCCTTGACAGTGATGTGTGTGTTTTGTGGCAGTTTATTGTGTACATTTGTTGTGTACTCACCAGGCTCTGGGATGTCCTCTAGTCCATATACGCTCACTGGCGGAAGGATGGCCCGCACCTTCTCCTCCCAGGGCCTGAGGTATACTGGCTTGGCAGGAGGGCCACTGCCGGTGTATTGGCTCAGGTGGTAGTCTTTCTTGAGCAGCTCCCGGACCCTCCTGCGCACGTCATACCACCTGTTCTGGATGTCGGTCTTTGTGCGCCGACATGGTGATTGGGCGTTCACCCTGTTGATGATCCTCTCCCACATCTTGGTTTTCTGCGACATGGGGGTCTGTTGGACCAGAGTGCCAAACAGCTGTGGCTCCACCCTGAGGATCTCGTCTACCATGACTTCCAATTCACTATCTAGGAACTTGGGATTCTTCTTGGGGGCATGGTGATGGGTGGTGATAGTGGGTGATGTGTGTGTTGGTGTGCAGGTGAGGGTGTGTGGGTGTGTGTTGTGCTGGGTGTATGTGAGGTAGGTATTTGTTGGTGTGCTGCTGGTGTGTGGCTTGTGTGAGGGATGAGCTGTGGGTGTGTGGTTGCTTTCTCTTGGGTGCTGGCAGTGGAATGGCATTTGCAAAGGCTCATGGTAGTGATTTGTGTCCTTTATATAGGTGGAGTTGTTGGTGTGTCTTTGTTCTCTGTCCCCACCCCCCCAGTATTTATTGGCTTGGTAATTGCTTGTTTGGCCTTTTTTGGTTGATTTTTCCTTTGTGCTGTTTGTGTATGTTGGAAACGTTCTTGTGACCGAGTCGGACCCTGCATTGGTCTCGTACGGTGTTTTCCGTTTCGCTCACGCTGTGTTTGTGCAGTTTTGTATGCTGCGTACGCGTCGGTCGCGGTGTATTGTGTTGCTTCGGCTCGGTTTTGTATGCGTGTCGGTCGTACGGCTTGTCCTCCGTCCGACTCGGTCGTGTTTTTCGCGCCTTGCATCGTACTTTGCAGGTTGGAGTTGGCGGGTACGATTCGGTCGGATTTGTTCCGGGTGCGTGTCGGTCGGTTGGATTCGCGTGTTTTTCCGGCCGGATTGCTATTTTCCGAGCGGCTCGGTCGGTCGGCTTGGTTTCCTGACGGTCGGTCGGATTTATCGCGGCTTGCATCGTACTTGGCGTGTCGGGCGCCACTGGTACGTGTCGGTCGGTATTTTTTCCGGATCCGAGTCGGTCGGTGCTTTTTCCGGCCCGAATCGGAATCGACCCCTAAGTCCCTAGTAAAGTGCAACAGGTGTGCCCAGGGCCTGTAAATCAAATGCTACTAGTGGGCCTGCAGCACTGATTGTTCCACTCACATTAGTAGCCCTGCAAACATGTTTCAAGCCTGCCAATGCAGTGTCTGTGAATGCAGTTTTAAACTGCCAGTTCGATGTGGCAAGTGCACCCACTTGCCAGGCCCAGACCATCCCTTTTGCTACATGTAAGTCACCCCTAAGGTAGGCCCAATGCAGCCCCATGGGCAGGGTGCAGTGTATTTAAAAGGTAGGACATGTACTGTAGTGTTTTACATGTCCTAACAGTGAAACACTGCTTATTTCATCTTTCACTATTGTAAGGACTATCTCTCCCATAGGGTAACATGGGGATTGCCTTGAAATCTCTTTTAAGTGTAATTTCCCATTGGGAGCAGATTGAGATTTGGAGTTTGGGGTCTCGGAACTCACAATTTAAAAATACATTGTTTGGTGAAGTTGATTTTTAAATTGCGTGTTTGAAAATGCCACTTTAAGAAAGTGGGCATTTTCTTGCTTAGCTATTCTGTGCCTCTGCCGGTCTATAGAATCCATGTATGGGTTGGCTGACAGTTGGGCCTTTGTGCACTCACTCTAGACAGTCACACAAAGGGAGCTGAAGTGTGCCTTGCATATCCTGATGGGCCATCACCAGGCTGATGGGCCTTCCTGAGCTAGAGTGGTGGGAGGAGTTGTCACTGACACCTGAATAGGCCTGTGCCTGTCCTCACACAAAGCTGTCTCCACCTCCGTCTAGTGTGTCTGGAGCCAGGTCAGGGAAAGGCAGGGTCTTGGGCACTACAAATACTTTCCTTTGAAGTTTGCCTACTTCAAAGACAGAAAGGTGTATAAGTATTGGACCTCTGACACTCTCAAATCAGAACACTTCTGGACCAAAGGACATTCTGCCAGGAAGAAGAGCTGGATGCTGTAGGAGGGACAGACATTTTTCCTGTTGCTTTGTTGTGCTGGCCTGGTGCTTGCTGCTTCTGTCCTGATAGTGAAAGGACTGGACTTTGCTTTCTGTATCCTGCTTCCAAGATTTTCCAAGGACTTGTGTGTGTTTGCCCCCGTTAAAAAGTCCCAGGGCCATCAAAGAATTCACCTACCAGTGCCTGGGCTGAGAGTCCTGACTTTTTTTTCAACGTATCGCTACACACTTGGATGCATCGTTGCTGCCAGCACCGGAACATGATTCCTGATTGGCGCATCAATCACAGCTTTCACCGCAGGCCCCAGCTTTCCGTCGCAGTGCATCAGAATAACCGCCACAGCGTGAGCTTCGAGCACCGCATCATCGAAGCCCATGACTCACCACTCCAACTCAGATGCAGCGCCTGCTTCATCATGGTGGAATCGACGCAGCGCGTCTGGATTTTCGACACATTGTCTCTGGGTGCCGATTTCTTCATCAACGTTGCCCAGAAGTAAGGAACTGAGGCCCGGCGTCTGGAGATCGACGCATCACCTCCCCTGACAGTAAGAAAGCGACGCATCACCTCCCCTGCATAGCAGTAAGGAACCGACGAAGCACCTCCCCTGGCAGTAAGAAACCAACGCATCACCTCCCCTGGGAGTAAGGAACCGACTCATCGCTTTGCTTTTCCGGTGCCTCACCTCTCTGGACTAAACTGATTTGACCTTTGAAAAGTGATATCTTTACTTGTGTATGTTGGACGTTTGTCGTTTTGTTCTTGTTTTATTCAGATACATATTGGTTACTTTTCTAAACTAGTGTGGACTCACTTTGTAGTGTTTTCAATGTGTTACTGTGTGTGTGTGTGTGTGTGTGTGTGTGTGTGTACAAATGCTTTACACATTGCCTCTAAGATAACCCAGACTGCTTGTGCCAAGCTACTAAGGGGGTGAGCAGGGGTTATCTTAGCTGGGTGTCTCCCTTACCCTGACTTGAGTGAGGGTTCCCACTTAGCAGGGTGCAACCCACTGCCAACTGGAGACCCCTTTTCTAACTCTATTCATTTGTAGTATGAACTTAATCATATTAAATATTAAACCATTTGTTGTTGCAATGCTTGACTAAACTGCCTGGCAAAACTAGAAAATGGCATTTCCTTTGGAACTAGCTTAAACCTCATACATTTGGCAGTTGCATGAAAACCATCAGTGATGCCTCTTCCCCAATGGCGTGCCCCTTTTCCTGTGAGCTACCACACACTCTGCTGATAACAGCATTGTTTTTTTGAGTTTTTAAACTAAGCTTAACTTTCAGTCTGCTGTCTGCTTGTACCTGGTTCTTGTAAAGTAGTGGGACTATGTCCAAATACTAAGTGAAATAATGACACATACACTAGTGTAGTGGGTTATAACTGGCCCAAACATCTGGGCCCTTTTGTTAACAGGGTCACTTGACTAGTGACACCTGTGTTGGATGGGTATGGGGTGAGTTGGTGGGACTGTGCTAGGGAGGGATTGCTGCATGACGTGTCCTTCAGGGCACTACAGTTGTGAGGGGTAAGCTGCTGTACTTCAGCTTGAGTAGAGTAGGGGGTGCATGGCCCTCCTGTATAATGAGTGAAAAACAAAGGATTCCACTTCCATGAATTAAAGTGGTAATATTGGGCTGGTCATGCCTTGGCCTGGCCAGCCTGGCATGGGCACTACAAGGCATCCCGATCCACGCTCTTTTCAGAGTCAGAGGACCGGGAATGGAGCCCCTGGTCCCTGATGA
Organism: Calotriton arnoldi; assembly: GCA_963921515.1. Lineage (NCBI taxonomy): Eukaryota > Metazoa > Chordata > Amphibia > Caudata > Salamandridae > Calotriton > Calotriton arnoldi. The sequence goes on from CAWUFW010002094.1 coordinate 1,890,316, forward strand.
AGCACTGGGTTGACATGCCCAGTCAATCTCGATGCGACTCTCATGCTCTTTATTCTATTTAAGAACTTGAGAGTAACATCAGGATTGGTGGAAACAGCCTGTTTTGGCAGAAAGCAAGCTCTACAGACATGCGCACATGGCGTTAATGATGGGCAGTGCGGGGATGGAGGTATTCATTACATGGCCAATCACTGCCCAGCTGTATATTGAAGCCATTCAGTGATTAGCCGTAATTTTCTGACTCTCAGATAGGTGTATTTTTCCTTTGCAACACGGTACTCAGTATGTTGCAAGGGTATGGCGGTGATGATGTTGTCTGTTTCTAACTCGTTGCGAGTATGTGTGCAGATTATAAATGTCCCTGCCTTTACCTGTTCAATGAGGTCAAATTTCAAATAAGCCCTCCACGACCCGTTAACAGCTATTTTAAGTGGAAACACATTGTCCTTCATTAAGTTAACGTTCTTATGAAAAGAGTGCACATTATTTATTATGACCAGTTCAGTGACAGCCCTCAACATTTTGAACAGGTGCAACTTCGTGGTTGGGATTGCACAGAGCCTTTTATGAAGTGATTGATTGTGTCAGGACCCCAAGCTGTGAATTCTCCTTAGTGAGTTAAGCACCTGCTCTGGAGATTGTCTGTTAACATATGTCACTCTTACCTTAGTACACATGTTCTCTGAGCGATGAAAGCTTGTACTAGTCTGCCTTACTGGATCTGTTTGCAGGGAATGGAAGGTTGCACTTGCTGCCTTCTTTGAAAAAGAGATGCTTGCTTTGCTATTTCCACGTTATACCTGTTCTGTGAGGAACCAAAGCTTGCACTGTTGCTGCTCAATGTGTATGCGTCCTTTGATGGGAAAAGCTTGTGCTGCTGCTGTCCTAGCTTTATTAACTGCCATCTGAAGGAGGGAATCTTCAAGTGTTTCTGCCCAAGGTACACCTATTCTATGGCATTTTCACGTTTGTTGCCCAATCTTATGAAGGAAAACAAAAGATATATTGAATGCGCTTGATGTTATTGGTTTCCATATTGTGGTATGGAAAAACCAGAAAACAACAGTTTAACAAAGGGAAGACATACCTTTTGACATAAGGGACATAACCTCACTAAACCTAGGGATCCTATAACTAGGAGATTGTACAACCAGTGAACAGATGTGTTGTTGGATACTTTCCAGTGCTAGATGTGGAACCCAGATATGAAGAATACCATCCTATGAAAGTGAAGGTTCATCATCCTGCATTAGTACCTGAATGCATGGTAATTCAATAAGAAGTTTGGCTGTTTCTTCCAGGGGTTTTCTACTTCTTGTACATTTATGCCTGTTTGTGTTAGCATACAACAGCCCTTTCAAATCCCTTCACTCCCTTGGCTATTTGTGTTGTACCTGTCCTTTATGTGTTAGATAATTATGTGATCTTCCTTCTGCTACTGGCACTTGTTCTTTGCTTATTCTGTGTTATAGGGAAGGCTGCGCTGCTGCTGTCCAGGTTGTACCTTTGTTGTATTTTGAAGTTTGGTATAAGAATGTCCACTACATAAACAACAAAACTATTTGCATTTCAATGCTTGTTTTAATGCATGAAGTGAATGGAAGAGTGAACCCTCACAAATAATAGAGCAGAGTTTCCTTTAGGTTTTACATGTGAAGCAAGAAGATTTTGAAATGGACTACAAGACTTTGTAACATTTACAACATATCTGACAAGTGGCTCATTTTACATATAGCACCTTTCCCATTTCTGGCATTTTAGCCACCATTACTTTGCATTCTGCGGTTTTGAACGCATAATGAAAGTGTTAAAGGCAATCTAAAGTTCCACAATTCTGCTGTTGCCTATGGGCTTTATATAATAGGGGCAATTAGCAGACTTGAGAAACGCAAAACAAAATTTAGTTCCTGACTTTCTTTTTTTCTTTTAAGTGATAAAGGGTTAAACAGTCCAGTGGGTTACAGGCCAGAAATAGCCTTTCAAATGTAAATAGGGCTTCTCACTGTTAAAGAGATAACTTAACACTCCTTGGAAACACAAATGACATGATAAAAAGGTTTTACTTACCAGATCAATGTGTGCAGCTGAAGCAGAACTTGTCCTAAGAGACACTGTGAAAAGAAAAGCAATGTGCTGCCACTAGGGTTGTCACCTTTGCAAGAGCAAAAATACCAGCCATTTGTTCATGTTTTAAGAGTCTACAAAGGCCCGGATGTGATACTTAAATAGGGCCTTAGACAAAATCATCTGTATTGTAACATTACTTTAAATATTAATCAAGAATCATTAACACAGCTCTAGAACGCATTATAAATTGCTTTATTATATTTGCTGTTTGAAGTATGTACTGATAAGGCGGTAAAAATTCTGGCTCAAAGCATTTTCCATTTCTTTTTTTACTGGGCAGGACATTAAAATATCGGTCATGATTGTAGAAAACCGGCCAGGTGGCAACCATAGCTGGCATCTCTCTTCCCAAGCCCATCCTCGGCCTAGAGGTTGGTGTGATTTAGGTGGAGCGCCTACAACAGCAGTTTGAATGGTCCTGTTGTGAACATGTGCTGCCCCGCGATGCCACCCATGGATCTCATGGAATGCACGTAGTTGAAATTAAAGAGTGCGGGCATTAGTCAATCATGCGTATACCTCTGTATGCAAACACACATGCACATGTCCAATATGGACCTGGATGAGCGGATTCAGGCCAGGACACAGAAGATATGAGATGAACGCTAAAAAAGTACAACCACATGATTTATTGCAACTGGAATAAAAGTCACTGGTGCAATAAAATTGGAGGACACTTATAAATATTTGAATATTTCAATATTGCCACTTTAGAACCGCTTTGAACCCTTTAGCGTTTCAACCAAATTCTTCATCAAAATGTGCCGTAAAGTGCACCGTTTTTCCACTGGTACCTCTAGCCGTGATTTTTAGGGGGCACAAAAGGGGCCAGAAATAAATAAATATATATATATATATATATATTAAACCAGTCCTGATATCGGCATACAAAACAGGCGCTGACTCCGTGGGAAATATACCAAAGAAATACAATTTATTCGAGAAAGATGACCTAGACGCGTTTCGGCGGCAGACTGCCTTGTTCACTACATCAGGTATCTCAAAATAATGCTCTTATATACACGAGTGAGTCAAGCACATTTGTTTGGTTGTCACAGCAACCATGGTTTAAAAGACATAAAAGAAAGTGCATATTGTAACCATGATAGTGCAAAAAACGAAAAAGTGAAAACAGAGTGATGTAAACCAAAACAATATATACTATTGTTAAAGCCAAATTTGCTAACATCACAACAGTATGTGTATACACTTATATAAACTGTGACATTAATTAAAAAAGCTGTTAAAAAATATATATTTGTGTATACAGTTAATCAAGGGTACTGTTTCAATTTCAACTTATTATTACAGAAGAAATAGAAGAAATTACAGCCACTTATATGCCTAAACGAAAATTTGAAAAAAGAGCAATCTCTTCATAACTATGCCTGTATATGTTAGCGGCTAAAGTTAGCGGCTAATAATATATATATATCAGCAACTCCTCTCGTACTGCGGTGAAACAGATGAAAACCAGGAGCCCGGACCACAGTTTTGTGCAAAGCTGTAAGTTGTTTATTTCAGCTCGATCAAACCTCAGCCATGACGCGTTTCGGGTCCGTAGACCCTTGATCACATGACGCGTTACACAGTTCTAGGTCTGCCTTAAAGCCGTTTTTACCATTTTCTTAAAGTGACAAGTGCAAAATAAACGCAAGGAAAGTCAACATAATAAAGTTACTACTATACAGGTAATATTTTTCACAGATAAATGTATAAATATATAGATACATAGATATATGAATATATAAATAAATATGTAAAAACCATAAAAATCATCATTCGTTCTAACCATCATTTATCAAAAAAATATACCAGGGTTTTACATTGACTAAACTGGATAGCCCACATTTAAATCTGGCATTAATAGATATATATCACGTAATCATGATGTTTAGCCATTTACAAAATAAATAAATTGAGGAGCAGAGTTGATCTAAAATTGTCATGGTTTAAATACCTGACTTTGCTGCTATAGATCTATTGTAATAAGTCATGCATCCCAGCAAACATATTAGCATTAATGCTTAACTACAGTTGACGTGGTTAAATGTAAATGGCATTCTAGATGTTACTCATATTTCACCAATAATATTTAGACATGTAGCTATTATAGTCCAGTACAGAAACCCTTGCGTTGCTCAAAGAAACGTGCAAGTGCAAATGAATAAATAGAAAAATGTGTATGTGAACCCTCTATGTGCAAAAAGCTAAAACCTATTTAAAATGTAACTGTGATAGAGATATTGGGAGGCAGCATGTTAATACCCCTATATTATATTATTACCGACTCAGTTTTGATAAAAATTATTATCAAAAATAATCACCTCAACTCAAGGTACTAGAGGCAGGTGTGTAAATCCTCTGTCCCGTTAAGACCCCCTGGATATTTGCTGTCCAATTCCAAAATATATCTGGTTTCCAACTTCCTAAGGGCCTTTTCCCTGTTGCCTCCACGTTTATTTGGAGGTATAGAATCAATTAAAAAGTATGTCAAATCTTTGGGGTCTCCCTTGTGTAAGTCCTCGAAATGACGTGCCCCTGGATATGCCTGGTCCCTGTTCTTGATAGCTCTAATGTGCTGGAGTATCCTCTTGTGGCCCTGTAGGATGGTACTTCCCACATATCTAAGGCCACACGGACACTCCAGCACATAGACCATGTATTCCGACTTGCATGTCAGATTTTTGTAAATAGGTTTCTCCTGATCGCTGAACGGAGTTCTATAAGAGGATTTATTGACCCCATGTTGGCATGCTTTACATACTCTACACTTAAAAAGCCCTTACGTTGGGATAACCATGTGGATTTGGTACAGTTTCCCGGGTCATTGTGGACTAGCTCATCTCTCATAGAAGGCGCTTTGCTATACGTAATTCCTGGCCTTTTAGGTAGAAAATGGCCTATTGTTGGGGTCGCTTAGGACAATAGGCCAATTTTTCTTGATGATATTACTGATGGCTCTTGCCTGTTTGCTGTAGCCAATTATAAATCTGAAGGTATCTGGGTTTTCCTTGTTGTTGAGGTCACCCTCTGATTTACTAAATTTTGACCGAGGGGATAGTAGGACTGCTCTTTCTACCTCATTACTTTTGGTAACGGCTGTTGCAATCGTTTTTTTATTATATCCCCTTTCAAGAAACCTTCTTTGACTGATTAATTGGGCCAACAGTAAATCATCATCATTACTGCAAATGCGTTTTAATCGGAGCATCTCACCATAAGGTATACTCTGTATAAGATGTTGTGGGTGAGAGGCTCCTAGCGTGCAGAACAGCATTCCCTGCAGTAGTTTTACGGTGTAGTCTAGTTGCAATTTTTCCTTCCCTGATGTAAATCTGTACATCCAGGAAATTAACTGTTTGGTCACTAATAGTAGCTGTGAACTCTAAATTAAGATTATTTTTGTTGAGGTCACCGATGAATCCCTCCGCCTCTGGCCGGGTCCCCTGCCAGATGATGAAGAGATCATCAATGTATCTCAACCACATCTTGATGTTTTGGGTAACTGTTCCCTCATGTTCTTTAAAGAGGACCAACTCCTCCCACCAGCCCATTTGGAGACTGGCATAGCTAGGGGAGAAGCTGGCCCCCATAGCTACACCGCGTAGTTGGTGATATAGAGTATTCTGAAAAATAAAAATGTTGTTATTTAAACAAAAGCTAACCATATCCCTGAGCATTTTGCTATGATGTTTCAATTCCGGTGGCCTCTGATCAAGATAGTGTATCAATGCTTTTATACCATCCCGGTGGGTTATAGAGGTATACAGAGAAGACACATCTAATGTGATTAATAAATAATCATGATTCCATTCACATTTCTGGATTTTTGCTAAAAAGTCTCCAGTGTCCCGAATGTATGAAGGTAAATTCTGTACAAAGTTTTGAAGAAAATAGTCCACATATACAGAGGTATGTTCAAGGAGGCTGTTTCTTGCGGAAATGATCGGTCTTCCTGGTGGTGTGACTGGGTTTTTATGTATTTTAGGAATAAAATACAGAATTGGTGTTACTGGATGATCATTCCGTAGATATAAATATTCCTGTTGCGAAAGTAACCCTGCATTTTTCCAGGCTATCAATTTCATCCTGTATTCGTTGTATGTAGTCCTAAGGGTTGCCATATCGCATTTACAATAACATTGCCTATCCTGGAGCTGATTCATTGCTTCTGCAATGTAGTCCTTTTTATTCCACAAAACTAAGTTACCTCCCTTGTCAGAGTTCCTAATGACCAAATCTGTATTGGATTTGAGTTTCTTCATTAGCGAGTGATATTGTATGTCCATTTTGTTTTTCTTTGTTCTTGCGAACCTCTGGACTTTGTGGTTCAATTTTTTGATGTCACTCACTATTTGCTCTTGGAATATTTCAATTGCATCTCGAGGCATGATAGGGTTGAAGCTTGAACTGGGTTTGAACAAAGTTGTTTCCTTTTCCCGGTCTTTGTTATTGTGTGGTAAGGCATTTTGCTCTTCCATTTGTGTGGCCGTCATATTTTCGTCTAGTAGCTCTTGCATTGTCCGAAGGGCGGGCATATCACTTATGTTCAGGCCAAATAGAGGAGACCCTTGAGATATTGGATCCTGATACTTGGTGCTGTCCATCTCAGAACCTTTATCTTGTTGTGCAAAGTACTTTTTGAGTTTTAATTTCCGTATGCTTTTGTAGATATCCATTCGGGTTGTAACATAGTTAAACGAGCTTTCTGGAATAAATGAAAGTCCTAACATCAGTAATTGTTCCTCCGCTTTGGTTAGATCAATGTTTGCAAGGTTAATTACAGTCGGGCTAGTTGTCTTAGTCATTTCTAACGTCTCCACCTGCGGCGTGTTGATTGTCACCATTTTTTGGGTATGCTTTCGTTTTGCTGCTCGTCTCTCTCCGCGTTTCTGGGTTGGTTTTTTGTTGTTACTTGTGGTTTGATTTGATTTCTTGGGCGCAGGGTTTGCCTGCGTTCCAAACATAAAATATATATATATGTGTATTTGTGTATAAATATATATACATTCAGTAAAAAAAAAAAAGTTACAGGGACGTTATAGTTAGGCTCAGATTTCACTCATTAAAAAAAACAGTGAAATTCAGCAGTTCTAGTTAGCTGAACTAACTATAACTCACGCCCCCGCAATGCACTGCTTATGACCTCACATATTACATCACTCATGACATGGTCAGTGATATCACTGATGACATCACTGATGACATCATCCAGTGACTGTGAGTGTTTTAAAAAAGTTTGTGTTTGATATATATGCCAAGGTGTATTGGTGATTCAGTGGGAGTATGAGTGCCTGTATGGATGATTCAGTGGGTGCGTGACTGACTGTATAAGTGAGTGATTAGGTGTCTCAGTGAATGTATGGGTGAGTGACTGTTTGTGTGAATGTCTGTATCAGTCTGTCAGTTAATGTCCAAGTGGCTGTATGGGTGTGTGAGTGGGTACCTGAGTGGCTGTATTGGTGAGTGATTGGTTGTCTGAGTACCTGTATGGTTGTCAGAGTGTCTGTGTGGGTGGGTGTGTTGGTGTGTGACTGCCTGTATGGATGAGTTAGTGGGTGAGTCGGTGTCTGTATGGGGTAGTGAGTGTGTGTGTGTGTGAGGGCTGTATGGGTGAGTTTGTGTATGGCTGTGTGGGTGAGTAAGTGGATGTGCCAGTGGTATATGGGTGAGTAACTGGCTATCTGAAAGGCAGTATAGGTGAGTGATGGGGTATATGAGTGACTGTATGGGTGAGTGAGTGGATGTGAGAGTGGCTGTATGGGTGAGTGTGTGCTTGTGTCTGTGACTGTATAGGTGAGTGAGTACGTGTTAGTATCTGTATGAGTAAGTGAGTGGGTGTGTGTGTATCTGTATTGGTGAGTAAGTGGCTGTTTGATTGACTGAATGGGTGAGTGACTAGGTGTGTGAGTAGCTCTATGGGTGACTGACTCAGTGTGTGTGAGTGGCTGTATGAGTGTATGGGTGGATATGTCAGTGGCTGTATTAGTGAGTGAGTGGGTGTGTAATTACCTGTATAGGTGAGTGAGTGGATGTGTGTGTAGATCTATGAATCAGTGAGTGGTTGTGTAAGTACTGGTATGAGTCTTGAATGGGTTTGTGAATGGTTGTGTGGGAGTGGGTGTATGAAAGGTTCTATGGGGGTGTGAGTGAGTGTGTCAGTGATTCTATGGATGATGTCATCAGTGATGTCATTTGAGATGTCATCAATGATGTCACTAACCATGACATGAGTGATGTAATATGTGAGGTCATAAGCAGTGCATTGCAGGGGCGCGAGTTATAGTTAGCTCAGATAACTATAACAGCCGAATTTCACTGGTTTTGTATGAGTGAAATCTGAGCTTAACTATAACATCCCTGTAACCTTTGTTTTTTTTCTGTGAATTTCTAAGGTTTTTTAAATGCTAATTCCTAACTATAACGTCCCTGTAACCTTTGGTTTTTTCAGTGAATTTCTATGTTTTTTAAGTAGCAGTCGTGTTTGCAGAGTGGTGGAGAAAGGGGTGGGGCCTCTGACCAGCTCTCAGGGATCCCGCTGTGCAGAACTTACAGGAGGTCCCAGGAGGGCTTCTTGGTCCCCAAGGTCCCTCAGGAGTAAAGTGGACTTCATCTCCCAACAAGTACTGCACCAGACGTTTGCAGAGTGGTGGAGAAAGTGGGTGTGGCCTCCAAAGACCTCTTAGCAATCCCACTTAGCAATCCTGTTACCTCCAGTAATCCCACTTTGTTAGCCCCCAAGGACGTCCTTGGGGGCTAACTACCACTCCTGTTACCTCCAGTAAGTCCCACACAGCAGGATTGCTGAGAAGTTGTTAGAGGCCACCCCCCCTTTCTCCACCACTCTGCAAACACGCATCCTGGCACAATACTAGTTGGGGGATAAAGTCCCCTTGGCTCTTGAGGGTCCTTGGGGACCAACTACCCCTCCTGTTACCTCCAGTAAGTCCCACACAGCAGGATTGCTAAGTTGTCAGAGGCCATGCCCTCTTTCTCCACCACTCCTTTCTTTATATGTGTCCTAGTGAGGTCGTGGTCCCCGGGGCTGCGGGGGACCATGCGCCCCCTGCATTATTTTTAACTTAAGCCCCAGGGAGGTACCGGTCCCCTGCCTAAGGGGTCCAAGACGCCACCCCATTTATAAAATCATAAGCCCTGGAGAGGTGGTGGTCCCAGGGGCAGCGGGGGAGGCTGTATGAGCCTCCCCCACATTAAATTGTAATGAAGCCCAGGGGAGGCAGTGGTCCCAAAGACAGTAGTGCACCCCAGGATGGGGGCCCATGCGCACCCCCTCTTATAGCTGTATAATGCCCACGTGTCACTTACAGCAATACCACTAACCTGAACCTTGCCCTGATTCCACAGGAATGAAGAGGAGTCCCCCACTCTCACAGAAGTTAGTGCCAAGAAGACACCACTCTATCCTAGGCCACTCCCCTCTGAGAGACGGGGGGAAGACCACACCATTTCCACACAGCAAAACGAGACAGCTCAAGGCAGGAAGTAGAACATAAGAATTGTGAAACTGCAAAGAAAAGAACCAGACAACCTATTAGTACAGTTTAACTCCCGTACTCACTAGTTCTAATTATTTAAGTTTTCAGTGCTTGTCATGAGTGAGTGAAGATCCACTTACCAAAAAGAAATATGTCTCACTCTTCGTCTTTAAAGTGACGAATTAAGGAGTTGTAATTACTCCTATTAGTGCGCATAATGCTCGTGATTTAATATTCTCACGACACTGAAAACAGCTGTGGTTTAGCTATGTCAAGGAAGTCCAAGAATGAATCGCAAAAATAAAGTATACTGATGTCACAGTTAGCGCTCCGGCACTATGATTACTCTCTTCTCCAAGAGAAGAAGGAATTTCAGGAAGCCAGTTCGATGCCGGCATGCAGGAGGGATTTCAGGAAGCCGGTCCGACGCCGACATGCAGGAGAGATTTCAGGAAGCCGGTCCGACGCCGGCATGCAGCAGGGATTTCAGGAAGCCGGTCCGACGTCGGCAAGCAGTAGGGATTTCAGGGCCTTTCACTGCGGGGGCCGGTAACGCGTGAACACGATGTGGAGTTCGAGACGAGTGAGACAGGGACTCACTCGAGGACGTAGCAGCAGGACTCCAAATGCTGCAGACTTCGACGTGGGTCAGGAAGCAGGTCCCGTGGGAACAGAGGATGCTGGAAGCCGTGGTCACGATCCGGGGTTAGTAAAGCCACGCATTGGCTTGTTCCCGCGAAGTGCTATTTACACTCTTTGCAAGGGAGTGAGAACAAACTGAGAGCCCTGGCACATAACGTAAAACTTTATCCACAGAATGCGCGGTTAGGGATCATGTCAAAAGCAACCAGAATCCATTCACACAGGAAATGCACTTCTGTCACTTACAGCCTACCCCAGGTTATTGCGGAGTACGCCTGAGGCCTGACGCCACAGGACTTGGCCCACCCGGAGGCCTATAATTAATGAAGCACAGTAACGTGATTAATTATAATTTTTGGGGGATTTGCAGATCCAGCGTGACTCCCGCCGAATATTTTTCGAAAAAAATATTTTGGGCCGGGGGGGGGAGGGGATCCCTGGGGGTTGTCCCTGTGGGACCCCCCTCCCCCCCAAAGATGCCTAGGGGTTCAGGGTGTTTCTACCCTGCCCCCTTTTATTTTTTTTTTTTAATGTGTTTTTCCTGTGTCACACGATGGGTACCAACGCTTCCTGGTTTGAAGTGTTGACAGCCAATCACTTCTCAGCACGAGATTGGGACGGGCTCGGGGATCCTCCTCTTCCCCAGATATACAACTAGAAATGTCTTTAAATACCTCTGAAACTACTGACGGATTTGCATAATTTAACACAAAGGTGCTTTTCTGGACCAATAGCTACCTTTCTGCCAAATTTGGTGTAATTCCATTGTGCAGTTCGGGCTGTATCTGTGTCTAAAGTTTCCTATGGAAATTAACATGGGGAAAATGTGCTTTGGGACCCCCTTTTTCCCAGCTCCCACTTGACGGATCACCCTGAAATTTTCAATACAGCAGCTGAAGTGAGTGGCAAATTAGTTTTGAAAATTTCACGAACATTCGGCAAATCCGTCAAATGACGCCAAAGTTATTGGCAAATGAAAAAACCCTCTTCCTATGGAAACTAGGTGATATATATATATGTCCATCCATATATCCAGCTCAAATTTCTTCTCAAGAACGGACAGCACTCACAGGAGAGGAAAATAACTCTGTTCAATAAAAACGAGTTACACGTACAACGGACGCGTTTCGGCTTGCACGTTTATCAACATTCAGCATTCGAGTTGCACTACCGTGTATTTTAAACAAACATTTGTATGCGACTTCCTGTGTCGTTATTAATTCATTAACATAGAAAGAGACCAAACATTTAATACAAAATCGACAATGTATTTTTAGGTGGCATATTGGAACATGTCTCGAATATCAAGCAGAGATCCCATATTTTCATATCAAAGATAGATCGCCATTGATATATTATCATTCATAATCCTCATATTCCTCTTTCCCAAAAATAAAAAATCCTCATTATCATGATACGTATCGTCATCACTTAATTCATTTCAAAATATCATATAGATTTTTAACAATGAATATACAATCTAATTCTCTATTGAAACTAAATCTCGACAGACGAGAAGAGGGGGCTTCAATAAATACAAACAAAGGTACAGCCTCGCAAATAAGAAGCAAACAGGGCTTCAACGCGTGTAGAGACAGATGACCTAACAATTGTTTAACTGACTCAGATATTTAAACAAAAACTGAAGAATCAGTCTTGAAAATGGGACTTACATTTTGTCCGACAAAAATTTTTGACTATACTCGGAGCCAAATTGATTTGTTCTAATTCACAAGAAAACTGAAATTACATACATTTTACAAAATGAAGAGGAATGGCCATCAACAAAAAGTACCAGTAACATCACAAGTAACGGATATACTGACTGGGAATGATCTTGAGACATTGATCTTTTTAGACAACCCGGAAGTGACATCCCAAATGGAACATGAATCTGGAGAGATATCGCAAGTGGAAAGATTGTACATTACTCAAAAAAGAGCAAGTTTAAAGCCAAATCAACATTTATAACGGTGATGCCAATGGATGCTATCGATATATGTGAAGAGGCGGTGAAAAAGGATCTGATGAAAATTAAGGTTGAAGAAATCCAAAGATAAGAAGATGAATTTAACCAAAGAACAAAAAACTGCCTTATTGACATTTCAAAAAGATCAGAGTATTGTGTGCAAACCGTCGTATAAAGGCGGGAATGTCGTAGTAATGACAAAAGAATATTATTGCCAAGAGGCTATACGACAACTGTCAGATATAAATTGTTATGCACCAATATGTAAAGAGGAATATAATTTAAGTATCGAGGAATATCACAATATCACAATATGATACAATGATGGTATAGTCGAAGGATGTTGGATCAAGAAGAAATATCATTTTTAAATTGTCCTCACCCAGTAACACTGACTTTCTACCATCTTCCTAAGATTTATAAGAACAGTAAGACACCACCGGGACGCCCTATAATTTCGTCAAAGGGGAGTCTAACAGAATGCATGTCAAGATATATTGATCAATTCTTTTTCAAATTTGTGAAGACACTGCCATCCTATATTCGTGACACTAAAGACTTTTTAAGAGTAATTTTCAACATCACTTGGGAACAGGATATGCTCATGATTGTACTAGACATAAGCTTATATACAAGCATTTCTCATGAACATGGCATAAGAGCGATACAGTATTTTCTGAAGGGAAGATCGTTGAAATTCTTTGAACACAATTTAATGCTTATAGAGTGCCTCACCTTCTGCCTTACTAACGATATCTTTCTATTTCAGAAACCGTTGTAAAGACAAACACATGGCACTGCCATGGGCACCTGCTTCGCCCCTAGTTATGTGAATTTATTTGTGGGCTGGTGGGAGAAGCAGGTGGCCTGGTCTGATGTGAACAATGCATGGGTAACCTGTATAGTTGGATGGTACAGATAAATAGATGATTTATTTATTCTGTGGAAAAGGTCACAAACAGCAGCTGAAGATGATATCAGAGCCTTGAATACCAATAATGTCAGTCTCCAATTTACGGGGGAAATTAGTGCAATAGAGGTGAATTTTTTTGGATCTAAAAATATTAATTGCAGATGGACAAATATGCACTGCATTACATCGTAACCCCATAGCAAGTAATTATGTCTTAGAAGCAACAAGTAGCCATCCAAACCCATTAAAACACAGTATTCCTTATGGAGAGCTATTGAGATTAAAAATAAATTGTACTAAGAGCAAGTAGCCCATGAAACAATAGACAGATTCAGGACAAGAGAATACTCTGAAAAGGTGCTGTAAAATGCAAAAGAGAGAGCAGTGAAGGTTTCGCGGAATAGTCTACTTCAAGAAACAACTGTTGAGGAGGAACTAAATCAAGAATTTAGACTCATCACCACCTTCTCTAAAGATGCAGGCGCTGTAAGTAAGATAATACGGTGCAATTGGCACATTTTAAAAAAATGGATCCGATTGTCGGATACACAATACAAAATTGTCCTAAAACAACATATAGGAAACGTTATTCAATAAAGGACATCATAGTACAGAGCCATTTACCTGCAGCTACTATTAGCTCAAAAATCAATGGCATCACAGGCTTTTTTCCATGTACTCAGTGTAAAGCATGTAAGATCCTTTCATAACCAATACCTGTTTGCAGTAGACCAAGAACTATAACTAAATTCTTGAACTGTAACAACACATACTGTGTCTACTGTCTGAAATGCCCCTGCCAACCTATCTATATTGGGAGCACGATTCATCCGACTAAATGTCGGATTTTGGAACATGCACGGGCTATCGATAATAATGACCAAACCTATCCGGTCGCAAAACATTTTGCTATCCACCACAACAGTAGTAGAAATCTACTACAATTTTTCTGTTTGGATCATGCTCCATTGAATGAGAGAGGCAGGGACAGAGTAGCAAAACTGAGACGATTAGAGTTGAGATATATTGTGGATTCGCAAACTAAAACACCAGTAGGCCTCAATACTGAGGAGAAATTGGCAGTTCACTTAGGATAAAACAGTAGAAAAGAGCTCTCTCTTCAGAACCGTCTGATGAGATATGACAGCTTAAGTTCCCCTAAAGAAAAAGTTTTATTTTGCGTCAATAAGCTAAAACCATGTAGGTCTAAACTAGAAATATAGGAGATGCTTTATTAATTCAGCAAATTAATTTTCAAGGATAAACATCAGCTCATATAGAGCAAGATTATGAAAGAGTTAATTTTAAAAATAAATCTTCAAATGAGCAATCCTTTAATGATGGTGATTGGCCCAATATTGGGCATGATTTAGTTTCAATAGAGGATTGGATTGTATATTCAATGTTAAAAATCGATATGATATTTGGAAATGAATTAAGTGATGATGATATGTATCATGATAATGAGGATTTTCGATTTTTGGGAAAGACGCATATGAGGATTATGAATGATAATATATCAATGGCGATATATTTGATATGAAAATATAGGATCTCACCTTGATACTCTAGAAATGTTCCAATATGGCACCTAAAAATACATCGTCTATTTTGTACTAAATGTTTGTCCTCTTTCTATGTTAATGAATTAATGATGACACAGGAAGCCGCATACAAGTGTTTGTTTAAAATAAACAACTAGAATGTTGAATGTTGGTAAAGGCGCAAGCCAAAACGCGTCCGTTGTATGTGTAACTCGTTTTTATTAAACAGTTATTTTCCTCTCTTGTGAGTGCTGTCTCTTCTTGAGAAGAAATTTGAGCTGGATGTAATTCATGGATAGATATATATATATATATATATATATTCACTAAAAAACCATAAGGTTTTAGGGACAGTTATAGTTAGTTGGACATTGCACTCGTACAAAACCCGTGAAATTCCCCCGTTATAGTTAGTTCAGGTAACTATAACTCGCGCCCCCGCAATGCATTCTGATGACGTCACATATTACATCACTCATGACATGGTCAGTGACATCACTGATGACATCTCAAATGACATCACTCATGACATCATCCAGTGACTGTGTGTTTCTGTAAAGTTTAAATATTTTTAATATATATAGGGAAAGGCGTATTGAAGAATGAGTGGGTGTATAAGTGTCTGTATGGATGATTTAGTAGGTGCGTGACTAACTCGATAAGTGAGTGATTAAACGTATCTTACTGAATGCATGGGTTAGTGACTAAACTGGGTGAATGTCTGTATCCGTCTGTTGCTGTGTAAGTGGTGCATGGGTTTGTGAATAGCTACATGAGTGTCTATATGAGTTATTGATTGGTTGTCTGAGTATCTGTATGGGTGCCTGAGTGTTTGTGTGGGTGGGGTGTGTGCGACTCTGTGCATAGATGTGTGAGTGGGTGATTCACTGGGTGGATGGTTTCAAGAGTGCATCTGTGATAGACTGTATGGGTGGGTAAGTGTGTGTAAGAGTGTGTTAGTGAGTGAATGTATGTCCCAGTGGTACATGTGTGAGTAACTACATATGTGAAAGGCAGTATATATGTGTGTTGGAGTATATAAATAGCTATAAGCGAGAGTGTGTGATTGTGAGAGTGACTGTATGGATGAGTGTGTGCTTGTATCAGTGATTGTATAAGAGCGTAAGAATGTGCTAGTATTTGTATGAGTAAGTGAGCTGGTGTGTGTATAACTGTATAGGTGAGTAAATGGCAGTGTGTTTAATTATTTGCATGACTGACTAGGTGTGTGAGTACCTCTATGGATGAGTGGCGGTGTTTGAGTGTCTATATAGGAGTATGAGTGCATATGATAGTCCTGTACTGAGTGACCATAAGTATGAGTGACTGTACGGGTGAGTGAGTGGATGTGTGTGTGTAGACCTAAGAATCAGTGAGTGGGTATGTAGTTATTGGTGTTGGAGTGTCTATGGTTTTGAGAATGGCAGTCTGTAATTTAGAGTGGGTGTATCAAAGGTTATATTAGGGTGTGAGGAGGTGCATTAAATTCTCACATGGATGATGTCATCAGTGATGTCATTTGAGATGTCATCAGTGATGTCATCAGTGATGTCACTGACCATGTCATGAGTGATGTAATATGTGACGTCATCAGCAGTGCATTGTGGGGCGTGAGTTATAGTTACCTGAACTAACTATAACGGGGGAATTTCACGGGTTTTGTACGAGTGCAATGTCCAACTAACTATAACTGTCCCTAAAACCTTATGTTTTTTTTTGTGAATTTCTAAGGTTTTTTAAATGCTAATTTCAAACTATAACGTGCCTGAAACCTATGGTTTTTTCAGTGAATTTCAAAGGTTTTTTAAATGCTAATTCCTAACTATAACGTGTCTGAAACCTATGGTTTTTTCAGTGAATTTCAAAGGTTTTTTAAATGCTAATTCCTAACTATAACGTGTCTGAAACCTATGGTTTTTTCAGTGAATTTCAAAGGTTTTGTAAATGACAATTTTTAAATGTATTAATTGTTATATTTATTTTTTTGATACTGATTTACAACATTTTTTTAAACTATTTATTTTTAGATATTTTATTTTTTAAATTACATTGTAATTACATTATACATTACATTACAAAATATACTTTCTCAGAATGAATTACTTTAGTTTAAATACTTTGCAAATAGGCAATAGACTTTTAAGTACAGTAGTTACAGTTGTTGCAATGGGCAACACAATTTCAAAAACAAAGCAACATTGAGCTCAATGTGAATTTCTAGTTAAATGCAATTAGTTACTTTATGGATTACTTTTCTAACCACAGGACTGGATCCTAGATTCAGTCCTGGGACATCTCCTGTAAACAGTTGAGTAAAAGCGTTTTGGTTACAGTAGTGATTTTTAAGGAATATTATTGTATTTTAAAAGTTGACACTTAGAAACTTTTTCATATAGAATCACCAATGTTATCCTATGGGAGGAAATTCACTTAGCAGGTAAGTAGTGTTATCGTTACTTTTTCTTACTCAGTGGTGGATCCTGGAACCAGCACTGGTGCATCTCCTGTAAACAGTTGAAAGAATGCGTTTAAGTCACACATGCGATTTTTAAGGAATATTTGTAGTTTGTGAAAATCGACACTTTGAAACTTTTCTGCTGAAAACCAGACAATGGATTCCTATGGAAGGAAATTCAAGTTACTGGTAAGTACGGTTAGAATTACTTTTCAGGGTCAGTGCTGGGCTAAAAGATGCAGCACTGGGTTCTCTCCTGATAACAGGTGAGTAAATCGGAATTCGTATTTCGTCTGATTTTAGAGGAATATTTGTATGTTTCAAAAATCGACACTTAGAAACTTTTTCAGCAAAAAGCAGGCAATGATATCCTATGGAAGGAAATTCAAGTTACTGGTAAGTACGGTTAAAATTACTTTTCAGGATCAGTACTGGGCTGAAAGATGCAGCACTGAGGTCTCTCCTGATAACAGGTGAGTAAATCGGAATTCGTAGTTCGGCTGATTTTAGAGGAATATTTGCACAATGGTGAAGGAAGGGGTGGGGCCTAAGGTGACATGTCTGCAAACACACCCTGTGGCGCGTTTTAAGTTGGACAATTAATTCCTCCTCAATCCCGAGGGTCCCTAGGGGCCAACTAGCCCACCAGGTACCTCCAGTATGCGCCAGGGGGCTGCGTTGCAGAGAGGTGTTCAGAGGCCACGCCCCTTTTACAACACTCTGCAACGCAGCTCCGTGGCGCTTACTGGAGGTACCTGGTGGGCTAGTTGACCCCTAGAGACCCTCAGGATTGAAAAGGAATTTATTCCCCATCTTAAAACGCGCCATGGGGCCTGTTTGCACACATGTAACCTGAAGCCCCGCCCCCTCCCTTCACCACTGTGCAAACGCGCCCGTGGCGCGTTTTAAGTTGGGGGATTAAGTCCCCTTGAATCCTGAGGGTCCCTGGAGTCCAACTAGCCCACCATATACCTCCAAAAAGCGCCACAGAGCTGCGTTGCAGAGAGGTGTAAAAAGGGGCGTGGCCTCTGTACACGTCTCTGCAACGCAGCCCCCTGGCGCATACTGGAGGTTCCTGGTGGGCTAGTTGGCCCCCAGGGACCCCCAGTATTCAAGGGGAATTCGTTCCCCCTCTGCAAACGCGCCAGGGGGGGCGTTTGCAGAGTACTGCAGGGAGGGGGGCGGGGCCTCCGGCACAATGACGGTAGTTTTTTTTTTTCTAGTTTTTTTTTAATGGGAGGGGGGCTGCGTGGCCCTCCTTCCCTTGCTCACTTTTGGCCCCCGGACCCCATCCCCCGGGGCCTGCGCATTTTTTTTTTTTTTTTTTTTAATTAAATTAAAAAAAAACGGGAAGGGGGCCACGTGGCCCCCCTTCCCTGGGCCTGTATTGGCCCCGGGGACCCCATCCCCGGGGCATGGCCTCGATTTTTTTAAATTTTTTATTTGGAGGGGGCTGCGTGGCCCCCCTCCTCAGGCCATTTAAGGCCCCGGGGACCCCATCCCCCGGGGCCGGCCTTGCACTTTTTTTTCTTTTTTTAAATTTGGGGAGGGGGCTGCGTGGCCCCTCCCTGGCCACTTATGGCCCCGGGGACCCCATCCCCAGGGGCCTGGCCTCTAGTTGGGGACTGTGGGGGGGTCCCCAATCCCCCCACAGTCCCAGCCGGCTCCCCGCCGGCATTGCTTTTCCACATGGGGAGCAGCTAACATGCTAAACCCCCCCCCCCCCCGGGCGGACCAGGGTCCAGGGAAGATGACTTGTTTCGTTTTTGGGGGAGGAGGGGTGAGTGTGGCCCCCCTCCACAGGCCCATTTTCAGCCCAGGACCCCATCCCCAGGCCCCAATGTGTTTTTTAGGGGGAGAGGGCATACAGCCCCATATTGTCTCCTATTTTTTGGGACAGCCTCTATTCTTATAAACCACTTTCTCAGCTATCATACTTAAATCCATATCCTTCTTCCAGTCCCTCAAACTCAGTGCTGGCTCTGCCCCCCAGCAGCGTGCAATGTTATGCTTGGCTATCGCAAGACCCTGCGTCCTCCAGATCTGATCCACATGGTTGAGATCTAAATCCTACCAAATATTAAGCGAAAACCATTTAGCGTTGAGTGGAATAGCTGCTCCACATAGGGTATTCATACAGTTGCTTCCCAATAGCGGTGTATGACAGGGCATTTCCAGATAATGTGGAAGAAGGTTCCCCTCTGGTCACAGTGTCTGCGACAGGTATCATTTGGTACTTTACCCATTTTGGCTAATGTTGAACAAGTGAAGTAAGCTCTGCGTAGGATTTTAAGTTGCACCAGGCGGAATCCTGCCCTGATCGCTGTTTCCCTTGGGGAGGCGAGTTCCTCTGACCTTTCATCATCT
This sequence comes from Calotriton arnoldi, assembly GCA_963921515.1. Taxonomy (NCBI): domain Eukaryota; kingdom Metazoa; phylum Chordata; class Amphibia; order Caudata; family Salamandridae; genus Calotriton; species Calotriton arnoldi. Next base: position 1,909,832 of record CAWUFW010002094.1, read on the forward strand.
TCCACTCAAATCAAATACCCACGTAACTCGCAGATGTGAGTGTGTCTGGGGCGTTATTGATCAATTTTCGGTGCATGATGGAGGTCGCCTTATGTGACATGCAGTCATCGAGGAGCCTATCTTTTAGTGGGGAGGGGTCAGGCAGGTCTACGCATTTAGGTAAAGTGGTTTGGAGGGCATGTCTAACTTGTAGGTAGCAGTATACTTCATTGGGAGCCAATTGATAGTCTTCCTGCAGGTCTGTGAAGGGAATGATTGCCCCCTGTACCCACAGATCCCCACCCTGGGGTGCCCAATGAGGTTCCTTTCATAAAAGATTTTTGAGTCAATGGGAGCAAATATTCCTAGGTATCTCAAACTGCCTGCCACCACTTTGACCTCACATCCCCGGGGCAGCATGGGTGGCGGTCTATGTAGGACATAGATTAGTGATTTCTCCCAGTTTATTGTGTATCCAGAGTAGCGGCTAAATAGGGTAAGTATATGTAGTATCCTGTTTAAGGAGAATTTGGGATTTGCCACATATAATAAAATGTCATCAGCGTAGAGAGAAATCCTGTCCTCTCATTGATCAGTTCAGCGAAGTCCCCGAATTAGGGAATCTCCAAGGATCCAAGCAGCCAGGGGCTCCAACGTTGGGGCAAAAAGGAGGGGGAAAGTGAGCATCCCGTCGGGTGCCACAATGCAGAGAAAAGATCTGTTAGGTTCCACCATTCATTACAACTTGAGCCACAGGTTCTGTGTACAGGAGCCGGACCCATCCCAGAAACTTAGGGCCGAAGCACAATTTTGTTAATACTTTGAAGAGGTATGGCCACTCAATTGTATCAAAGGCCATTATGGCATTGAGGGAAAGACAACTGCATCCTCCTGAAGATAATGCAGCCGGCTCAGTACTTAATGCAATCTCCTTAAATTAAGTGCAGTACATCGCTCCGGCATAAAGCCGGATTAGTCCAGGTTAACTAGTTTGCCCATGACCTGTATTAACCTTGTGGCTAGAAGTGTGGCCAATATTTTGAATTTGTCGTTAAGGAGCGAAATTTGTCTATACGATGCACATTCATCTTGTGGTTTGCCCTCCTTGTATATGACTACTATAGTGGCTACTCGTTGGTCCCTGGGTAAAATTCCTTGCTCCCTGCTCTCCTTGTAGATCCGTAACATATGCGGTGCATGTCTGTAGGCATTGAGTTTGTATAGTTCTATTGGCACTCCATTTGAGCTGAGTACCTTACCCGACTTCAATTCTAGAAGCGAACAGACTACTTTTTCCTCAGTTAGATCTCGTTCCAGGAGGGTATTGTCATAGTTTGTGAAGGAAGGAAGCTGTAAGTCCATTAACAACTTTTGGGACTCCTCTGCCGTAGCTGTGGGAGATGGGGAGTAAAGCTGTGAATCGTAAGAGGCAAAGGTGTCAACTATCGCCAACTTTTTGGTGATCCACTCTCCCTCCCTGGAATGGATCTTTAATACCCACCTGCTCGCCTTTCTTTCTTATCGAGGCAAGCAAGGAGTTTCCCCGCCTTGTCCCCAACCTCATATATTTGGTGCAAGTACTGTCTGTTCCTGGCTTCCTCTGCTACCATGTCACGATACTCTCGCTGTTTTAGTACCAGTCTATGTTTGGTGTCGTTTTGATCTGGACATGTCAGCTGTTTTTCTAACTGTGAAATGTTGTTTTCTATGGCTAGTACTGCCGCCCTTTTGTCCATCTTGTGTCCTACAAATAGGGAGAGGCCCTGCCCCAGTATCACTGTTTTATAGGCTTCCCAAAGTGTTGAAGCAGAGTATACAGTTGCCTCATTTTCTGAAGAATATTGCTCTGTGGCTCCCTCTCGTACTCTGGGAACCTTAAGGTACCAGGGATTCATTTTTATGGTTCGTTGGGTATTGGTATTGTCTATTCCATAAACGTCCTAAAGCAGTGAATGGTCCAAGATGCCCCTTGCAGGTGGAGAACTTCATGAAAATTGGGAAGGCGATGGGTCAAGGCCAGAACATAATCGATTCAAAAGAGGTTGCCATGTGCCCCGGAATGGAAGGCGAATTGTTGCTCCATGGGGTTAAGAGAGCGCCAGACATCCACGAGACTCATGGCACCCAGAATGTCTGCCAAAGGACTACAGTTTGACATTGCTCACCGGGGGCCATCGATCACACGCATCACTATATGCCAGATTGAAGTCACCTACCATAAATAGCTCTCCATATGGGAGACTGAGAAGCAACAAGCTCAAGTCAGCTAGTGCTGCATCATAAAGTCTAGGCGGAATGCAAACGCAGAGGATATTGACAATTGCCCCCTCCCACATGCCTGCAATGGCCATGTATCGCCCACCTCTGTCCTTCCAGACTGTGTGGACTGTGAAGCCCAATGAGTTTTTGACCAGTATACCCACCAACCTAGAACCTGTCGTGTATCCCGCATGGGCCACCATTCCATACCCCCACTGATTCATGGCTTTACATGTAATGCCTCCAAATGTGTCTCTTGCAGGAGGACAACATCGGGACGTGTCTCTTACTATTCTGTAGCACCACCCCCCTCTTGATCTTGTTGCCCAGGACGTTTACGTTCCAGGACATTAGATGTAGGCGTGCTCTATTTGTGTTTGATATCATAAGTGATGATGTATTAAGGGCTGGGTTGCTCCAGCCTGTAGGCACGACTGGGGCTGGAGTATTTTCTAACATTAAATGTTAATGTGGGGACTTGAACGTTAGGATTGAAGCATTTCTCAGTGTCACACAGTGTGGTATAAACAGAACAGTAACATATTCCCAATAAACTCCCCCCCCTCCCTGCCTCCCTGCAAAGCTGACCCAAAACTACCCACCCCCCAAATTTACAGAGTGCCTGTCACCCCAAAAAACATCTAATCAAGCATTAGTAAGGGAGAAGGCCTGCGCCCCCCGTCAGGTCTCATAATCTTAACATCTTACTGTTCCCAGTGATTCAGTTAAGGCGTGAAAGCAAATAATATCTGCCATCCATCAACAGTTGAAGGCAATGAGGCCCAGAAAACGCGAGCCGCATCAAAAGTTTCTCCCTGCCTGTCAAGTCAATTATGTTCACCAATGAGCTCTTGTCTGCTGTTCAATATGTGATCTTTTGGAACTGTATATCAAACCTCTGCATGGTTAGGGGAACTGCTTGGATCTCTTTGAGTGTTCACTATTTGTTGTGGTTCTGGAGAGGCGGTGTTTAGCCATCGTTTTCCCGGGCGTCCTCGCGACTTGTTTCCTGGCACGGTTCTCCAGCTCTCCAACCATTCCCATGCTTCCTCTGCTGTGGAGAAGTACCATGTCTTGCCCTTTGCAGCAACTCTTAAACGGGCTGGAAATAATATGGAATATTTAAGTTCCCTGTCATGGATCACTTTCTTTACCTCTAGGAAAATGCAATGCATCTTCTGCACTTTTAAGGTAAAGTCAGTGAAATAAGAGATAGTTGTATTTTCTTAGGGAGCGGTGGGGCGCTGCGGGCCATTTGGGGGATCACGTCTTGATCATGATAGTTGTGCTATGATGGGCCTCCGGGGTTGCGCAGCACCTCTTCCCAAGCCTCTAAAGGCCCGGACACCTCATCCCCCGGGGCCGGCTTACTAGCTATGTCCCGGGGAGCACACCCCAGGACATAGTGATTTCCCTGCCTGCACCAGTGTAGGCAGGGAAACCTGTGTTTGCTCCCACTTGGTGGAAGCATTTCAAAGCTCCTGCCATGCTGGAGCAAACACAGTCTGTTCCCAGCGGGCAGAAGCTTTAAAAATGCTCCTTCCAGCTTCGAAGCAGACCTTTGATCGGTTTCCCTGCCCACACTGATGCCGGCAGGGAATCAGATCAAAATATTGCTCCCACACGGCGGGAGCAGCATGAAAAGCTGGTCCCTGCAGATTGGAGCAATATCGACTCCCGCTGCATCCAGGGAGCCTGCTGGGGCCGCGGGGGAGCTGGTGTATATACTGAATATATGGTGGGTGCCCTGGGTGGGCACCAGGGACCTCACCTTTAAGTAAGGAGGGCCTGGGGGATGGGACCCCTGGGCCGATAACAGCTTGGGGAAGGGGGCACACAGCCCCTTCCCCTTTAATTAAAATAAACAGCCGAGGGGGATGGGGTCCCCAGGACCTAACAAGCCTTGAGGAGGGGGCCACATGACCCCGTCCCCTTAAATGTAAAAAAAACAGCCCTGGGGTCCCCACGGCCTAACAAGGCTTGGGAAGGGGGCGCGTGCCCCCCCCCTGTTTATTTTAAGTAGTGGCCCTGAGGGATGGGGTCTCCAGGGCCTAATAAGGCTTGGGGAGGGGGCCACACAGCCCCCCTCTACTTTAAAAGGAATAAAACCCTGGTGGATGGAGTCTCCAGGGTCTAATGAGGCTCGGGGAGGGGAGCCACATAGCCCCTCTTTGAAATATATATGGCCTTATGGGATGGGGTCCCCACAGCCATAATATCAAGCAATTAATCAATTTGTATTTATAAAGCGCAGCTTATCACCAGTGAGTGTATCCAAGCACTAGGTTTCTGGGCTCAGTCGAAAAGCCACGCCTTGACTCTCTTCCTGCAGTCGTCCAGTGAGGGTGATCTTCGGAGGTGGAGGGGAAGGCCGTTCCAGGACTTGGTGGCAAGGTAGGAGAAGGAACGGCCTCTGCTGTGGCTTTGGCAGATGCGCAGCATCTGTGGGAGGGTGAGGGAAGCAGAGGGACAGTCTCTGGATGGTTGGTGGAAATTCAGGCGGTGGTTCATGTATGGTGGTCCTTGGTCGTGGAGGGCTTTGTAGGCGTGTGTCAATATCTTGAATTGGCATTTTTTTCTGGACGGGAGCCAGTGGAGGTTTCAAAGGTGTGGGGTGATGTGCGTCCACTTGGACAAATTGAGGATAAGTCTGATCGTTGAGTTCTGTATCGTCTGGAACCTTCTCGTGAGTTCTGTGGTGGTTCCTGCGTAATAGGTTTGGACCTGGTGGGAGGGGGCTCCCAAGTCCAGACTCTGTGGCCAACCCGTGCCTCGTACTGCCGAAGATCGTGTAAAGAGTGGGGTTGGCTGCCTTTGGAGGGGTTGGCCACAGAACCTGGATGCATGCCAGACCTTGTGGCTAACCCTTCACCATACACAGCCGAAGTCTGTGCGCTTCTGATGTTTGTTGCATGCCGGGGGCTTACCGCAGGCCAGGCCCCGTGGCTAACTCCCCATTGTGCACGACCAAAGGCCTTCAACCGTGTGGGGTTAGCTGCCTTTATGGGGGTTGGCTGCACTTGGGGGGTTGAATTTACTTATGGTATTAAATATTACATTACATTAAAAAAAAAGTTAGAGATTCACTAAAAAAACAAAGATTAAAGTAACATTAGAGGTAGGTGAAATGTTTAGTAATAACATAATTTTTTTAATTCTAAAAACCACTGAAATTCACCAGTTATAGTTATATTTATCTCAAGTAGCTATAACTCGTGCCCTAAGGTGACTATAACACGCGCCCTCACCATGCACTGCTAATTACCCCACATATTACATCACTCATCACATCTTCTACAACATCATTGATAATATCACTGCAACATTTGTAAGGAAATTATTGATGAGAAAACTTCTTGGCGGGGGCGCAAGTTATAATTACTTGAGATAAATATAGATATAACTGGTGAATTTCAGTGATTTATAGAGTTTAAAACATTGCATTGTTTTTGAACATTTCACTTTAACCTTTGTTTTTTTCAATAAATATGTGTGTTTGTGTATATATGTGTGTATATATATATGTGTGTATATATATATATATATATATATATATATTCTTTGAAATTCTTCACAACCATTTGCAACAGGGGCTGGGCTAAAGACATGGCATGAAGCCATAGCCTATACCCAATCTGCTCTTAATGGACAAACCTCGCTGCGCATGACTGAAGGCTGTGTTGAAAGAGGATTGGCCATGGGACCTTATCTTTAACCAGACCCTGTGTCTAACCCCTGAAGGGCTTATAGAAAATGGGGCTAGATCCTTATAAAGCAGAAGTGGTTGGACCCTGGTATAATCAAATAAAAAATAAACGTGCCTCCTATGCTACAATTCAAACGAACTAAAGGTACAATGTAGTTAAGTCCATTGGGCCAGATGTATCAAATTAGGAATTGCGATTTTCAAATTGCGATTCTTACCGAATCGCAATTTGTAAATCACAATTCCTAATGTATGACAGTTTTATTTTGAAAAAATTGATATCTAGTGGGTTACAAATCAACATATGAATATTAATGAGTTAGGTTGCCATTTGCGACCCACTAGGAATCGTAGCCCTCACAGGGATGCTGGCCTGCTGGTGTCATCATGTCTGTGAGTGCTTTTTAATTGCTTTTCAATAAAGCACACTTTTTTTTAATGCAGACTGTTTCCCTTAAAGAAAACAGGACCACGTTTAAAAAGAAAACTTTCTTTTCTGGACCATTGCCTATTCTTAAGCAACCATTTTTTTATGTTCACTAAGTGGAAGGAGTCTCTTGCGAATGCATCACCACTACACTTCTGTAGCCAGTAAAGTATTAATGTTATACGACCGGAATTCAGGGGCAAAACATTAATACATACCATTCAAATTGGGTATTTGGAAGGGACACCCCCCCAAACACACCTTCAAAATACTGAATTGGTATGTATTTGCAATCCCAAATAACGATTCGGTAATGTGTTACCGAATCGCAATTTGGGATTAATACATACCAAAATTGCTTTTTGCTTTTGAAAACGGCTTAAATTCTGCTAATCAGGCTATTTGCGAATGCAAATAGGCTTGATACATCTGGCCCATTGTCTCATATGAATAAATCAGTCATTCATTACTAGATTTAGAAATTTGTATTTTCAAATTATATACAGGAGGGATTGTGATATATATTACAATTGAAACAAAACGGACATATTTGTTCAAGTTCATTGTGCACATAAATCTTGGTTCCAAGAAATGGCAACAGTACAAACCTCCAGTATCGAAAGAAAAGATTGTCCTTTTCCACTGCAAGTGATATGAGTGAATGTAAGGTAAATGCTTAAACTCAAGGCTTAACATATATTCCTTCATAGCGAAGATACACTGCTTGACATACATGTGGGTAGGCGGATTGGACATCAGTCCATTGAGTGGGAAAAACAAGGGGATAGGACTTGTGTAAAGTGAAAGCAATTGTGGACCCCACCGTAAATGTCTCCTGTCAAGGGTATGGACTGTATTGGTCAAACATTAAGATCAGCCAAGGTAATTGTGTTGGCTTGGGTAACCATGTAACACCTTTTTAATAAGGTAGTGACTATTTACCCAGCTGCCATGTAAATAGTGACTATTTTCTGCTATTTACTTGGCCACTAACTAAATAGTAGAAATCATTCACTATTTAGCTGGCAGTCTTATAAATTGCAGAGAAATGTCACTATTTACCCTCCTGCTAGCTATACAGTAGAGATTCTGAACTGTTCGTCTGGAGGCCGTGCAAATAGCAGAAAAACGTCACTATTTACCCCTCCACAGGATTTAATAGTAGCGATTCTACACTGTCTAGCTGGTGGCCATACAAATAGCAGGAAAACTTAAATATTTACCCGGCTGCTGACTAAATCATAGAGATTTTGTGCTGACTGGTTGACAGCCATGCAAACATTGTATAAACATCACTATTTACCCAGACACTGGCTAAACAGTAGAGATTCTGCACTGTGCAGCTGACGGCTGTGCAAATATCAAAAAGACTTCAATATTTACTTAGTCGCTGGTTAAATAGTGGAGATTTTGCACTGTTTGTCCAGCAGCTGTGCAAATGGAAGGAACACTTAAATATTTACCTGGCTGCTGGCTGAATAGTAGAGATTCTGCGTTATTCGGCTGGCAGCCGTGCAAATAACAGAAAAACTTCACTATTTACCTAACAGCTGGCTAAACCGTAGAGATTCTACACAGTTTAACCAGCAGCCATGCAAAAAGCAGATAAACTTCACTATTTACCCAGTTGCTGTCTAAATAGTAGCGATTCGGCACTGTTTGGCTGATAGTTTTTAGAAAATGTCTCCCCCCACCGAGGCTGCAAACATCCTGTCCTAAGGAGACCCAATCCCCTTTGTAAATTGATTACCATCCTAACCCATGGGTCGTTAGCTCATCAATTGTTTGCAACAGCAATTGTAGTCACAAACTATCAATAAATTCCTTTCCGAAATGGAAAGGAGAGGGAGGAAACCCCTTTCAGAAACCCTACTATTTGCAATTCAGAAGTCCTTTTACTAGTCTTAAGAAATTTCCAACTCATAAAAATAGTTTTGTACATAATGATAAGTACTTTTGTGGTCACAAACCTTGTGATTTTGCAACATGAGGCATTTAGTTCTAAAACCGGCTTAGATGTAGACACTAGTGTATAGATCTAAAGGTCTTAAATGTTTGAATGTTTCCAAGTTATTTTGAGAGACATGGCACAGAATGCCACTCCCTTAAGCCATGGGCCAAGACATTGCGACTTAGGTGGCCCTTCATGGATCTGTCTCATCCTCCACAAATGCTCCTACTCCTTTACATTTACCTGCAGATGTGACTAATGATAAAGATGGTTAGAACCTTTGCAATACCAGTTAAAGCTGTTTACTCTTCTAAAGCTATATTCTCGCTGTTACTCACCAAGTTATGGAAATGTACAAGGGCCCGATATAGGATCACCAAAACGGTCCATGTTAATAGAACACATCTTTTTTCTGCAGCAAATCAGTACATTCTGGAATTATTAATTCTGGTTCAGTTCAATTAAATAAGTCCGACTAAACCACCTGAAAACAATGATTTTTAAAAATAAAAACCAGAAATGGAAATGTTGTATTCCAGTAACATAGTCATCTAATATTTAGGGTGATTTTATCAAAATAGAAACAATTGCATAGGGCCTGTAATGAAGTGACCAACACAGTATAATCTAAAGGCTTCATTCCAATCTCATGACAGAAGTAAGAAACACTATGGGCCTTAGAGTTAGAGTTTTGTGTATGGAGTTAACTCCGTCAGGATGGCAGAGGAAAACACCTCCTACATCCTGAGGGAGTTCAGCCTGTAAAATGTAGAGTTTTCCACTGGCCCTGTGGACAACTCTTTATAATGACAGGAACTTCAGTTATGGCACTTCCTGTCTATGTATAGTAAATAGAGAGAGACCCCTTGTGCAACCAAGGGAATACGGTACTCTTCACAAGTAAAACAGAAATGTTTCCCCTTGGATCAAAGTACTAACACACTTAGATAGTTGCTGGATAAGAAAAGCAACTACTGCTTATCTACTTCAAACTTGTACTACTTATCCACTCCAATCCACATCATATAACATCAGATACTGACTCGTATAATTCAAATATTAAAAAACATGTTTTAATTAAAATCCTGTTATCACAAAAAATAAATAAAATCTGATTTTTCAATCACAATAAAAACATCATCAATATATTTCATACACTTGGTAAAATAAATTCAAACAGATACCACAACGTTACACAAAACACAAATGACACTATACCCCCACATACAAGAGAAAAGAAAATTTTAGACACTCAATTTTGTCATTTTTCAATACATATCCTTCACAACCAAATATAGGGACACGGTCTGAATGCCCTTCTAATTAAGCGATTACAGAATCACGTTCCTCCAAGGATTATGTAATAAATTTGCGTCGACGCGTTTCGATGGTTAGAAACTTTTAGTCCATCTTTTTCAAGACACTTGTATACTTTTTCTCTGTAATATTCCTTGGTTTAAAAATCCTGTGTAAAACAAATATATGTGTATATATAAAACAATATTTCTATATTTGTCTAATACATGGTGCTTAATACACATATTATAATAATAAAAGCAAGGGGACTAATATTTCATTCTTGCCTCAAAAACACCTCATAAAAATACATCCAATGCATGCACACAGCATCATGCTTGTGTATAAACTTCACATTTTCTTAATATTCTTTTAGTGTTATGCAAAAATCCTATAGTTTATCAACATTACATATGCACATGAAATCATGCGTTTCCATAACTTAACACCTACCCCCAAATCATTTATTATATTGCATTTGTCCCTATAAGATCTATTTTATTATTATCCTATTATTTATTAGTTGTTTTTCCTAGCTCCTATATTGGCTCAAACCTCATTCACTTTTATTTGTACCTTAACATTGGTTTAATTCCACATTAAGTACCTTATGTATGGATAAGCTATGTTCGAATGAAAATCTCTTAAAATCTTGAATGCCACAATTCTCTGAATAATTTACTCAGTCCGATTTACTGCCAGGGCTGCAACCTATTTATAAAATAAAGCAACAGACCTGTATCAGTGATTAATTCAAGACACTTCATTTAATTCAGACGTCTCCCACCAATCCCTCTAGGTGGGGCTCAACACACTCCTACCTCGCTGTATGGAGGGTGTTTATGTCACCCAGGTCGACAATATCTCATTAACTTGAGTCAAAAAATGGAATTATAACTCTCGTGGTACCAATCCTAGCACCTAAAGCAAAGAAACCAAAAACCATGCTTCAATTAGGAAACTCTCCTTATTCGGTAAAAGACCACTCAAACCTTTTGTCTATAAAATCATATCTCATTATTTGTTATCTAATTATTAACACTACCTCATGGGTCATAACTTGCTCCCAAATCGAGGGGCAATCACGTCCTCCTCTTTCCCGGTGTGCTGTAAAATGTAAAACAAATAGAAAATCGCTGTTTACATTCCGTTTGTTATCGGCTGCATTGGCAAACATCAAAAAGTACCCGTAATTCAAAACCCATGTTATATTCCTTTGAATGTACCGCATTCCTATCTCCCCACTAACTTACTACAAAACTAGTCAAATCTTTACGATTCCGGTTGTTCTCACCTAAGGGATTACCGCCGAGGTATCGCACATCCGTCCTGCTCGTTCTCATCTATCGACGGCAGTACCCGGAAACTCTCTGGTTTAAATGGAGCTAACTCGATTCCTACTGGTTGGCCCGAGCCTAATGGTTGCGTCTTGTGCTGACGCTGCCTTTTCGATCCCGGATATTTAAACGTAAAACCCTCGGTTCTAACGTAGATTTAACCATCACACATACTAGTCTTTAACCGGATAATTCATTAATCGTCCTCGTACAATTTAATGTATATTTCTAAAATAACAAAGCACAGATGGAATTCTTTCATTTGCCATACCTAAATATATTTAATAAAATAACGGATCGCCTATGGCTGTGTTCCCTATACATATGCTACTAATGTTACTCCTATTATATTACTGATTCGCCACAATCTTCATCCAAACCTCCCTAGAGTTTAATCCTATTTCTACAGTGTTCAAATGGCATATATACCATTGTTCCCTTTTTCTCCTCTTTGCGTCCAGGTCACCACCTCTCCTATTTATATTAATTTTTCAAGTACAAACCACTGAAACTGATCACAATTATGTCCTACCCTTACAAAGTGGTCCGTTAGTGGCGCATTTTCCTTTTTCGTTCTTATAGCCGATTTGTGTTCAAGGAGGCGGGTACGTAATTCTCGACTGGTCTCCCCTACGTATCCCAACCCACATGGACAGATTAACAAATATATAACATTTTTGCTACGGCAATTATTCAAGGTTGTGGCTATCATTGTTTTTCCTGCAAATATCACGCTTTTTTCTTCGATACAATGTGGGCATATGGAACAAGTTCCACATTTATAATTACCAACTGCTTTTTTTCCATTCAAAGTTTGTTGATTCTCAAACTTTATTGGATACGTTTTCACTAAGGAATTACGAATTGTTTTATTTCTCCTAAATTAAAAAAGAGGCTTTTGTAAATGTGTCATTACTCCATGGTTCAAAATTTTCCAATTCTTATTAACTATATTTTTAATTTTATTACTCAAACTAGTGAACTGACTCACAAAAACAACTCTATCTGTTGCCTTATTCTTATTCTTCTTCTCTTTATTCAGCTCCAACAGACAGTCCCGATTGTAAAAACGGGCTCTCTTCAAGGACTGTTTGATAAGCTTAACAGGGTAGCCTCTATCCCTTAGTTTTTTCTTTAGCAGCTCTGCATGATGATAAAAATCGGCCAAGTCGTACAGTTGCGTCGTAATCTTAAAAATTCCCCAAAGGGAATATTATCCTTCTGTGAGCGAGGATGATTACTGTTATACTGTAATAAAGTATTTTTATTCGTAGGTTTAGTATATAGCTCAACCTGTAATTCATCTTCTGCGCACTTTACCCGGATATCCAAAAACTCAACATTGGAGTCACTATAGTGCGCTGTAAATTTAAGATTTGGATCCCCTAAGTTGAGCCACTGTAGAAACAACTCCAAGTCACTGCTGGCACCGTTCCAAATAAAAATAATGTCATCTATGAAACGGTGCCAGCATGTGATATTCTCAAAGTAGGGTGCTATCTCATTGTAGATGTGCGTCTGTTCAAAAGCACTCACATACAGGCAGGCCAGACTGGGGGCACAGGTGGCCCCCATGCTGGTCCCCTTGATTTGTTTATATAATTCGTCCTTAAACAAAAAAATATTGTTTTTAAGAATCATAGTAATGCAAGCCATAATAAAATACTTATTGCCCCCATTCAATTCTTCTTGCTCCAAGATAGACGAAATAACCCGGATTGTGTCATCCTGGGGGATATTCGTATATAGGGCTTCAATATCAAGGGTGACCAAAAGCTGGGTCACCCTATTGAAGCCCTGCCCCTCAAAAATCGCAATGGCATGTGCCGTGTCTTTCAAATAAGACCTTTGTTTATGAACTATGGGTTTTAAAAAAAGTCCACATATTTGCTAAGTGGCTCAAGCATAGAGCCCAAACTGCTCACTATCGGGCGCATCGGAGGGTTCAATGTACTCTTGTGCACTTTCGGCAATCCATAAATTGCAGGAAGAACTGGGTGCATATTAAGTAAAAATTTGTACTCATTATCACATATCCACCCCTCTTCTCTACCTTGCATTAAAAGACCTGCTACTTCCTTTTTCAGATCACTAATTGCCGATAGTCGTATTCGTTTATAATGGTCTTCAATATTGAGGAATTCTCTCATCCTTCTTTCATAGTCAGTCACATCAAAGACCACTACTCCACCGCCCTTATCTGCGGGTTTGATAATATACTGGTCACTATCTTGTAAAGACTGTAATGCTTTCCTCTGACTTCCTGGAAGGTTGTTATTAAAATTAGTGTCCCTACCTCTCATATTCTTAATTTCCATTTCCACTACTCTTTCGAATAATTCCACATTCTTGTCTATCTGAGCTAAGCTTGGTGTAAAATTGGATTTCGGTTTAAAACCTGACACTTATCCTCAAAAAATCTTTTTAATCTTATTTTTCAAAAAAAAACTCTTCAAATCATTCTCTAACTCAAATGTGTTAGGGGGAGCTGAAGGAGCAAAACTAAATCCTCTCCTAAGTACCTCCTGTTCTTCCTGGGTTAAAACCTTATGGGATAGATTTATGATAGGAAATTCCTCTACCTCCAATATCTTTTGTTCCTGGTCGCTAGATAGTCCTGTGCTCCATAGTTTTGAGGTTGATGGTTCCTCATAGATTCTTCCCTGTGATAATTCCTGTGTCCCCTTTAACCCCGATTTTGGCGTCTGCCTAAAAAAGGCTCGCGCTCAAAATTAGAAGTTGACCTACCCCCCAATTCGTTAGTCGGTTCTTCCTCACTACTGGAGCCGGAGGTCTCCGAAAATGTAATGCGTTTATTCCCTCCCCGGGAGTAGATCGGTCTCTGAAATTGGGGTGGTTCCCACCTTTGGTCTCGTTTACTATTATAGTATTCTTTACCTAAATACGGGTACACCCCTTCTGTACTAAATTTGTCTACATCCTTTTTCAATCTTTTCATCTTTTTATTAGTTAAATATTCACGGTAGCCATTTGCTTCAACTTCTATTTCTTCTAATTTCTTTTTCGCATCCTCTAACACAAAACTTTGTTTCAGAAGGGTTTCCATCTCTTCTATCTGTTGTTTCTCTATATTAAGCAATTCCTGGGCTGTCTCAATAATTAAAATGAGCCAATCTCGACTACATCGGTTGGCTATGTGAGTCCATGTTTCTAAAAATTTTTTATTCTCAAAAAACAAACCAGGCTCATTTCTGTCACTTCCTGTCTATGCTCAAAACATGTGAAGGACAGTACTGTCGGACATGATGGCCAGTTACCAAACTTTAAAAAACAATGTTTGTTTTTCAAAAAAAAACTCTCAAAGCAGGAGTTTATTTTTCAAAAACAAAGAACGAATGGTCCCACACACTGTGAGTTTTCTCCCAGGGTGACGGGGTCCTCTTTTTTTTTTTTTTTTAACTGTCCATTACAGCCGGGTTTTACTCTAAATAGGGTAGATGTTATAAAGTCCTTCCTTCGACAGCCCGTACTTTGTCCGGCCATGTGAGATAATATTCTGCCAAGAAGCCACAAGCAAAGGAATGGGACTATAATTAATTGACCGGACTGTCATTCGAATATGAATTAATTTTCCCATTGAATCAGAGAATGGCATATAGACATCAAAGACACAAAAGAAAAGAAACTTGCAGAGATTTTTATTCATTAACTTTTTTACAAATAATGTAAGAAATAAGATGCTGAATAAACAGAGACATTTTGTTACCTCTATTCTTGTAACCTAATGATTGATCATCTCACAATTCCACTTTAATACTCATTTTCCAGACTGGGGATCTGGATCCAGTATTGAGGTTTCAGAAGTGATTTGGGCTGTTTCTCTTTCAAATATCATTTTCTGGCTGTCACTTAAACACAACTTTTGTGCTAGGTGATGGCTCTCACAGCAGCAGCAATAGTGCTGGCTCCAAGCAGAAGTATCCAAAACAAGGATACAATGAAGCATGAGATCTCGGCACCTGGATGTCATCAGCCTTTCTGAGTAGTCATAAGGCATAGACAAAAAGGTATCCTTGCTTAGAAACTTTGACACTTTTAGCAAGAGAAACCTATGACCTACCCATTGCTTCTACCATCAACCTAATGTTATCACTCAGGAGGAAATAATCAGCAGCCATTTGCTAACAAGCATTAGAAATGCAATAGGTCTCACATTTTTTTGAGTTAGAGCTATTGGTGTTGTATATGGCAATGTCTTTTACCCTTGTATTATGGAGTGGTTGTATGTGGTTGGAGTAGAATTATGTGGGTTGGATTTGAATTGTTGTGTGGTGTGGATTTTCTTGATGTGGAGTGGATTTGTGTAGTGTAAATATGTAGGATGGTGTGCAATGGAATTATGTGTATAGTAATTATGTGATGTGGAGTGCAGTGGTGTAAAGTAAAGTTGTGTATAGTGGAATAGAGTGGAGCTGCGCAAATTGCAATGGAGTGGAGTGGCACAGATTGTAAAGAGTGGCTTAGAGTGGCGTAGCATAGAGTGTTGTGGCGTAGAGTGAAGTGGTATAGAGTGGAATGGTAAAGAGTGGAATGGTAAAGAGTAGAGTGGGTTGGCAAAGATTGCAGTGCCATAGAGTGCAGTTTTGCATAGCAGAGTAGTATGGAGTAGCATAGAGTGAAGTGGTGCAAAGTACAGTGGAGTGGCTTATCCTGCGGTTGTATAGAGTGCAGTGGTAAAGAGTGCAGTTGTGTATAGTAGGGTGGGGTATAGAGCATTTGCATACAGTAGAGTGGGGCATAGTAGAGTATAGAGACGTCTAACATGTGATTATAGGTTTTTTGCAGATAGAATAAACCGAATATGTTTTTTTTTTTTTTTCCTTCCTTTTTTCCTTTTTCCTGGAGGTCATCCGCTGGCCCGTTATGGATCCTGTTTTTACAAACAGGGTGACATGACATGCATGTGTCTGAGGACTAACTTTGAGAGTGGACAGCTGGCTAAATAAACAAAATGATCACTGTTGCATGGAGGGCAAGCACTTTTTTTGTGGAAACATACATCTTCTGCCCAATCAAAACATGCACTCCTGCCGCCTAACAAGTGGGCGAAGTGAAAGCCTCTCTCTCTTGATGCACACATAATATTCTGGCAATAGCTGCGCTGTCACGCCAGACCATAATAAAAAGGCTGTTTAACATTTAAACTACAGGCAGATTTGCACCCCCTCCTTTTATAAAGTGCTAACTCTAAAACGATGAAGTAATAGCCCAACAGGTTTATGCATCTGCTGCTCAGATCCTTGTGCAGCCTGCACCTGCGAATCCAGAGCAGGGCAAATCAGACACTTATCCTTCCTAAGTCGATAGCATGTGCATTTCCGCGGACTCACGTATTCAATCCTGAAGTTTCATTTGATAACCGAACCTATGCATTTTGGGAGTTGTCACTTTGACTCAGTTAGAGGAACCAGATGGACCTTCAGATAACAATAGTTTGTAACAAAAAAAACCCCAAGGCTCGAAATATAGAGTCCTGCAGACGCCGGGTGACCCGCCAACCCCAAAACTGAAGAGAACAACCGCTAACGAATCAGAACGCAGTCTACCGTCCTAGCACACACACCATGGTTTTCTTTAAAGGGGTGATGCATCACTGTAACACTACATTATACACAATATATGCGGAGCTGAAAACTCTCGCCCTTTCTCAAACAAAAGTCATTCCTGTAACCTTCTACTGCTGAAAAACATGCAATAGATAATGCTAACTAGAAGCATAAACACATAAAAACAATTTTTTTGTAACGAATATCCAGGCTATATGTATTTATTTAACTTAGTAGTTTATTCTGATAGGGTTTTCACACATAAAAGAAGTTAATGTTTTGCGCGCACTAATATTTTGCATGCCTGGTTAGGTGTGCTGTCCCCGCCCACGGCAGAGTTTCCAAAGTGAAGCCTGAAGCTACGGGTATTCTTGTTTGTCTACGGGATTCCATACCTTGCTCCACTGTACTGCAGACAGTGCTGAGATCTACTTGGGTGTGAGTGCCAGGAATCAACCCACCGTGCAGCAGCTGAGCGTGCTCTCTCAGGCTCGGGGAGGTTCACAGATCCTTCCTCCTCCCCCTCGTCCATGGCCAGACTGCGAGCCTGAAAGTGGTGAAGGAGGGTATTGGGCTGCAACCGGAGTTTTTTTTTTTTTCCTTCCAGGTTTATATAGCGCGAACTCGACCCAAAGGTATTGGAGCGCTTTAGTTGAGTTGAGGTAGATCGGGGAGGGGGAACAAAGGCGACCGCAGAGTTTTTTAAATTGACATAGCATCGGCTTCACGCGGCGTCCGTGCAGCAGGGGCAGGAGGGGCGGAGCATAATTAAAAGTGATAGCCATTAAATTAAAAGCGCGGCATGGGGAACTTTATGAAAAAAAATCTTTAAGGTACCGCACAAGCACATTGCTCTTGTGGATCCGATCCAGTGTGATGAAAGCGCTGCGGCGGCTTTGAAGCGGGGAGGAAGCATCTCCATTTCCGACACGCAGTGGCATAAAGCAAATAATTTAAAAGAACAGAGCTGGCCGGCAGTAAAGCACCATAATGTGTGCAGGAGTCAGTGCGCACAGTGCAAAAAGTAAAGAAAGGCACGTGGTTGCTTAAAGAAAAAGCAACAACTGCAAGGCGCCCCAGGCACCGAGGCCCGTCCTGCGAGTGGTGTGTATGTCCCAATGGTGAAAGTGTGCTTCAAATACCAAAAATAACAAGCATTTGAAGGCACGAGCGGGGAGGAGGGGGGGGCGACGCGAGTGGTGCGCGCGCGCCACAGCGAGACATCTGTTTTGTATTATCGGGCACGATAATTGCAAACAGATGTCTGCCGCGCGCGTAACCGCAGGGAAAAGGCCATGACGCACGAGCGTCTGGTCAGCTTTTCAAACCCCCTTACTTAAAGTCTTGCCAGAGTAGCGCTTGCGCGCTACTCGAGGCTCGACCTAAAAAGGACCTCACAGAATATTTATGGGTAGCTATTTCTCCCTTCTCCCTCACTTCAGTTCTGGGTCTTCACCCTCTATCCTTAGGGATGCAGTCAATACACTCCCACTGTTTAGGGAAGCTGTGTCTACTCCCCATCACACCATGCAAAATACATCCATTTTGGTCCATGCACTAAGACTTTCATCACACAAGGAGTCTTACTGCTACGCACTTAGGGGCAGACTTAATAAGAGCTTGGATTGCCCTTGCATCAAGCAAGTTGACTCAAGGCAACACAAGTCCTTAAATGGGATTTACTATGCCATGCAAAGCCACCTAGCGTGGCTCTGCATGGCTTAGTAAATCCAGAGCAATGCAACTCAACGCAACTCGCTGCCTTGCGTTACCCTGTGTTGAGATGTAGTTCCATGGGCTGAGCATGGGCGTTCTCATGCATCCACCCATGGACTTTGAAGCAATCCCATAGGAGAGTAAACTTGTTACGGCGCCAAAATAGTGCACCTTACCAATTGAGGCGTAACGAGGAGAAATATCTATATTGCTCCTCGTTACTTCCTCTTTTTATGCATGTTGTATTCTGCAGCACACATAGAAAGAAAAAAATGCCTCAAAGAAGTGTATTTGTGCAGGAAGGTGCCCATTCCTGCTCAAAAACAATCCTACTGGTAATGCAGGCACCCTTGCACCATGGTGAAAGGGTGCCTGTGTTGGCGCTATCCAGCACACAGTGGGAGAGAGCCGAAATATGCCATACTTTAATAGATATGACACATTTCTACACTCTGTCATGAAACACAGCGCAGCAAGTTGTCTTGCTTCCTTGCATTGCGTGACTTCTTAGTAAATCTGCACCTTGCTACATACCCACCTCACATACACACACGGAAAGTCAGCACAAAGATCTGTAGGGTCACACAGAATCCCTCTTTGGGCCATCTGAGATGATCTACATTGAGCGTCCATCATCCCCTCTTCTACTCATCAGAGCCTTCTTATGACATTGAGCTAACTTTTTCTGATTGCCATATCCCTTTGACCCCTTTGTTAGCCATTAACCATTTTTCCTGACTTCAGCCATCTGAGGTTCTCAAACCCTTTCTGCCATCCTTCACATACCACACTAGTTTTCACACATCCACCTTTAAACTCCTTCGTGAAGTTTCAGTCCCTGTGCCCTCAGATCCACCCTCAGACTACTGTGCCAGTATCAGACCGTGTCATCTACCTTTAGAGGTCAGTAGGTAACAGTCCAGGCTTTTTATTCACTTTGCATGCTCTGATTTTTCAGCAAATACTTTCCAGTTCTATACATGGGCTGAAGAGGTGGGGTTTTCTAGGGGTTGACAGTATAAGAAGCATAAATAAGAACCGTTTCCAAGGGATACCTTAATACATGTGAAATAGACTCACATAGGTGTCCTCCTGCCCCTGGTCTTCTTCCTTCACTTCCAGGTCCTTCTGTGCCTTTAGGTGTTGATCCTCCTCCTACTCTGGGTCCAAGTACTCATTTTCTGAGTTGTTTTGGTTCTCCTGATCTTCATCCTAGCCCTGGTCTAACTAGTTCTGGTCACCTTGGTACTGGTTTCCTCAATCTGGGGGTCCTGATCGCCTGATCTTGGTACTACTGATCCTCATCCTAATCCTGCTTCTCTGTTGGGTCCTTATCCTCCTAGCCCTCTTATCCTGGTTCTCCTAGGGCTGGCATTGCTAGTCTTCCTGGTTTAGGTCATTGTGATTCTCCTTGCCCTGGTCCTTGTCCCTGTGGGCCACCTTCTACTCCCTCCACTAGTACTGGTCCTCCTTATTAGGCCCTCCTGGACTGGGCCTGGTCATTTTGGTCCTGGTCTGGTTCCATTGGGCCTCGTGGCTCTGGTTGTCCTGGTTCCGCTGATCCCTATCAGCCTAGTCTTAATACCCCAGTTGTTAGTCCTCCAGCTCCATTTGAAACTTCAGGTCCTGGTCCCCTGGTTCTGACCTCTCTGATCTTCCTTGACCTGTTCCTGGTCCTGCTTATTCTGATCCTTCTAGTCCACCTAATCCTCCCTGAATCTGGTCCCTCGCCTTAACGGCACTAGTCCACCTATGCCTGACCTGACGAGTTCTCTGTGTCCTTCTCCAGCATGTTGTGATACTTTTGACCCTATTCCTCCTACTCATTGTTATATTGGACTAACTTGTCCACTTCGTCCGATCCTCCTTGTTCAGGTAATTCTGTTCTCAGCTGTCTTTAGCCACCTAGCTTGGTCATCATGGTTCATGTAATCCTGGCCTTCCTTGTCCTGTTCCTTCATTTTCTTCTCATCCTGGTCCTACCTGTCCTGGTATGCCAGATCCTAACATTCTGGGCCTCTGTGAATTGAGCTTTCTTTTCCCCTTGGTTGTGGTGCCACTGGTCCTCATTGCCCTGGTCCTCTTACCTCTTGTCCTGTTGGCTCTGGTTGCCTGGCCAGCTCCTCTTTATTCTTAAGGGCATGTTCTCCTACTCATCCTCACTTTCAGCCTGGTTTGCCTAGCAATAGTCTTCCTGTTCCTGGTCCTCAAAGACTCTGTCCTCTTCCTGGTTTTGTGCCCGCTAGACTTGATCCTTTTGTTTCTTGTCCTCCTTGTTTGGGTCTTTGTATGCCTAATCCTCTTAGTGCTGATCCTTCTGGTCATCCTGGTCCTTTCAAACCCCCTTCTACTAGCTCTTTCTTTTCTTTCCTGATCATTTTGACCCTCATCCATTTAACCTGGTTCTTCTGATCCTTCTCACCCTGCTCATCTGTTTCCCTGTACATCAGTTTCTGATCTTGCTTGTGTCCTCGGTCTACCTGGCCTCTTGTGTTCTGATCCTCTTAGTCCTTACCCTCGTAGCTCGTGTCTTTCTGCTTTAGATCATCTTTGTCCTCCTGTCCCTGTGCTGTGTCCTCATAATCCTTCTGGCATTGCACCCAATGGTCTGGGGAGTCTTGATCCTGTTTCTCTTTGTTTGGGTCCTTCTGAGCCTTTTCATTTTGGCACTGGGGCTCCTGGACACCCAGGTCCAGCCCCTCTTAGTCGTCCTGGCTCTAGCTGTTCTGGTCCTCCTGGTGTTCCTCACTATGGCCATGGTACCCCCAGGTCCTGGACTTTCTGCTCCGCTTGGTACTCTGGGCCCTGGTCAAATGATCATGGTCCCCTGACACCCATAGGCCTGTTCCTTGTCCTATTGGTGATGATCCTTCTACTCCTCTTTGCTCTGTTCCTCTTGGCTCTGGACCTCCTGTTATTCTTGGTTCAGCCCCCTTTGTCTTCCTTGCTTATTCTGGCCCCCGTACCAATTGGCCTGGATTGTGTCTTCCTGGATCTGGTCCTGGTCTTCCTGCTGCCAGTCCTCATGTTGCTGCACAAACTCATCATGGTCCTCCTTTATCTGTTCCTCCTGGGTCTGACCATCCGGTTGCTAATCTTCCGGGCCATGCTGTCCCTAGCCCTGTGGCCTGGACCCCCAAGCTGCGATCATCCTGGTCCTGATCCTCCTTTTCCTCCTCACCCTTGTCCTCCTGGTCTTTAAGGTTCTGATCCTCTTTGCCCTGATATTCCTGGTCCCCAATGTCCTTTGGTCCCTGGTCCTCCTAGAACTTTTCCTTCTGACTCTGGCTGCCTGTGTCCCTGGTCTCAGCTACCTGGCACTCCTGGCCAAGGTCATGCTATTCTTGTTTTCCATAGTTCTTATCCTTCTTGAGATTCTGTGCCCATTGTACCTGAGTCTCTTGGTCCTGTTCCTTATAGTTTAGATTCTCCTGGACCTTGTTCTTCTGGACCTGACCCACCTGCTATCTTAGTCTTGGTCTCCTTGGTCATTGTCGTCCTGGTCCTTTTTGTCCTATTGTGTTTGCTATCATAAACATTGCCCTTTGGCCATTGTGGCCCTTCCTTGTTCCCCTAGTCTTGGCCCATCCTGCCCTGTTACTTTGTGGTCCTCTTGGTCACCTTGTCCTGGTTATCCTCACCATCAACCTCCTAGCCCTGGTACCGCATGTCCTGGTCCATGTTGCTTTTCGTGTCCTGGCACTCTTAGGGGCCAAGGGTTGGAGCCTTTCCGGGCCGCATCTCGGTTTACTTTCCGACCTCCGCATTACAATGCTGGCGTTCAGAAACTAAACCGGCCAGTCATTCTGGCTGGCTTCCGATGGGCTCAAGGAGCCCATCAGCCAGTCGGAGGCCAGCCTGTAATCCCAAAGAGCATTCTCTCCGCCCTTAGGATTACAATACTCTGTCTCCGGCAGGCTTTCCATGTCAGACTTTCCGACATGGAAAGCCTGTCGTAGAGCGAGTATGGAGGCCCCTAGCAGGGCCGCCTTGTGTACGCGGCTTCCAGTTGGGGGCCAGGGTTAATCCCTGCACCCCATGGCAGGCACCTTGAGGTGCCTGCCACAGGGTGCAGGGATTAACACCACCTCCCATTTCCCTATGGGAGCATGTCTTATGGCCGTAATACATGCTCCTATAGGGAAATGTTGGAATGCGACCGAACACTAATCAGGAGCTCAGTACCACTGATCGGAGGTCGGTCAGTCCCAGTTCTGAGACGGTGTCGGGTGGACGCGAGTCTGCCAGACATCATAATAGGCCCCTTAGTCTTTGTCCTCCTAGTTTAGGTTGCCTTTATTCTCATGGATCTGTTCCTTGTCCATTTAGTCCTACCGGTACTATAGTCATTGATCCTGGTCCTGTTGATCCAGGTACTCCTTGTTTGGGTCCTCTTGAGCCTGGTTATTTTGCTCCTGGTCCTCCTGCCCACCGCCGTCCGTTCCACTTGGTCTTCCAGATGCTGGTTTGCCTTCTTACCTCGGATCCTCCTCACCCTGGTCCTGCTACTTGTAATGATTGTTCTGCTCCACATGGTAATCTGAGGCCTGGTCCCCAAGGTCCTGATCTTCATGACCCTCTTAGCCTGGTTCCAGTCCTCCTAGTCATGATCCTTTTAGTTTACCTAGTCCTCTTGCTCGAGTCTTCTCTGTGACCCCTCAGTCTTCCTAATACTTGTCCTGCTTATCCTAGTATTCTGGACATACTCGCCATTGCTGATATGTTAATGTAGGGTTTTTAGTGTCGACAGGAAGATTGTCGCTCAGACTAGTTCGCGTTGTGTCTATTATGATCAGAGTGTGCACGGTGCTGCCAGGTCGGAGGAAATACCCTGTAACCCCCGTAACTGTGTGAGTCGAAAAACCCACACGAATAATGAAAGCACAGTCCTGGGCACACGTAATGGGGTTATGACACTGGTTGAAATGTTACGTATTATACGAATGTCTCTGGTCCACACCAGAATGTTATTCACAAGTCTTTAATAATGCAACAAAGAAAAAAACAACCAGCCGACACGTGTTTCGTCACACTAGGGCAGTTACCCGTGACTCTTCAGGGCTGTGTAGCGGTTCAAAAGAATATTGCAGTGTGAATAACATTCTGGTGTGGACCAGAGACATTCGTATAATACGTAACATTTCAACCAGTGTCATAACCCCATTACGTGTGCCCAGGACTGTGCTTTCATACTCGCCATTGCTCTTCATGTCCTGATCTTCTTAGTCCTCTTCAATCTGGTCTTGATCCTCCTTGCCCTCGTCCTCCTGCTCCTTGCCCACATGGCTTTGCAACAACTTGTGCTGTCACAGATCATCCTAGTTTTGATGTTCATTTACCTCCGGTTCATGCTAGTCTAAGAACTTCCTGGCCCTGTACTTTCTGGTCATGGTTTGACTGGTTGTCCTTCCCATGTACTCCTGCTCCTAGCCGTATGGATATTGGGTCTCCTGTTTCACAGGCTCCTGGTCCTGGATCTTTACATCCTCCTCACCTTAATTCTCATCCATCAGTCCTCCTGGTCCGGCTCGCCTTGTTTATCTAGTCCCCCTCATTTGCCTTTTCTTAATCCTTCTGAACCTGGTCATCTTGGTCCTTGTAGTCCCAGTCTTAGTTATGCTACTCCTTTGTCTGGCTCTCATGTATCGAGTATTTTTGGGCGGAGTTTGCTGAGTTCTGCTACGTGGAACTCCGCTAAGTGACAAAAAAACTGCAGAGTTCCACAAGTGGCGGAGTGCATCGCAAACTGCCGTTCGCGCTGATCTTCCTGCTGCTTGAGTAGAAATTCTACTGGAGTGGCAACTCGCGCTCGCCAAGTTCCCGTTGGTGAGCGCGAGCGAGGAAAAAACTCTGCTGCACTACGTGGAGTGGAGTTTTCTGCACTGCGCGAGCTGCACGGAGTGCAAAAAACTCCGCAAATACCACGAACGGAGCGGAGTTCACCGCCCAGGTCCAGAACAAGTCTTCTGATGCTAGTTTCACTGCCTTGGTTTTCCTAGCCCTCCTAGTTTCTGATCCTTCTAGTGTCCGGTCCTCCTGCCCTATCCTACTCCTATTAGTCATCCTGGTCTCCTGGTTTGCCTATACTACATTGTTCTTGTCCATCTGACCGTGGGCCCTTCAATCATGGTCCTCCTAGTAATGGTCCTATTGAGTTTGGTCTTCCTCATCCCTCTGGCACTGGTCCTCCTAGTTCATATGTTGTAGGACACCCTTGGCTCATGTAGTTCTTGTCACCCTGGTTTAAGATCCCCCTGAGTCTGATAAGCCTGGACCTTTTAATCTTGGCCCCACTGGATCTAGACTTTCACATCATTTATAACCTCTTGGTCATTCTGATCTAAGGTCTTCAGGTCCTGTTAGCCCTGGTTCTTTCTGGTTTCAATCTTCCTGGTCCTTGTCCTTTTGCTCCTGGCTCCTTGATCTGATGTCTGTGGTCTTAGTCCTCCTGTCACTGGTCCTTCTCTCCATTGGTCTCATGGTACTGGTTCTCTTTGGTCTGTCTACTTGATCTGCTACTCATGGCCCTAGTTGTTCCCGTTCCTCTGGTACTGGTCAGTGCGCAAAGGCCCTCATAGACCATCTTTTCGTTATGGTCTAGGGCCTTCTGTCCCTTCTACCTCTAATCTTTCTGTTCCTTCTGGCCCTTTTCCACTGGGTCCAGATCCCCCTGTTCCACATCCTCCTGGCCCTCCTGATCATTCTCACCCTGATCCAGGTACCCCTAGTGCTGTTTTTCATTGTCCTGTTCCTGGTTGTCTATTTGTTCATGGTCCCTTCTGGCATTGGTAATCCTGGTCCTCACAGATTAGGTTTCATTGGGTCTGGCTCTTCTTGTCCTCGTGGCCCTGGCCGCCCTAGCCCTCCTAGTGATCCACCTCTTGGCCCTTATTCTTCTACTGTTCATCCTTTTACTGCCTCCTTCCCTAGCACCCCCACCACAATGACTTTAGTCCGGTACAGCCTCCAAGCCTATCACACAGATTTTTTTTGTTGAGCTTTTGGCTTCCAGATTTCTTTTGCTGAGACATCACTGCCAAGTACAGAAATAAGGGCCCAGTAGAGACAGGACCTTGCCCACTTAAAACACTGTTTAACATGTTAAAAATCAAAACTACCATTCCCAAGATGCATTGAAAAGATTACTAAAATGTCTATGAGTGTGGCTGAAGGAGACACTCACGACATGAGACCAAGAAATCAATGCCCTAATCCTACTCTGCTGGGTGAATAGTATGAAAATGTGTTTCTTCATAGGCAGCAGAGGGAACTTCTCCTGTAAATTACTTAGATGCATTACTTACCTGTCTCCTGCTTTCACTTCCCCATTCCAAAGAAGCCACATTAGAGTGTCTCACTCAAATTACCTTCTGCAAGTGCCCAAAGCACTGTGCCCCCAAACACCAATTACCTTCTCTACGTGCCCCTCCCTCTGTTTGCTGCTACTTGTGGACTGCGGTTGTGTTGCCAGAATTCAAATACTAAGCAAGCACAACCCCCCTTCAAAAGCTAGCACAAGGCCATTCATAGAAGCCCAAAAAAAGCCAAGCCATCAAAAGCAACAAAACCAGCATCATGAACTTTGAAAAAACAATGTATTCCTATGAGGTAATAAAACATCTATGTAACATGCTTTAAAATCATACTCCGTATTCTTTGCTGATAACCAAATACTCCCTTACTGAAGCTCAAAATGTGTGTGCCATATCCTAAAGCTTCTGCATGTCTTATTTGAATATTAAAATAACAAAAATACTTTATTCAAAATTGATTTTACGTTTTTTTCATCTGTAAACAGCTTACCTTAATCCATGCACTTACCCATTTACAAAATATTGTACATTTGTATATACACTTGCTTCCAAATGCTTCACACATGTTGCATCCCCATAACAAGATGGCCACCACACTACCATTGCCTGGTCAAATTGTACATTATCTCTATTATTTAGTTCTTGCTGGCTAAACAGCAGAGATTATGTACTATTTTGCCAGTTGCTGGGTAAATAGCAGAGATTTTCTACTAGTTGGCTGGTGTCCGGGCAAATAAACACTGCCTATTTTCATAGAACAAAATCTACTGTAGTTAAGCATCACTCATGTGCTTAAACATGCAATTGGGTAATTGGTTTTGCCGCTCAAACTGGCACTGGTTACAGAGGAAAGGATCTCTTTCATCAGCAAAGATAACTAGCTTAAAATCCTTTATTTCTAGACATAAACATGTTAATCTCTACTTATGCTGTGATTTCTTTTTAAGCCGTGAACAGTATGTCCAGATTCCAAGAGGTCTGGGCCTGTTGAAATCAGGGCACATGACAGGGCCACCAGAACCTGCCTGAACTTTGTGCAGTAACGCCTGCCTTTTTTCCTGAAATGTAGGTGCTGTGAAACATGGGTGATTTACGTGGGCCTTCCTGAACCTTTTCTTGCTAGCTTCTGCAGCTCCTCTTTCTCTCTCTCGCTCTGTTCCACTTTCTCCTAAGTCTCATTGGCTGTGTTTCCTTCTCTTGCTCCCGTACTGCTTAGCTCCTTGCTCCCCCCTAAATGCTTGTATTTTTTTGGGTACTTTCTCCCACTACTTCTGAGTCACATGGGGCCGGTCTTTCGACACAGCGCACTAACCAGATACCAAGAGCCAACTGCACCTGCTCTCCCTCTGCTTCCCTCCCCCACTGAGTAAGGGAGAACTGCTCCACAGTGCTTTGCTTCACAGCTGAATCTGTGTTTTCTTTGCAGATGAGGTCTGGGCATAAGGAGTGTCCCACCCATCATTCCTCTGATGTAGGACCTTCATTGTGGAGTTCTTATGTGGGGCAGGGTAGTGAAGTGCATGGGTAATGCCCTATTACTTACCGGTAATCTTCATTACTCCTGGTCCCGTTGTCCTCGTCCCATTCATTACTTGTGGAGATAACCATCTCCCAGCCAGAAAAAAGAACAGTAGAATGCTGGGATCCTAAACCCACTGCCTCCCACTGGTAGTACTTAACCAGTACTCACCCAGCATTCTGCCTGAACTACCAAGCAATCAACAGGAAGGCTGGCTGGCCGGGAGGGAGGGAGGGGCGTAATGAATGGGACGAGGACAATGGGGCCTGGAGTAATGAAGATTACCTGTAAATAATAGGGCATTACCACCAGGTCTCTCCAGTCCTCGTCCCATTCATTACTTGTGGAGCATACCAAAGCTAGAAACCCGGCCTTCCAAACCCCCAGGCACACCCAGGATACCACACAGAAAGCAACATCCTAAGCGAAGCAAAGGGAGAACCGCAGGAACAACTGGCAGGAGCACAAATAACCCAACCAAGCCGCAGGATCGCACCCCCAGAATCAATCAATCAATCAGGGGTTTGTTAAAGCGCGACAACTCACCCGTAAGGGTCTCAAGGCGCTAGGGGTGGGGGGGGGGGTGCAGGTTCCATCCATCAAGGAGGGGGTCTGTCGAAGAGCCAGGTTTTGAGGTTTCTTGCGAAGATGGGGAGCGATGTTGTCTGTCTGAGGTGGAGCGGAAGGGCGTTCCATGCTTTGGCCGCGAGGAAGGAGAAGGAGCGGCCTCCCGATCTGGTCTTTCTGGTGCGGGGGACCACGGCGTAGGAGAGCTGGGCTGATCGTAGGGTCCTTTGGGGTGCGTGGAATTTGAGTCGGCTGTTCAGGTATGCTGGCCGGTGCCGTGGAGGGCCTTGTGTGCGTGGGTGAGCATCTTGAAGGTGATTCTCGCCTCGACAGGGAGCCAGTGGAGTGTGCGCAGGTGCTGGGAGATGTGGCAGTGTTTTGGCAGGTTGAGGACCAGTCTTGCGGCGGCGTTCTGGATGTTCTGTAGCTTGCGGGTGAGGTTTTTGTTTATTCCGGCGTAGAGTGCATTGCCGTAGTCGAGTCTGCTGGTGACCAGGGCGTGAGTGACGGTCTTTCGGTGTTCGAGGGGATCCATTTGAAGGTCTTACGAAGGAGGCGGAGGGTGTGGAAGCAGGAAGACGAGACAGAGTTGATCTGGTGGTCCATTTTGAGCTCGGAGTCCAGGATGATTCCCAGGTTGCGTGCGTGGTCCGTGGGGGTTGGCGGGTTTCCGGGGGCGGGGGGCCACCAGGTGTCGCTCCAGGCATCGGGGTTTGGGCCCATGATGAGTACTTCTGTTTTGTTGGAGTTTAGTTGTAGGCAGCTGTTTTTCATCCATTTGGCGACAGCTTCCATGCCTTCTCGAAAGTTGCTTCTGGCGGTGTTGGGCTCGTTGGATAGGGAGAGGATGAGCTGGGTGTCGTCTGCGTATGACACGATGTTGAGTCCGTAGGTTCTGACGATGGGGGCGAGTGGAGCCATGTAGACGTTGAAGAGCGTCGGGCTGAGGGAGGAGCCCTGGGGGACTCCGCAGGTGATAGGTGTGGGGTCCGAGAGGAAAGGGGGGAGTCTGACCCGCTGCGTCCTGCCGGAGAGGAAGCAGCGGATCCAGTCGAGGGCCTTGTCCTGGATTCCTGCGTCGTAGAGTCTGCGTATTAGGGTG
The DNA here is from genome assembly GCA_963921515.1 of Calotriton arnoldi. Taxonomy (NCBI): domain Eukaryota; kingdom Metazoa; phylum Chordata; class Amphibia; order Caudata; family Salamandridae; genus Calotriton; species Calotriton arnoldi. The sequence continues at coordinate 1,938,571 of CAWUFW010002094.1, forward strand.
CGGTGAGAGACTGTGTCGAACGCCGCTGAGAGGTCGAGGAGGATGAGGGCTGCTATTTCTCCTTTGTCCAGTAGGGTGCGGATGTCGTCTGTTGCGGCGAGGAGGGCGGTTTCCGTACTGTGGTTTTTTCTGAAGCCGGATTGGGAGGAGTCGAGGATGTTGTGTTCTTCAATGAATGTGGCGAGCTGGCTGTTGATGGCTTTCTCGATGACTTTCGCTGGGAACGGGAGCAGGGAGATGGGTCTGTAGTTTTTGAGGTCGGTGGGGTCCGCTGAGGGTTTCTTTAGGAGGAGGTTGACCTCGGCGTGTTTCCAGTCATCGGGGAACGAGGCGGTCGCCAGGGAGCGGTTGATGGTGTGGCGGAGCATGGGTGCAATGGTGTTGGCGGCTCTGTTGAAGATGTGGTGGGGGCAGGGGTCCGTGGGGGCCCCTGAGTGGATTGACTTCATATTCTTCAGTGTGTCTTCGGTGGTGAGGGCTGTCCAGTCATCAATCGCTGGTTTCCGGGTGTCGGGGGTGGTTGGTGAGGGTTCAGTGTGTTGGTTGTCTTCGTCGAAGTTGTCGTAGATGCTCTTGATTTTGTGGTGGAAAAAGGTGCTGAGTTTGTCGCAGAGGTCTTGTGAGGGAGGGATGTCGGTAGACTCGCTAGTGGGTTGGGCGAACTCCTTGATGATGCTGAAGAGTTCCTTGCTGTTGTGCGCGTGGGTGGAGATTCTGTCTTCAATCGCTTTTTCCTCGTTTCTCTGATGAGTTGATGGTGGGCGTTGGTGGCGGCTCTGAAGTTGTCGTGGGCTTCTGTGGATTTGGTGTTCCTCCAGGCCTTTTCGAGGCGGCGGCATGTGCTTCTGGACTCTCGAAGTTCGGTGGTAAACCATCTGGCTTTCTTGGCGCGGGTATTGTTGTTTTTCTTGAGGGGGGCTATGGTGTTGGTGCTGTCCGAGATCCATCTATGCAGGGTTCGGGCTGCGGTGTTGGGGTCGTCGTTTTCCGCGATGGTTGGGGTGGAGTTGTTGAGTGAGGAGGTGAGCTGGTCGTCGGTGATTTTGGTCCAGTTTCTTCGTGGAAGCAGGTGCTGGTGTCTGTGGATGATGGGTGTTCTGAAGGTGAAGTGGACGCAACGATGGTCGGTCCATGGGAGTTCGGTGGTGTGGCTGAAGGTGATGGAGTTTCCTGTAGTGAAGAGGGGGTCGAGGGTGTGTCCTGCTGAGTGCGTGGGCTCGGTCACGATCTGGCGCAGTCCAATGTTGTGGAGGTTGTCCAGGAGGGATGTGGTGTTGGGGTCCAGTTGGTTGTCGAGGTGGAAGTTGAGGTCTCCCAGCAGGGTGTAGTTGGTGGATGCGATGGCCTGCGGGGAGATAATGTCCGTGATGGAGTTGGCGAAGGGTCCGCGGGGTCCAGGGGTCGGTAGATGAGGGTTCCTCGGAGGGTGGCGGTGGGGCTGGCCAGTATCTTGAAGTGAAGGTGCTCCATCAGTTCTGTGGGCTCGTCAGGGAGTGTGCTCAGGCGGAGGCTGGATTTGTGGACGATGGCGATTCCTCCTCCTGGGCGGGTGGGGCGGTCCTTCCTGGAGATCTTGTATCCTTGGGGGATGGCGATGGCGATGTCCGGTCCCGAGGTGGTGTTGGTCCAGGTTTCGGTGAAGAACGCTACGTCCGGGGTGGTGCTGTCGAGGAGGTCCCAGATTTCTGTGGCGTGTTTGTGGAGGGATCGGACGTTGAGGAGGATGCATTGCAGGGTCTTCGGTTCGGTTGTGTTCTTGTGGGCGGGTTGTGCTGGATCCGTGTTCTTGGCGGTGCTGCAGGTGTGCCGGCAGCGGTGACAGCTGAAGGGTCCGTGGGAGTCGGCTGGTGATGCTAGCTTGCAGTTGTTGTTGCGGCCTGGGTTGAGTGCGTGGAGTTCTGCTGGGTCGTAGCGTTGGCGGGGCGGAGGTCCAGGGTTCCTGGCGCTGGTCGGGTCGCGGACGGGCGCAGACAGGCTTGCCTTTGACGCGCCTTCGGCGCGCCAGCGTCGCGGCCGCCATTAAGTAGGGGTCGGGGAGAGCTGGACAGCTGGGAGGCGGGAGCGGGGAGGGGAGCTGGATTGGGCCGGTCGTGCTGGGGGGGAGGGGCCGCGGGGGCAGCAGCGGCGGGGAAAGGTGAAGGGAGGAAATAAGGGATAAAGAAAAAAGGGAAAATAGGCAGAAATAAGGCACAAAAGAGCAGAGATGCAGAAAGGTGAAAGATAAGAGGGTAGAAAAACGAGTGAAAACTAGTGAAAGGGCAGAGCGAGAGGAAGGGAAAATGAGCAGAAATAAGGCACAAAAGAGCAGAGATGCAGAAAAGTGCAGACAGGTGAAAGATGAAAGAGGGTAGAAAAACGAGTGAAAACAGAGTGAAAGGGCAGAGCGAGAGGAAGGGAAAATGAGCAGAAATAAGGCACAAAAAGAGCAGAGATGCAGAAAAGTGGTGAAAGATAAAAAAACGAGTGAAAGAGCAGAGTTAGAGGAAGGAGACAGAGGTCCACTGGACCACCAGGGATGAGGCGCAGGGAAACCTGCGGGTGGAGGAGGGCCTCGATCACCAACACTCGAGAGTGCAGGGGCAGGGGCAGGCCTCACTTAATGGTGGAGCTGCGAGGGTGGGAGAGCAATTTCACTGACAATGAGTCAGTGGTCTTGCTCGCCTGTCCCCGCAGTGGCCGCCATTAAGTAGGAGTCGAGGAGGGCTGGACAGCTGGGAAGCGGGAGCGGGGAGGGGAGCTGGATTGGGCCGGTCGCGCTGGGGGGAGGGGCCGCGGGGGCAGCAGCGGCGGGGAAAGGTAAAGGGAGGAAATAAGGGATAAAGAAAAAAGGGAAAATAGGCAGAAATAAGGCACAAAGAGCAGAGATGCAGAAAGGTGAAAGATAAAGAGGGTAGAAAAACGAGTGAAAACTAGTGAAAGGGCAGAGCGAGAGGAAGGGAAAATGAGCAGAAATAAGGCACAAAAGAGCAGAGATGCAGAAAAGTGCAGACAGCTGAAAGATAAAAGAAGGTAGAAAAACGAGTGAAAACAAGTGAAAGGGCAGAGCGAGAGGAAGGGAAAATGAGCAGAAATAAGGCACAAAAGAGCAGAGATGCAGAAAAGTGCTGAAAGGTGAAAGATAAAAAAGGGTAGAAAAACGAGTGAAAGAGCAGAGTTAGAGGAAGGAGACAGAGGTTCACTGGACCACCAGGGATGAGGCGCAGGGAAACCTGCGGGTGGAGGAGGGCCTCGATCACCAACACTCGAGAGTGCAGGGACAGGCCTCACTTAATGGTGGAGCTGCGAGGGTGGGAGAGCAATTTCACTGACAATGAGTCAGTGGTCTTGCTCGCCTGTCCAGAACAAGCAGGAAATGACCAAGACGATAAAACAAAAACAGGAACCCCATGGTGCCGCCATACAGAGGGCAGCCAATCCACACGGGAACACCCGAACCAACAAAGGAGGAGGAGCACCCACCAAGGAAGCATCAGAGGCCGCCAACAATAGAAGGACAGCAAGGAGGACACACACTGAGGAAGACCCAAAGCGGCCAGACACAGCAGCAAGCCAGTAACAGGCCAAAAGGGACACAACCAAGGACCGGAAACCAGGACCCCAGAGAGCAGAAGGTGCCAGCGGCACCATGGAGGCAGCCAACCAGAGAAAAAAAGGACAAGCAGGGCACCCAGGACCCACCGACACCAACCCCCAAAACCGCCGAGAGGAATTGTGCCTGCCACGAAGGAGACCAGGCAAAGACACTCTAAGGTCTGAAAGAAGGCACACCACAGAGCCTCCAAAGGCGAAGCACCAGAAAGGAAACATGGGCCGAAACAACCAAAACCACCAAAACAAACAGCACACAGAGGACCAGAAAATATGAAGCCCTCACATGGCACGAAAAGCCCGAAAGGGCGCCCATCAGGCCAAAAGGCCGACAAGCCCAGCACCACTGAGCAGCCACACAGACTCAGCAGCAGAACTGACAGGCATGTGCCCAAGCAAGAACTGAAGGAACGCCCCCTAAAGCCAAGAAGACACACAACCAACCTCAAAGAAAGCCGAGGGGAAGCAAGGGAAGACCTCACAGCCCCCACCCCAACCAGGCACGAAGGACGAAAGGGCCAACCACGGGACAAACCCCAACACCACTGGGGAGACCCACTGGAGATCAACCCAAAAAAAGAGGAGAGGGCCAGCCAACAGGGCAAAGGTACAAACCCAAACGACCAACCAAGGGCAGGGCCACACAGACCAAACCAGGAAGAGAGGAAGCACCGACCAAAAGCCAGCCCCCACCAACCAGACCGACCTGGCCACCAGAGAGCCCAGAGGACACAGCCACCAAAACCCTCAGAGGAGGATCAGGCCCCAGGGCAGGAATGTCCAGCACCAACTTCCAGCGCAGACATAGGACGACCGCCAAGCACCCACACCGGGAGAAGGAGACAGAGCCCAGGGACAGGCCAAAAGACAAAAGCCAAGGCACCCACAAGAACACAGGGGCCAGCGGGACTCAACCCTCTGGAACCCAGCCGAAAAACGGCCCTGCCATGGGCAAAAGAAAGCAGGTCGGAGTACCCAAAAAGAAAACCAGCCACCCATAGACCACCCAGGAGGACCAGGCAGCCAGAAACACACACCCAACCAGACAGGAAAGGCAGGGGAAGAGCCAGAGGCCAGAACGCAGCGCAGCCTAACACCCCACCAGGAATGAGGCCCACAACAGGGCCTAACCCAAGGAAAGCCAAGGGGCGGACACCACCAGACCCCGACCCGGTTCGAACCAGGTCCCGGACACACAAAGCCAGAGAACCAAGAGCAGGGCAAGGCAAACCCCCAAGGCCACCGAGACCAGGGCAACAATCCCATAGACCAAACAGGCACAACAGGGAAGACCCCGCCCCAAACAACACACACCAAGGAGGACTCCCCAACCACAAACCCAGGGGTCGACTGAAGGAGCAAAAACAACAGCACTGGCGAAGACGTAACCACCGGCCACCAGAGAAGAGACATACACCGGACAACACAAATAGCGAACCGCCACCAGACACCCAGAACCAACAAACTGGACAAGGGCCAGGGAACACCCTGTCATCCAGGAACTGGGAGTTAGGAAAGCCCCCCAACCGAACAACCAGCCGACCAACCGGCCCAGAGAACAAAAGACCACACCAAGGGATGACCCCAAGCGAGCCCCAGCACCAGCTGCAGGAGGGCCAAGACCAAACCCCACGACAGCACCAGAGCAGACGGAGGCACAGACAACCACTGGCCCCAGAGTAAAAACAGCAGGAAACAAGAACCAAGCCAGGAAAACAGGAACAGGAGAGACAAACAGGGTGGCCCACAGCCCAACCCAGCACACACCCCCACAGGTCCCGAGAAGCCAGCCCACCGAACCACAGATAAGCCAGCAAAGATAGGAGGCCACCAACATGTCGCCCCCACAGGCCCGGAAGGAGCAGGACAGGACCAACAGCCGCAACCCCGAAACCCCCAACCACCTAGGGGAGAGAGAAAGCCACCGGAATCAGCCACATCCAGGCCACTGAGGCAACACAAAACGGCAGGAAGCCAGAGCAGAAGCCAAGCAGCCCGCACTGGCACACCAAAGCCACAGCCCAGCCCGCACCCGGCGAGGGCAGATGCAGAGGAGACACCAAAAAGAAAGGGCAAAGAGGCTGTACCGGTCAATAGCTAGGCACAGACCGCTGGACCACCAGAGGACCCAAACAACCCACGCTCAAGCAAGGAGCCACTTGACTAGGGAAAGGGAAGCCAGAAAGGCACACTGACAGAAACCCAAAAGGGGACCCCCAAAGCCCCAAGGATGGAGCCCCCGGAGGCAAGCCCCGCCCCCCCACAACCAGAAAACAAGGGCAGAGAAGGAACGGCCAACCCAACCGACCCAGACCCCCAAGGGCCCAACAAGGGGACAGCGAGCCCATAAAAAACCGAAACCGAGCCAGACCAGAAGACCCGCGGCGTACCAAAACCAAGGAAGAACGAACCCGGAGAGCACAGAAGCACACAACCCACCAAGGGAGCAGACACCATTAGAGGGACCTGGCAGAACCGGACCCAATCAGAAACAACAACAACAGGGCCCACCAGAAGACCAGGCCAAGCAGGGACCAGAGACACCAGAGAAGGTGGGTAGGAACCCCAAGGGACCAAACCCAAATGGCAAGACCAGGCTTCAAGCCACACACTCCCCAGGCACCAAGCAAGGCAGAGAGGAGACAGAGCACAGAAAGCGTGAAGAACCCCGGCCCCACTGACAAAGCACCCAGGCCAAGGCAGGGAGAAGGAAACTGAAAGTGGGACTTATGCCCCGGGCCGGCAGACACCAACACGCACTGGCAGCCCCGACAGAGCCCCCCCTCAGCCAGCCCAGACGCAAACACCAGCCAGCAGGCTCCGAAATAAATGCCCCCAGGACACACAGGCACACCCACCAAGACTGGCACACCTGGACAGAGTCCGGTAGAACAGCTCCCAGACATCCGGAAGCTAGGTAGAACTAGAGCAACCTAGAACAGAAGACAGCAGCCCCAACAAAGCCCCCAACAAAGCCCCCACCAGCCAGCCCAGGCACACACCACCAGCCAAAGTGCCTGCGCACAAAGCAGAAATAAAACACAGAAGAGAAACCGCTATGCAGTACTCACCATGGGGGATGAACAGGCAGTAGGAACCGAAAAATGCCCCCAGGACACCCAAGCACTCCCACCAAGAATGGCACGCCAGGACAAACGCTGCCAGAACAGCTCCAAAACACCCGAAAGTGGAGCACCCCAATACAGCACCGACCAGATTATAAATCACACAGAAATCAATAAATATAGCCGACAATCTGGCATGGATTTCCCTCCTAAAGTCAGTAAGAAAAGGGTCTCTTCACGCATCCGAAAGCACACACTTTTATAGGGTTATGAATAATGAATTTCACACATTCAATACAGTTGTGCATGATACCACAAAGTAGACCAATCCGAATTAAACAGAGCAAAACAGCTGCAAGTAAATTCCACATGGAGTAATTTTACAACATTGAGCTTCTCACGGATGCCGCCGTTACTAAAACAAATATTGTTAGTTTTGTGTGATTCTGCTAAAACAGCTAGGTGAGACCTTGGGCATGTACAGTTCCACAGCGTTTTAACATTTTTGTGAAGTTCGATGTCATGCCTATGAAAACACATTGAAACATTATTTTACTGAGACATGCACATACAAGTTTATCCATGTTGTACAGAACATGGGCAGCAAACCTCAGAACAAAATGCAGTTTGAGGCCTAAGATTGCTATTGTTAACTGGAGATTGACGTTCATTAGAGCATTGCGTTTATTTTCGAAAAACAAATCCAACACAAGCATCTGGTTTATATAGGTTTGCCACCTTTGGAGGCACCAGGAACTGCCCCAACTCCTTCCTCTGCTCAGTTGTGCAAGGAGCCTGGAGAGTCGACAGATTGCACCCCCTCTTTTGGATAAAGAACCATGAGAATACAAGGCCAAGTTTCCTTTCTTTGGGTCTTTACATATGACTTGTCAAGTGTTGAAGCATTGATTTGTTTCTGTGGAATAACGATGCCAAGTAGCAAGAGTAACAGTTCTTTCAAACCCATGCAGGTTATTGGTATTTTGTGTCTGGTGAGCTGCACCCTTCCCTCATCTGTTGCTCCTATTTCAATCAAGAGGCTGTACCTCTTGTGCTCCTCCTGTCTCTTTCCACTGCCTTTCCGAACCCCAATGCTGTGCTTCTCTTTTTCTCAGTCGCTTACCTTTCCCTCCTCGGTGTTCTCCTTACACTTCTTCCTCGCCCTAGTTTGGCTGTACCTTCTCTATCGCAAACACAAAGAGATGATGGACGGAGCACTGAAACTTTTCAGACACTCACCCCCAGTCACAGATCTGGGTTGAATCCATCATTGTTCTTTAGCTCACTTTTCCACCCCAGTTCAGACCCAGCCATATGCAAATCAATCTTGACCCTGTTCCTCATGGGAACAGTCCAGCCCGAGCTGCCAAGCCAGGTCTTCCCTGGACCCGAAACAAGCATCCTGGGACAGGTTTCGGAGTAACACCCCTCATCAGCCAGACTAGCTTGAATCCAGTGGCAAAGTGAGCAAGGGACCCACGTCTGGGCATACCTTGCCAACTTAGGGTGAACAAAGCAAACACAAAGAGAGGATGGACGGAGCACTGAATCTTTTCAGACACTCACCCCCAGTCACAGATCTGGGTTGAATCCATAATTGTTCTTTAGCTCACTTCGCCACCCCAGTTCAGACCCAGCCATATGCAAATTAGTCGTGACCCTGTGCCTCATGGGAACAGTCCAGCCCGAACTGCCAAGCCAGGTCTTCCCTGGACCAAAACAACCCAGTTCAGACCCAGCCACTGGATTCAAGCTAGCCTGGCTGATGAGGGGTTTTACCCGAAACCGGTCCCAGGATGCTTGTTTCCGGTCCAGGGAAGACCTGGCTTGGCAGTTAGGGCTGGATTGTTCCCTTGAGGCACAGGGTCAAGACTGATTTGCATATAGCATATAGCTGGGTCTGAACTGGGGTGGTCCTCCTTCTTCAAAACCGCGACATTCCAGTTGACTTCTATTTGACACACAGCTGTGTTTCCACTCTGCACACAGCCTCCGTGTGGTTCCTGGGTACCTACCTTGGGTGGGTCCTTGGGTCCCCAGCTCCTCTGAGTCTCCTGGTCCAAGACCTGACTTTGGCCACAGTTCTCATTCCATTATTTTAGTATATGGTTTGGTCTCCCCCTCGAGACCACTGTATTTTGTGCTTACTTGCCTATTGCAATTCAAGTATTTCTGTGTATTTGTGTTGATATCTCTGGGTAGGAGATATACCAATGTGTTAGTGAGTGTTGTGTAATGAATAGAACTATTTTTATATATACACTGTGTGGTTCTTTTTCGTAGATCTGGTAAAACAAGCTGCTTAACACTCCTTCAAGATAAGCCTGAAGGCTTCTCTCCACAGCTACCACTTAGAGAGCTTTACATGGTGGTCTAAGACCACTAAAATTACCATAACGGTTACCTGGATTAGTGCCAGGTGCTTCACTTAAATAAGTGTGCACCATATACTAAGCCAGCCTCCTACAATTAGTGTGATTGGGTGCATGTTAAATGTAGTGAAAGCATAACTTGGTGTGAGTGAGTGCAAGTAAGGGTGATAGATGAGTTTGAGTTAGTGCATGTGAAAATGAGTAAAGGCAATAGTATTCTTGGCGAGTGCATGAGTGAGGGTCATGGGAGTGTTAAGTGAGTGGGCACACAGAGAGACAGTAAATTCATAAGTGTGTTGCTGTGAAAGTGCATTATTGGGGGCAAGAAGTGAGTTGTGTGAGTGAGTTCATGATGAGACATGGGTGAATTCATAAGTGCATTGATATGGTTAAACATGAGTGAGCTGGCTTTGTTTAAGGGTGGTACACCTAAAAGTGCTACAATGTCTCCAAAATCTTTCGAGAAATGTTTAGTTGACTCAGAAACCACTTTAGATATCAAGGCCCATATTTATCAAGGATTTGCAGCGCCCCTGCACCACGCAAGGGGGCGCAAAGGCGATGCAAAACCTACATGAGAATTATCAAGCCATGCAAGGCCACCTTGCATGGCCCTGCGTGGCTTGATAAATCTAGAGTAACGAAAGGCAGCGCAAATCGCTGCCTTGCTTTACTCTGTGGCAGGGAGACATTCCATGGGTGGAGCATGGGTGTTCCCAGCATCCACCCATGGATTCTGACACATTTCCAGATTTACCAACATTGGTAGACCTGGGAATGCATCAGAGCTGTACCCCTTCCCACCAGATGCGCAACAAGGAGAAATATCTTTTTTTCTTTTCATTGTTTCCTCTTTCTAAGTGTGCTGCATTCTGCAGCACACTTAGAAAGAGGAAAATGCCTCTGAGGATTGTTTAAAAACAATCCTGCCTGCAACGCAGTCCCCCTTGGAACATGACAGCAGCCGACAGCAGCCAAAAGTGCGCCAACCCTAGGAAAGGACAGGATTACGTCGTATAGTGGTAAATACAGCGCATTCCTGCCCTCTCCCTTTCACGCAGCGCAGCAAGGTGGCTTGCTGATTTGCGTTGCATGAAGTTTTGATAAATATGGCCCTAAATCTTGTTTTTGCCAGACAATGGTGTTGTACCATTAACATGTACGGAATAAAGCATGTGCATAGAAAGAAAGCCCACCACTCCCAACTGTGAAAATTAAAAACTGACACTCTACTCCTGCCTACAGTGGTTCGGTCAATCATACAGGGTGAATGCAGAGATTTATCAGGGATGAAGCAAGATGACATTTTGTGGCTAAGAAGTGGAGGTTTGCCTCTCAGTATTTTGAAAATGCACCCAGTTTCAGCACACTTAAGGTGCAGCAAAAGTGAAACACAAAAAAGTTGTTTGTTGCTTGATATGAATGATGTGCTCTGGGGTTGCCCAGTGCCAAGTTTAATGAACTGATGCTCTTCAATCCTCATACACAGTGATGCCAGGCAGGGTCTGGTTATGGATATATGTAGGCCGGCTTGGCTGTGAAATCAGCAAGATGCCAGCAGCTCTCCATGAAAGCTAGAATACACAAAACCACAGTATGGGATACAAAGAGAAGGAACTAGGGGACAGCTGACCCTTATGCTTTCTCAAACATTGCTCACAGCTGTTGGTCACTGGTCCAGTATGGACAGTTTCCTGATCATAAATACATTTGGCAGGTCAAAGAGGAATCTCAGAGCTGTCTAGAAGAATAGATGCTCATTCAGTTTGACTGGTGGAGTTAGCTTTGCAGAGGAATTCACCTTTTCCCTCATCCTAAAAACAGAAGCTCTGCTAAACAGGGTGATTAAAAAGAAAATTGTGCAAGCACTGAAAAACACTATCACCATGGTTATTTATAGCACAAAATAATGTAGATACGGATGCTCACTGAATTTAAATTTTTTTTAAAGCATTGGAAAAAACTTAAACTAATGTGTTTCAAATGATGTTAGGTGTGCTGATATTGTGTGTTTTCACTTTTTACACGGTCATATAGTTTGTTATGATGGTTGTTTCATCCTGTGATGCTGAAGGTGTACATTGAAGCAGTGGGTGTGTTTGTATGTGTGTTGTCTCCTATGGATTGGTTTATGACAGTTTCTGTATAACTCAATAATGCATGTGCTTTTAGGTGGATTAATGTATGAATGAGAGATGTTTCTGTATTATTTATTATCATTGTTAGTTACACTAAATTAATAAAACTCCGCACAAAAGAATTACAAATCATTTAATACCGGCTAAAACAATAGTCTTGGTATTTTTTGGGATTATTAAAATGATAAGTATAGTTTAAAGCTGTAATTAATTCTATCATATATAATCAGTTAGGTGAAAGTTGCCTAAAAGTTTGCTTGATTCGCGGTCTTCCCCTTGTTGATCCACATGTGTTCTTTCTAGCAGATAAAGTGTGAAATCAATTAAAGGTTCCAAGCCGATGACCAGTTGCATATCCCCTCATGCATTGCTTTATTAATGGTCCTTATGCTCAATGCCGTTGAAGCAGGGGTGTAATAGAGTGTTGCTTTGTAGCATCAATCTGGAAAAGGTCCACATTTAACATGTCATTGATTCTATTTTGTATCAGCAACACCTGCAAAACTTACAATTGAACAATTTATTATTTTTCCAATCTGACCTTATTTCAGCTCTTCCCAGGAGGTGAAAGCGAAATGTCATAAATTTCCCTCTTACCCTAGTTTTGAAATGATTGTGAAGGTATGAATGTGGACACAAAGACGTATATGTGAGAATTAGAGCTTTTCCCATTTTAACATGAGTAAATATTCTATATTTTCTCCAAAAAACAGTAATTAAAATTTTTCCCTTTATCAACTTAATTTTTTTCTATTCTACAACCTGTTCCCAGTCTTCTGTAGCTTCCAGGTTAATTTAGAATTCCGTTCAGGTTGTTTAATCCATAGGTGGCATTTAACGGGTCTAGGGTTTCATTTCGTTCCAAATAACAGATTTAAGAGGACCCTTTTTGGAAAAGTGCAATCTATAGCAGTGATTTATAGATTGCTAGTCAAGTACATGGGACAAGTTTACTAGCACAAACTCTAATCTCAGCTCACCTGTGGAGGATGGAAGCCCAAAAATAAATCTTATTATTGAGCTCATAATTTTCTCCATGTCCTCACTTTGAGTTTTTCTTTTTGAAAATAAAAAATAAAACAGTTTGGTGCAGGGTGCTGCCATGTTGATGGAGCCTTGCACCAAACTGCAAACAGCATTGACAGGAACCGCCGTGATGGCGGTTCCTGCCCATGCTTTAGAAATGACAGCCAGCTTGACAGTCATTTCTTAGTTTGGCGGGCAGCACCTCCGTCAGAGCAACCGAGTAATTTACTCCATCTCCCTGATGGAGAAATGGGCCACCTGCCTAGATATAAATCAGCCCCTGAGTTTGTTCTCAGAAATGATTGCCTCATAGGTCATGGCCGAAATTAATTTTGCCATAAAAATGTGAGTAATTGAGTTGGCTGTTGAACTGAACACCTGTAGATAAAGGCTACTAAGGTGGTATTGTAAATGACTGGCTTTGTGTTTAACTGCTTTGAGATGACAGACATGAGGAGCTGTCCTATTTTGTCACACTCCTAAATATTGATACATGGTGGCTTGCTCAATCCTTATGCCCCCCAATACTCTAGCTATAACTACAATTTGCTTTAATAAAAGTGTGTACTTTTGTTTGGCAATATTCAATTCAAAATTATTTGTGTTATTGTACTTATGAAGGGCCTTAAGGAAGCATTGGAGACTGCTTGGAGTGCTCTCCAGTGGGACTGGATCAGCAGCATATTGTAACAATGGGGTGTGCAGCTTGCCTAATTTAGGTGGAAAGATACTTGCTGTGTTTATACTTGTCCTAATGTCTCAAGCGTACAAAAGGAGGGGATCAAAACATCCTTGCTTGAGTACTCTGTACACTGGACATTTTTGTTGACTCTTGTTTCATTACTGACTTTAATCCTCACCCACGTTTCACTGTAATAGCGGAATGGCGTTTGGAAGACAGAAGGGGGAATTTCCCCAAGTTCCAAGTTTTGACCATAGCAGTTCTGTTACCTCGGTCAAATGCTGTGTTGTAGTCCAAACAGCAAGGGTGGATTACACTTTTCTGTGGCAAAATATTTATTATCGTGATGGTATTTATTGTCTTGGGTCCTCTTCTATAATCTGTTAAAAAAATAATAATACATTTGCTTAACACCCCCATTTCTCTAGTTCGTCAAGGAGAATTTTGGCAAATAGCTTTGCCTCACAGTCCAGAAGAGAAGTGGTACTGTAGTTTTTTTTTTAGCTTATCTTTGTTTTTCTTTTTGTGAATTCAGTGCAGGATTGACCCTCTGCAGAAATTCAGCATTGTTTCCATTTCTAGGCACGCAGTGAGAAAACAAGAAAGAAGCCTTACCGAAAGGTTCTCTTTGGCTTTTAATACTGTGTTGGGAAATTTGTTCAGGCCTGGTGATTTGTGATTGGTTTCCTTTCAGAGTCCATGTGGATATCAACTTAAAAATTAATATAATTCAGTACAATACCTAACTGTGTATTTTTATATGCAGTCAATTTGCAAGAAAAGGATATGACCAAAAATCAGTTTTATGGAAACCCTTTATTATATGTCAATGTTTTAAGCAGTGTACAAAAACATACAAAAACAAATTATGTACAATAAGTGCTTAGTGTATCAGGTACAAAAAGAACAATTGATGGACAGAATGTTGAACAATGTCAAACATTCATTCCAGTACAGAGAGCCGGGGCTAAAGCCATCGTTTTTTTGCTCCCCTTGCCATTTCATTTTAAACCCAGCCATATGCAAATCAGTCTTCAATCTATAGTCTATAATAATGTTTCATAATTCAATCACTTGATGTATCCTGGATTACCTTTTTTGTGCTGTGAGATTATTTTTTTGATTTACAGTCTCAACCTCTTTTTCCTTAATCCGACTGTTTTACTAATTTAATCCTGCACCTAACCAGTTGTTACGTTTGAGATATCAAGGTCCACCTGTGGTCCATTTCTGGAATCTCTAGCAACCACTGCTTCTTTCATCTGGCTACTGCCAGCTTCCATTCGAGTTTATATTTTAGTTAATGAGCCCTGTCCTTAACCTTCAAAGTCAATGATTGGCAATATCATCTTTGGCTTTTTCTGCCTTTGTTTGAAATCATAACATAGTTTCATTAGATTGATAATCAGTCAGCCCAGCTGTCAGGTAATTCCCCTCAAACCCTTCGTCACACGCAGAGAACACGTTGATACAATCTGAATGGCCCAGGACTTGCCATTGTTTAACACCACTAGCTGGGTTTGCTGTCTATGGCACAGCTCCTAGCATGGTACGCTGCTTTCAGATCAGAGAACTTGGAGCAGAATCCATTTTCCCCACAAGAGACAGTTTGATGAGTTATCCCTCAAGACGTTGAATCAGCCTGGGCAGACAAAAGCAAGGGGCCTCGAAAGGAAGCTCTGAGGTATTGTGAGTGTCCAAGAACTGCCAAGACCGTCCCTGAACCAATTTGAGTTTTGATTTGAAGACATGTTTTTGCACAATCATCTCTTACAATAACGCATTCCACTATTAGTTACTAGAGTTGCTCTAATGCTGATTGAAATCCTCAAAAACTATTTTTTTAAATGGAATCAGTTGCAAGATCATAGCTTTGATACATTCATCAATGAATAATGAGTTTTTTCCTGGTGGGTGGTATTGGATATTAAGATTGGTGGGTGCAGAAAAGATAAAGTTGAGTTTGTTAATGAGGCTTTGCAAAATACAGAAGGAATCTAATTGGAATGGTGTACAGCGGATGGTTGAAGTTTTGTCTCACCTCCTGCCTTGCCTTTCTTATTGATGCACTTGAGGGAGTAATCAGGTGATTGCAGTAGGTTCATGATACTTTGTGATGCCTTATGTTATAAAGTTTCAGTAAAAAATATAAGATCAAGGTTTTAGGATAAATGTTCTCTGTAATCTCATTCCGGTGTTTGGCACCAATCTTCAAGTGTGCAACTGACATTTGAGTTCGGATTTCAATCCTTTTGCCTTGAATGATAAAATGAATGTTGTTAGGTTGTACACCCTATTAGGGTTAGTGTTATGATGATGTTGAGGTGCACGGTGAGTCAACATAGAAATCTATTGCCATTTCATGTGGAACAGCAGAAGGTACTCATGTTTGGTTTTGACAGATAATGATCATGAAGTTCTTTTATAGATTCTTGTAGTAGAAAAATGCATTTTCTGAGAAATCTTGAGTATTTGGATATCTTATAATGGTCATCTTCTACTTTGAGTATAAATATTTTGAATGATTATATGAGGTTTGTCTGCTGTTGCTAAGTATCACAAACAGTATTCTAGTTTCTAAGACATAGATTTCTAATTTTCCAACCTAAGAGCGAGATGTAGAAACAGGTGACCAGGAAGATATGAGGTTTGGGATTCAAAATTAGGAACAAGAGATTGTAGGTTCTTCTTGGAAGAGATTTTTTCAGGCGTAGAAGAAGGAGGGGCAACAAAAGGTGGAGTATCAGGTACCTCAAATGCTTTAGCAAGCCAGCAGATATACCGTATTGAGAAGCTGTGAAACATTCTAGATATACAAACTCAACACTGTTGCCACAAGAGCTCTCAATGAAAAAGAAGTTATGTCTGGAAGGAAGATATGAGGTTTGGGATTCAAAATTAGGAACAAGAGATTGTAGGTTTTTCTTGGAAGAGATTTTTTCAGGCGTAGAAGAAGGAGGGGCAACAAAAGGTGGAGTATCCGGTACCTAAAATGCTTTAGCAAGCCAGCAGAAATACCTTATTGAGAAGCTGTGAAACATTCTAGATATACAAACTCAACACTGTTGCCATAAGAGCTCTAAATGAAAAATAAGTTATGTACTTCTTGAAAAAAACAATTCTCACTGTTAGGATCTTCAAAATAAAACTAGTGCAGTTGTTTCTGAAAAAACTTATGTAAAAAAGATGATGTTAATAAGGACAAGAAGAAACCTGCTGAGCAATGGAAATTATTTACATGGCTAAATAGTGTGATCTAGAATTTTAATGTAGAAGTTTGATATGAAAAGATTCTTAATGTGGAGAAAACTGAAAAAAACTCCACTTGACACAATAACACTCACACAAAAACACACATTGGAGAAAGTCAGTGTTTCAGAAACTGTACTTTCCAGGTTATGTAGGACAGAGCTACATGGATAACTACGTAGTTTGATGCAATGGCATGGAAGTGATGAAGCTTAAAGTATTCAGTAACATGGGTAGGTGATGCTGACTTCATAGGAACAATAGATACACTGGGTCTTCTTGTTTGAAATTACTTTCGTTTTTTAATCATTTTTGATGTTGTAGGACATGAATTATTAAGAGAACCATGGCTTTGTTGGTTATCATGAGCTTCCTCATGCAAGGTATGATAAGTGTTATTAATTCTAACAGTGTTAACTGAAATTGTCAGTGATATGTACCATTTTGTTCCTTTAAATTTCAGAAATTAGACATTAGAAAAAATTGACGAAGAGTTGATTCTGAAGAAGGAGATAGCATTTTCCAGAATGGAATGGATTGTAAGAGTGAGGCCCTCTTTACAAATAGGATGCAAAGAAGCATTCATCTTTGACATGAGTGGTGGCCATGATTTATATAATATTCATAAGAAAAAGTCATTATGAATCGAAAGTAAATAAAATATAAATCGGAAGGAGCATAAACAGTTTTTTAAATTTGAGGTTGAAATGACTAAAACATACAAGTGATATAAATGAAATACAGAGGTTCCAAGGGGGTTAAGTTAACTCTCTTTGCAAGGTCAGATGGTTTGCTGCAGGTAAAGAAGACTGGTAACAGGAGGTATCTGCTTAATCTTCCCAAGTCTATGTGGTGAGAGACTTGTGAACCTAATGTATGATTGTCTCAGTGGCATGGTGGCAATGAAACCCCATCTACGATAGAAAGTGTGGTTCTCGTTTCGGGTTGAAGGGATTTTGGTTTATGTCATGTGTTTCACTGCTTAAGAAGAACGCTGTGTAGTCCTCAAACTATTGAGGTGCCACCACTGTACAGAACATTTGAGAAGCTACTGCTGTTGTCTTATTTGGGCCAATCACCACTAGGCAATAAGTGATGGTTGTCATTGATGCCTACTCTGAATTCCATTAAGGTGATAGCAATTCCTAGCACACCAGATAATATAATTTTAGCACTCTACCAGACATACACCATACGTAAAATACCAGAGACTGTAAACTTTACAATGATCCTCCATTTATTGGCAAGGATTTTCCAGATTTTCCACAAAGGAATGGAATTTAATCATCGGACGTCAGGTCTTCATGAACTTAAGAACGATTCATGGTGATACTGAAGAAAGGCATGCAAATTGCAAAATTGCCTTTTAAGCCAATTTCTTACGTATTCAGTTATAGAAAGGCTATTTTGAAAGGGCTCATGAAACCAAAGTCCAGTCCCCACTGGAATTTTTCTTTAGGAAGAAAATCCCTACTCATTACCCAGCAAACATTTGCAACTGGTCATTGTACTGGGGAAATGTTACCAATCTATAAAATAGGTTAAGGCGAAACCTGAGCAGGATAAAATGGGGATAGGGCTGTGCATCATAAAACAGAAATGGTTAAATGTTCCTGAGTGGCTTAAGCTGTACATAACAGGCAACAGAAGAAAGTGCAGAAACCTTTGTGTAGTAATTACACTCCAGCAGGTAAGTGTAAAAGCACAAGGTTTATTCACTGTTCATCTCCACAGCTTCCAGGAACTAACTGGCCGCTGGGATTCAAACCAACACATTCTGTCACCATAGCAGTGACATCATAATAATAAAGAGAACAGCAATAACAAAGTGAGGAAGGACTACTACAACATCTCCTCTCTTCCCATGAAACAAAAAAAAAGAAAATAGGAATAAAAAAAAAACAAAAGAAGCAGAAAAAACCATAGAAAACAATGGACAATAAAACCACAGGTTAATTCGTAAATGACTGAGAACTATTATTCAAACGATTTGGCGGAACACTTCACCTACCACTCCTGCTTGGAGTGACATATTTTAGTGATAACTTAGTAGGCTGAGAAGGTTGCAGAAAACTCCCCTTCTGAACTTGCTGGGTATGAACATCATCATACCCAGACTCAAGCCCCAACTGCAACACCACCCTCCTGGGAATCTTCTAAATCCTGGACAAGTTCCACCAATTCTTCCCATTGACCCTCACAGCAAAACGTGAAGTAGCATCTACTTTAACTGGAGGACCGAATTTTGACAAACCCTTGGCAACATTAAGTGGAGATTTAATCCTCACCCAGTCTCCCACACACACACTAGACTTAAAACCAACCGAATTGGAGACCACAGAATGAGAATGCATCCCCACATCAGCGTGCGAATCACCACCCTTTGACAGTAAACCCCATTTCTTCATCCAAACGGGGCACGTGTGAAAAGAAGCCACCCTACCACGAAGCAGTAAAAAAGGACTGGAACCCGTGATGGGACTGGGAGTTGTGCGATGTGCCCACAACATACTCTGAACCGCCTCCTTGATATCAATCCTAGATGAAAGAGCCCACTGAACACACTCAACAAGAATATGGTTAGTGTGCTCAATGAAACCATTGGCCTGTGGGTGATACAAAGCCACACGGCAATGCACAATACAAGAATGACTTAAAAAATCGGACATCTCCTTGGAAGTAAATTTTACCCCATTGTCAGATACAATCTCTTTAGGAAAACCCTCTCTGGCAAAAAGACACTGAAGAAACTTGATGACCTCTTGAGAATTGGGATCAGTCATAAATTGAACCTCCCACCACTTAGTGAAGTAATCAGCAACAACCAAAGCGAATTTGTATTTGTTAGGCAAAACATTGAAGGCACCCACAAAGTCAATAGCTAACTTCAACCAAGGGCCATTGGGGACTTCCACCTCTTGTATGGGAGGAGAAGCAACTTTTATAACTTTGTCACTAGTAGAACATGTCAAACATCCTTCCACAACATCATTAATCTGGCGGTCCATAGATGGCCACCAGTAAACACACCGGATCCTCCTTTTGGTACTTGTCTGTCCAAGATGTCCTTCATGTCCGTAATCGATGATGCGAGCTCTCAACGACTCAGGAGGAATACATTTGCCCCCCCAGCATGACCATTTCACTACCCTCCAAAGAAAGTTAATCTGCAATCTTAGCAAAAGGATGAAGATCACCATCCAAATATTTTTCCTTGGGCCACCCGGAGACAATGAACCCCTTTACTCTCTTGAGAACAGAGTCTGACTCCATCCCACAGAACCATTCAAGTTCAGTAAAACAACCCACACTACAAGCATCCACTGCAGCAATGAGACATTCTTCATCAACCTCAACAACAGAGAGTTCTTGTTTTCCTAATGGTAAAGGAGACCTTGAGAGAAAATCAGCCCTTGTGTTCTTTCCGCCAGGTATGTGCTCAACTTCAAAGTTATATTGTAATAACTTGGAACTTAACCTTGCAATTCTAGGAGTGTGATCTTTGACAATGTTACCCTCGAGAATGGGAATGAGAGGTTTGTGGTCAGTAAGTAATCTAAAAGTTTTACCCCACAAAAAACACTTGAATCTTTCGACAGCCCAACAACACACTAGCAACTCTCTCTCAATAACTGAGTAATTTTTCTCACTCGGACGTAACGCTCGGGAGGCAAAACCAACGGTGTGTTCTTTCCCCTGCTTGACCTGAGAAATCATTCCTCCCAAACCATCCAAACTGGCATCCACCGACACCGTACACTGATACAGAGGATCAAAAGGTGTAAGAATTTTGCATGACCCCAATTCTTGTTTGATGCGAAAAAACTCATCTTGACAGGAATCATCCCAGATAAATGTGGCTTTTCTCTTGAGTAGACCTCTCAAATGTACAGTTTTAGCAGCAAAATTAGAGATAAATTTTGTGTAAAACTCACAAACACCCACAAATGAAGAGACCTGTTCTTTGGATGTGGGACAAGGAGCATTGGCAATCGCCTCGATAAGACCATCTCTTGGTACAATACTATCACCAGAAATCCGATGGCCCAAATACTCAATGGATTCCACTCCAAAAACACACTTGAGTTTGTTTGCCACAATCCCTTTCCCCTGCAATCTGCCCAGCACCACATCAAGATTTTTGTCATGTGACTCCCTGCATTTTCCAGCGACCAAAATGTCATCTTGAAACACCACAGTATCCGTAACACCTTCCAAAACCTTCTCCATAACCCGTTGAAAAACTGAGGCTGCCGAGGCTAAGCCAAACGGCGTCCTTCTGAACTGAAAGGTGCCAACAGATGACACAAAAGCAGTCAAATGCTTACAAGCAGGATCCAACTCCACTTGATGGTAAGCCGAAGCAAGATCTATTTTAGAAAAGTATCTAGCACCAGCAAACTTAGAAAGAATTTCATCAATGCGAGGGAGAGGATGGGAGTCCACCCAAATCTCCTTGTTTAGACTGCGCAAGTCTATGCAGACTCTTAGACTCCCATTCTTCTTACGTGCAACCACCAAAGGAGACAACCATAGGGAGGACTCAATAGGTTCAATGACTCCCGACTCGCACATACTTTTGAGTTCAGCTGACAAATCATCTCTAATACTAAACGGCACATTACGTAACTTGTGCTTAACAGGAACAGCCTGCTCCTTAACTTTGATAAAATGCTTGAAACCTTTGACACATCCCAATTTGTCTGCAAACACAATCACAAATTTGTTAGACCAAGATACCGAACTGTCACCTTGAGAAGTATCATCCACCACCGAAACTTGCTCTACCATTCCAGGCCTAAGAGTCATCCCAAACAACCCCTGATAGTGCCAACCAAGAATACTGAGTCCTTTCTTTGCCACGTAGACCTTACCCTGGATATGCCTGTCTTTGAAAACAAGAGTTGTTTCAAAAAACCCCATTAAATCAATCTTCCTTCCTTCATAGGATATAGGACTTCTGTCTGGCGGATTGAGAGGTTTGTCTCCCCAAATGCTCTCAAATAATTCTTCGGTAATCATAGTCATCCGTGCTCCGGAATCTACCAACAATTGTACAGACTTACCATCCACCAACACATCAACCACAGGATCAACGCAATCTTCTGAGTCATCCTTAACAACCACATCAGTCAACGAACTCACAACCTCACTCACGAGATCACCTTTATCCTCTTCAGAATACACAACGTTGACATTACCACAGAACCCACACACTTTGGCAAAATGCCCTTGTTTACCACACTTCCGACAAGAGGCATTCCTGGCAGGACACACCCTCGAATTTGGAAAATGAGAAGGAAACCCACATTTAGTGCAGACATTCTTTGAATAATTTCCTTTCTTCTCAGGCTTGATAGGAGCGTACCTGCTCCCCTTTTGCTCACTCTGAGGTTTGTCTTTATCCCACTGTGGCTTATCGCCTTGATCTTTATGCTCCTTCACTACACCCACAACATTCTTCTCGGGTTTAAGCTCCTTCAAGGCTTTCTGGGATAATTCAATACTTTTGACGATGGTAATGGTTTCTTGCAAAGAGGGGTTCTTTAGAGTAAGTAATCTCTCTTGGACCTTCTTATCCCTACAGTGGACTACAACTTGATCACGAATAAGTTGAGAAGTAAAATGCTCAAACTCACACTCTGAAGCAAGGATGCGCAGAGCCGCAACATAAGACACAATGCTTTCATCAGTGTCTTGCTCTCTTGTAAAAAACTTGAGTCTGGCTACAACTAGACTACCTTCCACATCAAACGGTTTCTCCAACATTTTCACAGCTTGATCGAAAACATTTAATTCATCTTCTCCCTCAACTATATCAAGAGGAGGGAGGTGTTCCAGAACAGCTTGCCCCTCAAACCCTAGATTATGCTCTAGTATGAAACGTTTCCTTTCAGCACTAAATCTTGTACTCCCCCCATGGCACCTAAATATTTCACAAAGGCCCTGTACCATACCTTCCACCTGACTGGTGGATCACCTGGAAGCTGTAAAATTGGTGGAGGGGTTGTACATTCTGCATAATGACAGAGCAAACTTTACAATTTATGACTGTAAGAAAACTGACACAAACCACCTGCAAAGCATAGAAGGTTATAACATACAAATATACAAAAACAAAGATGTTATTTTCCCCTTCTCTAAAACCGAGTCTTAACTGCAGAGCGTCCTCTTTCATAGACAGCCGTAAACAAATAGAGAAAAAAAAATGTCAAAAACAACACTGTCTCCTGGGCGTTGAATCCACTCACGTTGTGATCATCCAAATATTTGTTCTCTGTCCCAGCAGCATAATATCCAATGACTTAAACCTCCGTGTATTCAGATTCTGACAAAAACAGGATTAACTCGGAGAGTTCAATGCGCCCGATGCTTAGCAACAGTCAAACAGTAGTGACGTAGTGTGTAGATTAAGGCGCGCCGCTACGTCAATGACATAGACACAACCTCGTTACTTTCAGCAGTACGGGTGGACGTAAAGTGAAGTGCGCGATGACAAGAACAATGACGCTCCGCTCGCATTCAGCAAGGAGAGGTAGGGTGACGTGCAGAATCACAGCAACAGTCACGCGCGGCTTGTCACCAGCTCTTCAGGCACATTCCAATATGTCATTGCGTGCATTATGACAGCTTCAGTTACGCGCAGCTTGTCTTCACCAGCTCCTACTGCACATTCCAATACGTCATCAGAAGGAGGCACCCGTGATCGTTGAACGAACTCAGTGCTGATAAACAGATGCACACAGCAAACGGAAAACAGAACCACACACTCAAAGAACACCTGTGCTCCCTTGCCAGAAAAGTCAGAAAAGCACGTCCCATACAAATGCCAGGGCAACTTACAGTTAGTTCAATGCTGCCTCCAGCCGAAGATTCACAACCTCGGAGATGATCAGTTTAGTGCTGCCTCCAGCAGAAGGTTCGCAAACTCTGAGACGATGAGAAAATAACTTCCCAATTACGTGGCACAAAAGGAAAAAATAATTGAAGCAGTCTCTGCAATCCCGAAGCTTCAGGACAGGAAAATTCGTAGCAGGCTCTTGCAGCGGTGGTTCAGACAGAACAAAGAATGTCACAGAAACCAAGTGGTTGTGGATCCAAAATGACGGAGAGTACAGCACACGTGGGTGGAGAGAGGAACAGTCCAACTCGTCGCCAACTTTGTAGTAATTACACTCCAGCAGGTAAGTGTAAAAGCACAAGGTTTATTCACTGTTCATCTCCACAGCTTCCAGGAACTAACTGGCCGCTGGGATTCAAACCAACACATTCTGTCACCATAGCAGTGACATCATAATAATAAAGAGTACAGCAATAACAAAGTGAGGAAGGACTACTACACTTTGCCCATCTCTCATCCTCCCGAAATTATTTATCCCTGAGTGTTTGTTTGGGCATCATGGACAAGGAGCGTAAGGGGTCTTCGAAAAAGTCCCGCCTATCCAGGGCCGCTGCCATGTCCCTGACACCCCTCAGCCAGGGAATTTCTAGGGACCGAGAGAGGGACAGGCAGTCCTCGATTAGCATTCAATTTAAGGAGAGGGCCTAATTGACCCAAATCCTTCTTCATAACAGCAATGGACGCATCATTAAATTGTCCTCAAGATGAGTAAGCCCTCGCTCCCTGTGGTTGATGAAAGAGGCGATGGACGATGGTAGGACCAGAAGGTGATGTGTGAATTTGTTTTCTGTGACCTGTAGGGGCGATACCGCCTGTGATCCCCAGACCCCCGCTCAATAAGTAGCCAAACCAGCACATTTTGCATAATAGATGTCTAACATGTGGGCAAACAACCTTTTGCCCAATTTAGAGGCAAATGAAAATACTGCATTAATACTCCTTGCTAACTGATTATTTCTATTTACTATCTGTGGCTGCCAGGGCCTCCTACAATTAAAGGTTACCCCAAAGTAGTTTGTTAGTCACATGTTTAACTGGCGTGGCCTGCAGCTTGAAGACAGGCCTCGAACCCAGCCTGTAACCATATGACATTACAAAGGATTTGAAGGTGTTGATCTTCATGTCAAGCACATCCATAAAGGATGCAAAGGCATCCAAAAGATGCTGCAATGCTACAGGTGTACAGCCCATGATGACAGCGTCATCAACGTACAATAGGGCTGGTATGGGGGCGCACCAATCTGGGGCATGTCCTCACACCTTAAAACTAGCTCCTAGCTCCCCCTCTAAGTGGTTGATATAGAGGGAGAATAGAAAAGGTGCAAGAACGCACCCTTGCCCGATGCCCCCGCGCACCCCGAACGTTACGGAATACGCCACCCCCAGCCCGAACCTTACTGCAGCACTTGAGTTGCAGTAGATTTCCCTGATGGTATTAATAACTGGTCTGTCAATGCCCAAGCCTTCCACGATGCATCACAATTTCGAGTGGGACACACGGTCAGAGGCATTGGACAGATCCATGAAGCCCAGGTAGAGCGCATTGCGGTTAGCAATTGTGTATTTCCCTAAAAAAAGAAAGAGGTTAATACATTGGTCTTCCGTCCCCATCCCTCTCCTGAACCCATACTAGATAACCAAAAGAGAACCACCCTCCTCTGCTCAGACCTCCAAGTGGGAGAGTTAAACGTGACGCAACACCTTCACAGTGGAGTCCAGGAGGGAGATTGGGTGATAAGGACTGGGGTCCTCCCAGTTTCCCTTCATAAAGATCGGGACGAAGAACGAGGCGAACCAACAAGGAATCTTGGTGGAGAAACACACTGCTCTGAGGGCGTTGGCTACCAAAGTGGCCCACAGATCCCAAGTTGCTCTTAAATAGGTCCAAAGGGACCCCATCCGGGCCTGAGGCTTTTCCACTAGGGCTGGGTTTAATAGCCACAATTACCTCTTCTAGAGAGGGGCAATACTTTGGGAGAAAACACTCCTTCGCAGCGGCAGGGGAGTCACTAACATTGCCTGGTTCATTACTACTGGAGTAAACCCTTCCAAAGAAGGTGGCCCATTCATGATCAGATATGGCAGAATCGGTCAGGGGGTGCGTCATTATATTTAAGAAAAGGTTGATTGATAATGATCCAGAAGGCCTTCTGGTCATTCCTAAGGCATGCTTGCTGAAGCTCCTCCCAGGCCTTTAATTGGAGGGCATTTTTCCTTGCTGCAATCGCCCTTTTGTAGGTCTTCCTACAGCGCGTGACCTCAGCAGCAGACCTAGGCTGGTTGTGAAGTGAGAACATTAACTCTTTGTGGGACTTGGAACATGCTGCATCAAACCAACCCCTTATCTTACCAGGCCCTGCACTGGTCGTCCTATGTAGGGCATGTGACACTGCTTCTGAGAGGGAAATGAACGCGTTCTTAATCCTGCCTGCTTCGGCCTCAGCATCTAGGCAGGTTTTGAACAATGCGTGATTGCCCTTAACCAATTGAGATGTGAAGGTTTCAATGTTGACAATTTCCTTCTTAATGCGAGTGCCCTTTCTCTTATGTGCAGAGATGCCAGAAAATCTCCTAGATACCGATTGTCTCCTTTAGGGAAGATGGTTGCTCAAGGCAAGATTATGTACTAGTTGCTCCCTCATCCTTGCAGGTAAATTGGAAGATAGAAGAATAAAATCGATTCCAAAACTCAGTCCCTTACCCACGAAGGTTGAAGGGAAGAAACCATTCATGGAACCGTATTAATTTGCAAGACACATATTAAATTTCATCATCAAATAGTTAATATTATTGCCAAATGAATTGTGGGAAAAGTGAAGTAAAGAGTTCCCTTCACAGTCGATTATGCTGCAGGCCTCTTTATAAGCAGCAGGGCAATGATGAGCATTGAAGTCACCTCCCCAGATCAGGCCCAGCTCCCTGCCACCTCTGGAGTTAAGGGAGTTCAGGTCGTAATCTAATTTTGACAAAATACAGCCTCTCTCTACTATTGGAATGTTGCTGTAAAGGTTGACTGTGTCAAATCATGAACCTGAGGCAAATTCCAGGCCAAAACCTGATAAAATGGTGTATCTGCAATGTAGTGAAAATGTTTTTCATTGACCATCGATATGTATGTTGACAGGCCCCCTTTCGGGCGACCAGATGATGATGAAATAGCTGGTAAATGGAGTGTTTAGAACCCATTGATTTCAGCAGGCGAGACAGCCCATGTTTCCTGTCGGCATAAAATCAAAAAGGAGCTCACGAAGTCAGACCACATATGGTTGTCAATTTTCCCTTTCATTCCAGCCACTTTCCATACCAAAAAGGAGAACTTGGGGATGATGACTGTTTCGATATGACAGCCAGGTATTTGCTCGCCTCCATCTGGTGTTTTGGTTGGGATGACATAAGCCATCCCTGGATCACATCTGATGCAAGTTTCCTATCTCCCCTGGGATCATTGAGGCCAGGGTCTTACAGGGGAGGAGGTAGTATGGGGAGATAACATGGTTTTGGATACTGTAGTTAGAGTTGGGTGCGAGAATGAGCAAGGCCCAAGAAGGGGGGGAATGCGTTCCTCCAAGGGCAATAGAGAGGCTAAGGTTATGCAGCGGGGAGGCCTTTTGCAGACCCCATCTTGAGTTCACGTGCTAGAGGTTGGAAGTGGACTGTGCATTCTTGTGGAGATCCTTATGGCCTGCTGGAAATGAGAAGTGACCTCTCTAAATTGACCCACTGTTTTTACACCAATGCCTGTAAAGGTTTTGGTAAGTACTTGTAGAAATCAGAGCTGATAGCTCCTCTCAGGATTCCATCATCAGGTGCGTTATAGGTACTAGGGTTTTGTATGAAGCTCACGTCACTGCTGTCCTTGCTCCTTTCTAAGTGAGTCCAGCAGCTCAGTGAGGAAGGAGCAAGGACAGCATTGACGCAAGCTTCATACAAAATGAAAAGCAAAGCAGAATGAAGTTGAAGTGTAAATGAATATCAGCTGGGAAAAGAGGAACCAAAGGAAAAGCCCATAAGAGTGTTCAGTCCCAGGAGACATAAGATCACGACCAATCAGGGTCCTGAGGAGAACCCCAAATAAGTAGTGGCTCGAAACACGTCGATGAAAACCCTTGGGGAGTATCTTACAAGATCATTGTCTGTTCTATGGGCAATTACTATGAACTGAAATCCCACTATAATTAAATAAGTTTGAAACCCCCAAGTGACAATATCAACAAGAGGTTCACAGCACAGAGAATAATAGGGATTGCAACCTCTGTTTTTGAACTGATCATTTGGCGGGTTTTAGGTGTATTAATAAGGTTTATGTTTAAATTGTTGATATGAAATGTTGATGTTTTGGTGTTTTATGCGCAACTCACAGTTTATTTTATTTTGTGTAATTACGGTTATAGCACTGAACAACTTAGTGTAGTTCTATGGGGCATATTTGTGTGTATGAAAAAAAGTTCAAAAGTGGCCCGTTCATGGTATGCCTCAAGTTCATAACATGTTTTGAAACATCAATGAAAGAATTGTGAATAAATTCATGGGGCAACAAAAGTAACTTACTTGACCTGGTTTTTTCAAAGATGTTTGTTTAATCAACACAGCTGGACTCTGGTTATGTAAAAAGTTTGAAGAGGTCCAATCCGGCTGTACATAGAAGGGCCCTACCCCCAAATACGTAACTTTCTAAAAGTGGCACTTTCAAAATTGTAATGACAAATCAAATCTGACATTATCATTAAAGTGGCTTTATCTTTACAATCTCATAGATACCAAACACGACAATACTACCTGCTCTAATTAGGAATTACAGCTTATTACATGTAATAAGCAATCCCCAATGATATACTATCGAAGGGGTAGGCCTTAAAGTAGTGAAAAACATATTTAGGAGTTTTTCACTACCAGGACATGTAAAACTTAAAAGTAGATGTCCAACCTTTCAATTACACAGCATCCTATGGGCTACCTAGGGTCTACTTTAGTGGTGACTTATATGTAGGGCTCCCGGTTTTATGGTATTTATTTTATTGCCATTTCCATCTGTATTTATCCATATTTATTTTGGGTTTTGTGGAAAAATTAAGCTGAAATTAGTATATTTCCACATTTATTTAACCAATAAATGTGCACTCATGCTTGGATGTCTGCCAGGTTTCAGTGCTGTGAACACCCGCAGAAGATAAATCCGTGCACTTATATGAAAATATGCAAATTTCAGTATCAACCTTGTGCCAATCTACTGCTGTTAAAGCCTCTTTACTAAAATTCCTTTCTTTTCTAACCCCCTTATCTATCAATCCACACATCTTTTGGCCTGGCAGTCTTGGCAGACAGTTTAGAAGTACTCAAAGAGCAACCCAATTTCCGTTTTTATCCATATTTAAAAATAAATACTGACAAGAAAATTAATGTTTTCTGTCTGTATTTATCTGTAAAAATCAGTTAAAACGGAAAACAGGGAGCCTTACTGATATCTAATAAAAGGAGAGTTTAAGGCTTGGCAAAGGGGGTTTAATGCCAAGTTGACATGACAGTTTAAAACTGCTTTCACACTGCAACGGCAGGCATGGGACATGTTTTAAGGTGCTACCTAAGTGGGTGGCACAATGAGTGCTGCAGGCCCACTGGTAGCATTTAATTTGTAGACCCTGGTTATAAGGTATACCACTCTACAAGGGACTTACAAATAAATTAAATATGCCAATTAGGTATAAGCCAATTAAACCATGTTTTAAAGTAGAGAGTGCAAGCATTTTAGCACTAGTTACCAGTGGTAAAATGCACAGCCCCTTGTGGTCTTCCATTGTGAGTGAAGACACTGATCTTGATGCTGCCCTAGGTGAGGAGCCTCCTGCCAATGAAGTCATCCTTTTTTTTTTTTTTTTTTATTTCTTTAGTGGGTATTTTAAACATCATAAACTGACATAACAATGCAATCATGACGACATACCAATTCTATAGACATTACAGGTACCACCATCATCTCATGGTACACCCATCCCATTGTAACATAATGATAGCTCCAGAACACCATCGGAGGTTTCAGCAATTCAGGGGATGTATTCAATTGATCTTTACAGTATGTCATATCCTGTATCCAGTGTTAAAATTTAGGAACCGCTCTCTTAACCCAGTGCATAGCTGGTCGCCATTTGGCTGGCAGCAGCGCCACAGCCACTAGTGTCCGGTTGGCCAGTTGTGAGGGTTTGTCAAATCCCAGTAGGCAAAGGCATGGAGTGTTCTTTATCTGTTCTAAAACCATGCCTGATGTGGCCCGTGTCGCCCTCACCCAGAAGTTTTGTATCCACCTGCAAGCCCAAGCCAAGTGCAGAAAGTCTATCTCATCCTCACCGCAATGCACACACTGGGCATCTACCCTGAGGCTGTATTTATGTAACTGAAGTGGGGTATAATATATTTGCTGCAAGTATTTAAAATGTATGAGTCCCAAGTTGCAGTTAGCCATAAGTCTACCAGTGATTGCACAGCAATAGTTCCACTCTTCCATAGTGAGGGTGTGTCTAATACTCGATTCCATTTGTCCAGCATGTCGGTGAGGCCCACTGATCTATTCTTCTGGGATGTGTTGTATAACCCAGTGATAAGTTTACGTTGTGAGCTACTATTGATTGTCTGTAGCACTCCCAACGAAGGTGGCTCATCAGGAAATTGTGGGTAAAGGTCCATCAAGGCTGCACGAAGTCTATGATATATGAAGATCAGCAGAAGCGTCTGGTACTGTGACTGCCCCATTAAATCCTGCGTTATAAATTCCGCCCCGGGTACGCATTGCCCAATGTGTGCAGACCTGCTTCCGCAAGTAACACAAGCGCCCCTGGTTGTCTGGTCACCGATATGGCCGGGTGATGCAATAATGGCATCGCAGGTGCATATATGGGAGACCTGTTCGTCCATGCGCCAAGGTTCCGCCATGCCTTTGTGATACTATGTATAGTGTTAATTTCAAATCTTGTGGGCATTGTGCGCTCATGTGGTAATATGGCTGTAAGAGGAATTGGATGCGCATCATCAGCTTCTATAGCGAGATGCGGTGAGAACTTGGTGGGGAAGTACCAATAGTGCACAAAGTGTGCCTGCACACAAATATAATATAGATACATATCCGGCGCACCAAATCCCCCCTGCTCATAAGGCCGCTTGAGTGTATTCCAGTTTATCCTTGGTTGCTTTCCTGCCCAGGCAAGAGTAATCATACAGGTTCATAGGG
Organism: Calotriton arnoldi; assembly: GCA_963921515.1. Lineage (NCBI taxonomy): Eukaryota > Metazoa > Chordata > Amphibia > Caudata > Salamandridae > Calotriton > Calotriton arnoldi. The sequence continues at coordinate 1,968,808 of CAWUFW010002094.1, forward strand.
TAATGAAGAAGGGTTTGGCAGTGTGATTGGGATGTTGATAAACAGATGAAAGTATATAGGCAGTATAATAATTTTCATAACTTCTATTTCATCAGCCAGCAACAGTGGCAGGCGTATCTACCAGGCCACCTGATCCTCCAGTCTGGACAGTGCCATTCCATAATTGTGTCGGACAACAATCTCCGGGTCTCTATGTATCCACACACCTAGGTACTTGACGGGCTCCGTACACCATTCAAGAGGGAAATCCAGAGCATACAGCTCAGTGCATTCTGTGCAAGATAGCTGACTTGTTCCAGTTACTATTAAGTCCTAAATAACCTTTGTGTCGAATGTACTCATGTATAATTGGTGCTAGGTGTATCGCTGGGTCTCGAACTTAGAGAACCATGTCGTCCACCTAAAGGGAAATGGCAAGGGGTCATTGGCGGAAGCGCAGCACCGCATTAGTGTGACGCTGACGAATGATGCACACCAATGGCTCTAATGCAATCGCAAATCGGCGACAAGGGGCACCCCTGCCTCGTTCCCCTGCAGATTCTTATAGACCCGGAGTGATGCCATTCACCAGCACTCTCACCGATAGCTCCGTATATAACAACTGGTTCCATTGTGTAAATGCCCAGGGGATTCCCATACGATGAAGCACTGTGAACATATAGCTCCACCGTATAGAATCAAAAGCTTTTGCGTCATCTAGAAGTACCGCCTCTACCTGGATGGACTGGTGTAATTGATGAAGCACCGCAAACAGTGTGCGTAAGTTATGGGCGGTGGACCGAGTGGGTATGAATCCTGATTGGTCCGGTAAGAACAGTGCCATTAATAGCGGCTGAAGTCTAGACAATATTATTTTTGCTAAATTTTTTGCGTGAATATTAATGAGGGATAAAAGCCGGTATGATGTACAGCATTCTGGGGCCTTGCCAACCTTTAACAAGACTATTATTAGGGCCTCCCTAAGTGATACTGGTAGTATTTGCTTCTCATATGCCTCTGTATACATGGCATGTTAGTGTGGGGCCAATAATTCTTCGTACTCCTTATAAATCTCACTGGGGAGTCCGTTGCCCCTTGCGGCCTTCCCATTAGGGAGTGTTCTTATGTCTTCCCTCACATCTGTTTTGGTGATTGGTTGTGTTAAAAACTCCCTCTGATCCGCCGACAGCCACAGCAGGGTGACATTGTCTAAGTATGCCTCTGTCTCGACAGTAGGAGCATCCTCTCTAGCGCCGTATAGTCGAGAATAGTAATCTGTAAATTGTGACAGGATAGATGGGGTCTCATAACTGACTTCTACTGCTTGGAATTCTATCCTTACTATATGCGACTGTGACAGTGGTTGCTTGATTTTGGCAGCTAAGCTACGGCCAGGTTGCCCACCCTCATCAAACTCCCTGGCAACCCAGCGTCTGGACATGCACCGTATTTCCTGCGCAGCAGTTTCATTATATTCAGAGATCTCTGTTCTTATATCTGCCACAATACTGGGTAGCAGGCATATATCATATTGACATTCTAGGGACTTTGTAACATCCTCAATGGATTGTAGACGAGATTGGATGAAGGGCGCAGCACACCTGCCTGGGCTCCGATACATATCCCCCTTATGGTAACTTTAAACGCCTCCCACTGTGTAACAGCTCCTGCCACCGACCCCCTATTCTCCTCAAAATAGTGAGCTATTGCCGTGTGTACACTATAGCGGAAAAAAGGATCTAGCTGGGATGTGGCCTGAAGTCTCAATTGGAACTGTGGGGGCTTATGGGTTGGGATAGCTAGTTCTAGTAGCACTGGGGCATGGTCCAATCGTGTCTTAGGCATGTGCATAACATCTGTTGCCCATTAACATTTCTTGACCATGTGTTGTGCACCGTGAAGACTAAAGTACCTTCTTGAGCAGTTGGGTGTCTCGTCCTCCCTATATCTAGTAGCTCACATTCCGCCATATTATTTCATAATACTTTGACCGCTAGCCTATCGTGCCTGTCCGCCGTGACTGACCCATCCATCACCGGATCTTTGCATTTATTGAAATCTCCTCCCCAGATGGTAGTGGTGGCAGCGCATGCAGACAACACCAAATCTGGGTATAAAAGTCTGGATCATCCACATTGGGACCATACAAATTACCTATAGTGAATGTGGTGCCATGTAGACTGCCTTGCATTATTAGGTAGTGTCCGTGATCATATATCTTGGAGTGCGTAGGGGTAAAGGGGACTCCTTTTTTAATTGGTAGCATGACCTCCCTTAAATAATAGGAGTAAGAGGATGCTATACGGTATCCAGCCCATCTCTTTCCCGCATGTGGTTCCTTGTGTCGGTTGAGATGCATCTCGTGCAGTAGCGATATTTGTATTTGGTGACGATCGAGGTAGGCAAGGATCTGCCTGGTCTTTTTAGAGTTATTCAGCCCACTCACATTCCACATGTTGAATCTAGTGCTCCCAGTGGTGTTCAGCATATCTGATGGGTGGGATCAAGGAGCATGTTATTTAATATTGATAGTGTACCTTAGTGGCCGTCTGTGCCCGGGATGCACTTATACATTTGCATACAACAAACAAACCCCCCCTCCACCTTCAGCACCCCAAACATGCCAAAGCCAATCCCGTACTTAATCAAACCAAGAAAACAAGCCTGTATAAGAGCGAACACACCGCATCTTGGCAATAAAAACATCATATCTTGTAACATATGGGGTATACCCTGGTGGGGCTGCTAAAAGCCAGTTATTCCTCCAGATTGACAGAGGTGGCCGGGAACAGAGCATACATTTATCAATTCAGTGTTGTCTGTTTGATCTTGCCACTCTGTCTAGGGACACAGGGCTCGAGGCCCATCAAAGGTTCATCTTAGCAGAGGCCATTCAGACTCCTGTACAAGTTCTGCTGTAGCAAGATTTTCAGAGCATCCAAACTAGTATGGGCTGCTGCATTGAGCCTAGGTTATATATCGCTAAGGGCCCACCGCAACTGACATATAATACCATACTTACTGACCATTTGTCACATTACCCACAACCTTTAGACATCTGATGAGGAGTCAACTGTTCGCTCCGGGCTGTGGCACTGGTGACGTACACCTTTAATAAAGTCCATGGCCGCAGCAGGGGTTGTAAACATTTTCCTCTTGCCATCATGTTCAACAGGTGGTCTATACTATTGCATAAAGGATTTTTGCCGCCTGCAGGTTTCTCTTCACCTGTGTGAGCTCCCACTGTGCCGCCTGCACCGCCTCAGTGAAATCTGGGAAGAAGGCGATCTCATTTCCCTGGTGTTGCATGGACTGCTTCTCCCTGGAGAGCCGGAGAACCGTGTCACGGTCTCAATAGTTCAGCAATTTAGCAATTATTGCCTGTGGGGGGCACCAGGCGGCGGGCAGGCGGCCAGTGTTCTGTGAGCTCTGTCCACGATTAGCACTGATGATAGCTGTTCCGTCCCAAACACCTCCTTCAGCATAGAATCCACATAGTCTTCTAGGCGCCCAGTGTTCATAGATTCCGGGACCCCCATAACTCTCAGGTTGCTCCTGCATGAGCGGGCTTCTGAATCCTTGTTCTTTGCACGTATCATTTCCAATACCTTTTCCATATTCAAGCACTTGAGGGTGGCTTGAATGTCATCCTCTGCTGATGATATACACTGTTCAGTCGCCGAGATACGCGATGTCTTCTTATCTAGTTTAGCCACCATGCTGTCCATACACAGATTCAGCGTATTTATCTTGCCATCGAATCATTTTAGGCTCTGCTGCATCGCCAGAAGTGTGGATTCCAAGGACGGAGCACCCTGAGTCGGCGACTCCTGTTCGAATCTGATAGTGCGTGCTGTTACAACCTGGGGGCCCACTGTGATTCAAAGGTAAGGCGTAATTGGTGCGTTTCAGTTTTCCCCATTGAGTCTGCTGCACTGACTTAATACCAACCTGGGCCCCACATTGTAGAGCAAACCTGTGTATCAACTGATGATCTCCAGCGGAACTGCAGGCCACTTGCTCCATACAACTCTACAGTTGGTGTCTTTAGCTCGCCTTCCCATGCCTTGGCTCCCACTGGATGGACTAGATGCAAGATCACCAGGCCACGCAGTGCCAGGTACCAGCAGCAGCTCCACCTCACCCTTCCTTAAGAGAGAGTCAGTCAGCATTCGGAGCAATTGGGGCCCAGTAGAGATTCACTACCAGGCAACAAACCCGTGTTCAACTGAATTTTACCTTGGGCTCCAGCAGCACGAAGTGCTGCGCGGCTTGTCAGCCGTCCAATCCCGCACTGAACTACAACAGTTCACTCAATCCCCACATGCTCCCCAGCTTGCTTGTGTTCAAATGGGGCCCAGATTAGTTTTGCGGTCTGATGGGCCACTGAGTTCTATGTCCCCTGTTCATTGGGCTCGTAGTCTTTGCTCTTTGCTCAGGGTGCAGCAGGTCAGCTTCGCCACGCCGCAGCCATCTGCAATGGCGTAACCCGGGCCTCCCGACCTTCCGTAGCCCCGGCTCACCTCAGGTAATGGTGGTCACAGGTAGGTCCACACAGAGAATAAAGCATGCTGGGCAGCGCCCCATCCCTGTTCCGCCGACAGGTTTCACACCTCCGGCAATGCTGCTCTCCACATCAGCGGCTTGTCCGCCACCAGGTCAACCGTCTCACCGCTCTGTTTAACAACCAGTCTCGGGCACTATGTTAAGCACTGCGGAACTCTGGTCCTTAATGCCACAGCCGCAGGATCGGGACACTAGAGCAGTTTGGGGATCGGCAGCCATGCGCATTCCGGTGCCGCCTCCAGCATGTCAGTACGCCAGCCGTCCATGCACCCTGCGTGCTCGCCCCCTCCGCCTTCAGAGTCATGTAGACACCACACTCCCCATCTCACGAGATGTGCTCATAGTCACCTCTATTGCAATATCTCTGATGGGAGGGCAGTCCAGCACGCCATCCAGAACTCCCACATCAGGGCAGGAGCACCACTATCAGCTCTACATTGCCGCAAAAATGAATCAATGCAAGTGGGTTTCACCATTTTCAATGCAGCAGGCCCACGCCACATTGCCATCAGTCGGTCGTTTCTGGGGGTTTTCTTCCGTCTCAGTCACCAATTCCTACAGCATAGGATAGCTTTTCTTTTTCTCTGTGGCATGCCCCTGCGTTGTAAGGCAGATAGCTGCCTGAATTGAGGATAGTTGATAGACTGTTCCGGCCCGCAGAGCCGCACTAGAGTGCGGCCATCTTGCCGTGGGCTTTCTAGCACCCCCCCAATGAAGTCATCCTTGACTCTCTAAGATGATTCTCTCTTTATGCCTCTCACCACAATGTCAGACTCCCTGAAAGACTTATGATACTGTGAAAAGCGTGATGGGGGCACTCATACAGGTTTATGGCATGTAGCCCAAGGTAAGTTTAAACAAATAAGGTATAGTCCCTGTTTTTTTAATGGTTGATTTTATAATGATATCTACAACATAGTTCCATTACAAAAATAGCCAAAGCAGCCAACACTTGTTTCGTCCACCCGACTTTGCAAAGGCTGAAAGAACAGATGTCACTGTATAGAATAAGCATATTGACAAATCACAACGATTTGAAGAAGGTATAGTAAGGGACAAGGACTAAAGAAATATTGAAGTATCATTATCAAACCAAAGCCCCATGTCATATCAAAGTGTCATATCAAATTTGGTGGTGGTAGAGATCAGCAAAGATTTTTAAAAATCCAGAAAATGTAGAAGTAGAACAGAATTGTGATCAATACTGTCTTAAACCCCCAACACCAGTTACACGTGCCAAAAAGTAACTACGTATGTAAGAACCTTTTATGTTTAATATGAGATGCTGTTTTAATGTGGACCAGGTAGCTGTGTCGAAAGGAAAAAAGAGCGCTTATTGACATCGGTAAATGAGGAAAAAATGTATTGTCTCATGAAATTGTAAAGAATGCTGAAGAAATGTAAAACGACTGCCAGCAAAAGTTCTAGGATCAGAGAAGTCAATCTAGTTGTATTGATGTTCCCTAAATTCTTTTTAGGTGTACTGGCTGAAGCAACAGAATAGGAATTATGTCAAATTATGCTCAAAAAAGGTAACAATGAGCCGGGAATTATAGGAAAGAATAAATGTCACACAAAACCCAAATTATTCATACTGTGTGTATAGCCGCAAACTCTTCTCAATGCTGTAAGTTGTGAGTATAATTGAATTATTGCAAGGTGCCAGTATGTAACAAGACCGGCTGTTGAAAGGTAGTGACCTATATGAGGTTCAAATGTATTAAATCAAAAATGTAAACTGATGAATAGGGTCGGTATTTACTAAGAGAAGGAGTAGTAGAGGAGTTAGCTTAGTGATCTGATAATTAAGGAGAACCCATACCCCTCGACCTGGACAGATAGTCCCTTGACCTGGACAGATAGCTTTATCGTCCCAATTTTTTAAAAAGGGGACGCTAAATACTACTGCCCTATATCCTTTCTGGATTCATCCGCAAAGCTCATGGGGAAAGTTGTGCTCGAAAGATTAGATGGGTGGGTAACTGAAAATCATGTACTAACAGACTCTCAATACGGATTCAGGAGGGATATAGGGACGGTGGAGCCAGGGACGGTGGAGCAGTGCGTCCATCTTAACCTCATTATAAGCAAATATACATTAGCGAAGAGGGGACATATCCATCTCTGCTTTGCCGATCTAAGTAGTGCTTTTGACCATGTTAACCATGCCAAACTATGCAAAACTATGATGGACATGGGTGCCCTAGAAGAAATCATATCACATCTGTCACAATTGCACTCCTCCTTGACAGCAAGGGTAAGATATGCATTAGAAGGGGAATGTACCCCTAGCTTTGAGGTCACTAGAGGCACTAGGCATGGCTCTGTCCTTGCCCCCTTTCTCTACTCGCTTTACATTAGCGGGGTAGATAGTATGTTGGTGTAACTAAAGTATGCTCCCAACCGACCACACTGCTCTGTATGCAGACGATGGGATTCTAATATCAAGAAGAGCAAATGGTCTACAACAACTGATAAACTCATATGTTGCATATATGAAGCAAAAAGATTTAAAACTAAATTTGATGAAAACGTTTGTGATGGTCTGCGGGCGGGGAAAAGGCAAGAAAAAATCCCACTCTGTAAGGTAATTTAAATTAAAAGAAGACCAAAGATTTAGCTATCTGGGTATCCTCTTCTCCCACAATGGTACCTGGGGCTCCCACCCAGTGGCGTAGGAAGGGGGGGTGCGGTGGGTGCGGTGGGTGCGGGCCGCCCCGGGTGTCATCACTGAGGGGGGGGGGACAAAATGGCAAAAATATGTGTTTTAAACACATATTTGTGCCATTTTGTCAAGCCGGGGTGACAAGAAATGTTCTGCACCGGGTACCACCTGACCTTGCTACGCCACTGCTCCCACCTAGAAATGGCAAAACTTAAGTTCATAGATCAGTAGAAGCATTATTCCTATGGAGCATTGGTTTGGGGTTTGGCTGAGCTTTCTTTATTACAATCATATGAAAACTCTTTTCTCTGTAGACTTTTAGCTGTCCCATGCTCTGTTCCTGCTTTCATTACGCATAGCAAAACAAACGTACCATATCTTGAAGACATGGTACTTGTCAGCGTGATCACTAGCTAGTATAATATATGGAGCAAGAAAGGAACTAAGTTTACAAATGGATGTTATTAAAGATTGCCTCAAACTTGAACACTATGATAGGATCCTTTGGTTAAGGCATATCGATAAGTTATTAAAAGAAATTGATGAAAATATAATGAACAGGAGTCCTGCTAGCATCCTTCTGTTCAGTAAAAAATAACTAAGAATGATAGTCATAAAAATAGAAGGGTATGACAGAGAAAGAAGAGAAGGCAAAAAAAACGAGTGTAGCGAGATATATGGCAGGCCCAATACAGCAAGGACTACAAGGGTGATTAACAAGGGTTACAAATGTCCAAGAGAGATTTTATTTGACTAGACTGCGGTTGGGTATCTTGCATCACTTAGTTGCATTTCCCAAAATGGAGACATGGACAAAAAACATACCTAAATGTCCGTGCAAAGGGAAAGCTACCAAATCCACAGCACATTTTTTTTTCTGCAAGTTTTATGATGACATTAGAAGATCCCTTATACGTCTACTCTTTTTAAATGAAAGATTTTTATTTTATCGGGACACTTTAAAATGTATAATGTAAACTTTTGAGTGATGTTATCTGCCGATCTGTCTCTGCTTTTATCTTCCAAGCACTGAAGAGAAGAAAAGTTCTCCATTACCTTGACGATATTCATTATGAAAAAGATTAACTTGTAGGAATTTGTTACGTATGCCAACTCTATTTGCTGTTAAAATATTCGTCTGGTTCTCTTTTCTTGCACATAAATCCGTTCTAGAGAATGCCTAAGATGTTTTTGCACATTAAGTTTGCACTTTAGACATTGTATTTGTACTTTTTGGATGCAAGCATATTTCAATAGCTCTGGTAGACTTACCGCCATGAAAACTGTGGTGGTGAGGAAACTCGTAATATGACTGCATAATGAGTTCAAAATGAAGGGGACTTCACTAAGAAGAGATTAGCATTTGAGTTTGTAAAATGTTAGTAGGATAGATAAATGCTGGCCTATTCCCCATGTTGGGTACAAGAAACTAACCAGTGATGGGCAGTTTTCTATTCTGGGTAAATACAAATCATATAAATCAAAAATAGTTGATTGCAAAAACGTATGAAGAGAAGGTGTCCTAGAATGAGAAGAAAGCAAGACGACCCTGTACAGACCTGATTTGCAATGGAGTGTTCCGAAAGTGGTTTTAAACAAGACAGACACTGTTCAAGAGTGTTAATCACAGAAATGTTTAAAGACTGAAGTCAAAAATAAGACGCGTGGGGACGACCCCATCTTGGAAAGGAGTTTGGCATCACAGTGTAGATAGAGGGTAGTGTGAAATGCATAGTCATAGTCGATAAAAAAGAATCATTAAAATAATGTTGAGGTGTAAAAATAAACAGTGTTGGAAATGAAAATAATATTGAGTTGTTGTGGATGAGAAACTTGAATTGCATTGTGTTCTCAACTTGATAGTTTGTTAAATAAGTGTGGGCTATTGAGGAAATGGGGTAAGTCATCTCTAGATTGCAATGGAAGTGGCCAGTATGCCAAGTTATGTTCAGAAAATCAAGTACATTTTCAATATGCAGCAAAACGGAGCATGAGTGGTTATTGAATTATAATATGAATGTTCCAAAGAAAAAGTTCACATGAGATGGTGTACTGATCATAATAGAGTACCATTCACAGATTTTGAATAGAGTCTAGTAAGAAGTGGTGTATTAGAACAAGCAATTATTCGGAGAATTCCAAAATATTGTTTGTTTTTGTACACATGTTAAATGCATTTTTGTGTCATTTTGGAACTTCACTTCGGTGGAACATTTTAAGCAGAAACATTTTAAAGAGAAAAATTATATTGAAAAATAAGTGCATGATATATAGTGGCACTAATCCATGAGGAAATGGTACAGCTCTCTGTCCTGCTTGATCCCCTTGTCCACTGTTCTCAATTTAACAATCTGTTTTGCTTCAGATTTTTGCAGCAATAGAGATATTTTTCCGCCACCGGTATGTGGTTTGACCACAGCTAGTCTATGAAAGCTAATTATAATCTGATCAACATAATCATGTTTATCAAAAGAATGCTTGGTAAAAGAATAATTTACACCACAATTTCGTATAGGCCTGATATGTTCTTAAATATGTTCCTTCAGGGGGCATATGGTAGTGCCCACATAGATCTTTTTGCAGTGATAGACAAATACACTTATCAAGTATTTTGTTATACAATAGATTAAATTGTTGATCTTGTATGTAACATTAATGTTCTATTTGAACTCCTAAATTTTATCAAGTGCAAATTTACAGATGTTACAATTACCATGTTTGAAATAGCTTTTGGTACTCCTAGCAGCTAGAATTGTTCCTTTGGTGTTTATAGGGGATTCAGAAAGCTGTGGCAAATTTGGTCTCAAATTGTATTTAATCTCTTGTGGATTATACGGGGTTTGCCTATTAAAAACTTCTTTAGAGTAGAGCCTATTTTTAATACTTGCCAGTGTTTCTGCAAAGTTCTGGCGGTGTATATTATATGATGTAATCATGGCCATATGATTATCCCTCTCTTTAGTGTGTGTGTGTGGTGTGAAAGAAGGGATGTTCTTTTTGTTTGCAGGAGTTTTTTGTTATATCCTCTTGTGAGGAAATATTGCTCAGCTGTATTTAATTATATTTAATTATTTTGTCATCACTACAATTTCTTCTAATTCTTGCCATTTCCTCTAATGGGATGCAGGCAATTTCTAATTTTGAATGTGAACTGTCCGCCTGTAAAATAGCATTAGATTTTATTGGTTTCTTAAATAGTTGACTACATCCAGAAATTCAATGGAATGATCGCTATATGAGTACTAAACATCATGTTGTATTCATTATTGTTTAAGTGTTGAAATAACTGATGTAGATACTGTACTGTGCCAGTCCAGATCATAATCACATCATCAATATAACGTCCCAGTAGAATATATATTTAGTGATGTGTATTGGACAGTTTTTCAAAATATTTGATTAATCAAAGAAACCCATGTGAAGCCTTGTGTATGAAGGAGAACATTTTGAACCCATGGCTACGCGCGGTTTTTGACGGTACCCAATTTAATTGTGTAAGGACACGTTTAGGATATGTATCAACACATCTAGTAGCATGACAGTATGCTCCTATTACATGGCTTTTTGTAGATAGGAAATGTTCTGTTGCTTGTAGACCCCTATACTTATGTATAGATGTGTATAAGAAGCATATTTCCACTGTAACTAGAATCATTTCAGAAAACCTAGAGATGGCAACTAGTTGTTTAAAATGTCCTTTGTGTCTTTTATTTATGATGGCAAATTGGCAATAGAAAGTGATCTACATACTCTGATATTCTCTCCGTAGGCGAGCTAGTGCCTAACATTTTGGTCTGCCAGGAGGGAATAGTGCAGACTTGTGGATTTTAGGTAGGACAAAGATACAAGGAAACATCAGAAATGGCCAGGTAAGATATCAGAATTCTAAGGGCCTTATTACAACACCGCCATAGTCGTGGTGGTGGTCCGTGGACTGCCAGACTCGCAGTCCACCTGCCAAAATCTGACTTTGTCGGTTGGTTGCCACAGGACCACTGCTACCACTGGGAATCTGCTGCAGTTTTTTTTGTTTTTTTTTAATTGAGCATTTTCGAATAATCAATACAGAACAGACATTTTAAAAAATAAAAGGAGAAACAAAATCCAAACATAAATTCAAATTAACATGAAATAATAAATACAGATAGGGAAATTTACAGTCATGGCGTTCTACATCACATTCAGTACATGTTTGCATAGTTATGTTACATCTTTCATTGATGGGCAAAACATTACATGTTAGTTGTATCCTGGTTGTCTATACTGCGGTCTCCTTTTTTGTTAACGTTACAGGCGCATTGCACCACAGTGACTATGCCTAAGGTATAATCTGGCAGCGCAATACATCTTCACTTTTTACTCCTGGGTCTGGTCAAAACATGGTCACTACTGTAACTCTACAGTAGACCGATATACCTGTACTTTCTACTGGTTTCCTTGTTGCCCTGCAGCTTCCCACCTCTCTTGAGTGTTTGGTATGGTGTCTGGAGTAGAGTCTTGAGGGGCTCCCATATATCTTTTGGACTCGACGAGGGTGGGAGTAATTCTGCATAAGTGAGAGCCTGTTCCTGCCATGTTATCATATCCAGGAGCCAATCTTTAAATTTGGGGGCCCTGTCTCTCCCCCACTTACAGGCGATTTTGCGTTTTGCTATCAGTAATCCCAAGGATAGGAATTTCTTATGTGTGATTTCAACCTCATCGGAATATCCCAGTATGGCTGTGATTGGGTTAACCTAGAGTGGGGAGCCCACCTTCTTTTCCATTGTTGCGAACACCTGTTGCCAGTAATCATTAATGGCAGGGCATTCCCACGCCAAGTGCAAGAAACCCGCCCCTTCCCGCCCGCAGCGTGCACACCTATCGTGATCCCTTAGGTGGAGCTTGTATAGCCTAGCCGGTGTATAATACAGTAGGTGTAGGAATTTGTAATGTATCAATTTTAGCATACTATTGGCTGAGATATACCCTGTCTGTTTGCAGCAATAATCCCACTGCTTGTCCGATATTGGTGTGCCCAGTTCCTCCTCCCACGCTTTTCGGAATGATATCTGGGGTGCTTTTATGGCACTTTTTGTATTGTGGTATAAGCGCATAGTCGCGTGCCGAGGTGGTTCTGTTTGGAGTATGTCATGTAATGGTGGGAGAGTCTGAGGCTCTTGTGGAAAATCCGGTGTAATGGCCCGAACGCTCTGTCTGAGTCTGACAAACAAATAGTTCCATCGTTGTGGGACTATTATCGTGGAAAAATGATTCTTTTGTTAAAAACTCCCCATTTTCATAGAGGTCTCCCCACGTTTTCCTCTGAACTCCATCCAAAACCTGTCTGCATATCCTTTCATAAGTAACTTGCATGTCTGGATGGTACTCTGTTGGTAGGCGAGGGGAGTACAGCATCTGTATATCTAGTCTGGCAGCTATTTTCCTCCACGCGGTATTGGTGCATGATACCGTCGAGGGGACAGCTTCTCACAGTTTTGGCATTGTGGAGAGAAATCCTGACAGGGGGATGGGGTCCATATAACCCATTTCTACTGCTAAATGTGGCATGAAGGGGAATGGGTGAAGCCAGTACACCGCGTAATGTGCTTGTGCGCAAAAATAGTATAGTTCAAGATCGGGTATCTCGAATCCTCCTTGTGAGTGTGGGAGTGTGAGTACTTCCCACTTGAGTCTTGGTTGTTTGCCCCCCCATGCTAGTCGGATCGTTTGCGTTCGTCGGGCTTTAAAAAAAAGCTTTGCCTGGGTTGTATGGAATGTTTGTGAATAAGTAAAGCATTCTAGAAGAGGCGCAAGCCGGGTTTAGACCCAAGATTAGCACATTGGACCAGGTCCTCCGCTTCAAGGTGATAACCTGGAAATATGTCACCTTGAAGCGTGACCATCTATATGTCGCCTTTATAGATTTAAGGGCGGCATTTGACCTGGTCCCAAGGGAAACACTATGGGAGGTATTGGATGGCTATGGTATCCCTCCAGACCTACTTAGGATCCTGAGAGCTTTACATACAAGCACATATGCCAAGGTCAGCTGGAACAATGCTGGGGATTTGTCAGACAAAATCGAAATTAGTCGAGGGGTTAGACAAGGGTGTGTCCTTGCCCCGACCCTCTTTAGTCTCTACATTAATGGTGCAGTAAGTAGACTGAAAAACTGCATACATGATGCCCCTAAATTAGCAGGTGTGTCAACGCCTATTTTGATGTTTGCGGATGACACCCTGCTAATTTCACGCACTCCAATGGGGCTGCAAGCTCAACTATAAACGCCTTTGTTTCCTTTTGTGAAGAAAGAGGGCTTGAGCTTAACTCCACAAAGTCAAAAGTCATGATTATCAACCCCCATAGAACATATAGAGGTAACGTGTATATTGAGGGGGTCTGCCTTGAAAAAGTTCCACACTTTGACTACTTGGGAGTTAGGCTGAGTGACACCCAGATGTGGGGCCCCCAATTAGAGAAAAGTAAAGCCACCCTCCAATTGAAAACTGCTGCCATAGGGAGAAGATACAGGGTTGCTTCGGGAGGTGCTCTGTCCCCGGTCCTTTCTGTGTATAGAGCAACATCTGTAACATCAGCGACATATTGTGCTGAAATATGGGGCCATGTCCAAGCAGAAGTGCTGACAAGAATAGAAAATAAGTTCATAAGGGGTCTTTTTAATCTTCCCCCAGGTTTCCCCATCACCCCTTTAAGATTTGATCTTGCCCTCATCCCTATACACTTAGTGGTTCAACTCAAACCCCTACTATTCTGGATAAGACTTTGGTCCACCAGGGAACTAGCAACGTACAGAGATTGTGTAAAATAGCTAGTATCCCTGGACAAGGACGTAAGTACACCCTGGCTGAAGGCGATAAAAGCGTTATCCCACAGAATAGGCATGGCTAATTTATGGAACACCCCGAAGCAGATCACCAAAAGTGACGCCCGTGGAGTGAAAACCCGGTTCTGGGAGGGAATTGTATTGCAAAAGTGGAAAGTAAATCAGGAAAATTCTATTACCGGTCAGTTTCTCCACCATAAATGTTCTCCCTGCCCGGAGCCTTATATGGATCCCATGTATCCACGCTACTCCAAGCGCCTGTATGTCCAATTTAGGTGTGGCATATTGCCCCTGAGAACTCAAACTATGAAATGGGACAGGACATTTACAAACAAGTTCTGCCCAAATTGCCCTAACATTGCGGAAACTGTTGAACATTTCATGTTCTTCTGTCCACAATATAGAAACCAGCGTAAGAAATGCCTAAAAGCAGCATTAAACTCAATGGGTGTGAGACACTGTGGGGAAGCATTAAGGCTCCTTAAGAGTGACACTAGGGAATTATTTGCACTGGCAGTATCGCGCTATCTCCTCTGTGCGTGGATCCAGAGAAAGAAGGCCATAGATAATGCGCCCCCTAGGATAGCCAGCTTGTAGCGCAAGGCTCAGTATGTTCATGTAGCGTCCCATCTCCCCATATGCGTAATTCAAATAATATCAACATTGGGGATTTGCATTTTTTATGGCTTGTCCACGTAATTTATTTTAACTGTACATGAATTTTTACTTCTATGAAGAATACTCATTTAATAAGATTATTTTTATGGTGTCGGGTCTAGTAGGCCTGTTCTTACTATCTACTCATTTTAACCATTGACGTTTTAATTGTAAATAGGATGTTGTATGATGTTTTTTATTGAAATTGAATTGAATTGTGCATTTTTGTGATTGTAACTTTATATGGCTTATAGCCGAAATAAAAGGTTTGATGAAGTAAAGCATTTTGGGAAGTATGACCATTTTTATTAGTGATATCCGTCCTGCCATGGACAGCGGCATCGCGATCCAACGGGATATAGAATCTGTTAAAGTATCTAGGGTGTTGCCATAATTTGTATGCATCAATTCACTCTTGTCTTTGTAACCTTTATACCCTAAGTATTTAACTTCCGTCTCGTTCCATTCCAGGGGATAGTCCAGGGCGTAGGGTGTGACTTTATCAGTAAGGGAAAATATACTTGACTTTCTCCAATTTATGTTTATACCCGAATACTCCCCGAATTTAGTAATTTCTCGTAATAGTGGATTCAGATTTTCCTGTGGGTCCTTAACATATAAAGTAATGTCATCCGCATATAGCGATATGAGGATGTGCCTGGTGGGGTATACTAATGCCCCCTCTTTATGGTGCTGTCTTAATTTGGCAGCCAATGGTTCAATTGCTAGAGCGAATAATATAGGAGATAATGGGCAGCCTTGCCTCGTTCCCCTTGTAATTTCGAATGAGGATGAGCGGGACCCATTAAGGAGTACGGTGGCCTGGGGGTTACGATATAGTAGCTCTATCCACCTCAGGAAGCCGGGGGGCATTCCCATGTGTCGGAGTATTCCACTGAGGTAGTCCCATTCTACAGAATCGAATGCTTTGGTGGCGTCAAGAAATGCCGCCACCGCAGCAGTATCTGGGTCTATGTCATGAAGAACCGAGAACAGTGTTCGGAGATTGTGCGATGTCTCTCTGCCTGGGATGAACCCAGCCTGATCGGGCAGCACCAATCTGTCCATTAACAGATTTAATCTATTTGATAGGGTCTTAGCGAGGATTTTAGTATCACAATTTATCAGCGAGAGCGGGCTATATGACTCGCAATATTCCGCTGGCTTGCCCGGTTTGAGCAGTGAGGTGATCATGGCCTCTCTTATTGTCAATGGGAGTATCCCGTCTTCGTACGCCTTGTCAAACACCTTCTTTAGTATAGGGACTAGTTCTATGGCGTATGTCTTATAAAATTCTACAGGTAGCCCATCTGACCCAGGGGCCCGCCCTGAGTTCATTTGCATAATGGCTGCTGTGATTTCGTCCTCTTTTAGGTCTGCTACTAGGAACTCTCTTTGGGAGTCCCCAAGCCAGGCTAGTGCAGTGTCTTCAAGGAATTGTGGGAGGTTGATGGGTTGTGTTCTCTGTGAGGTATACATGGCAGAGTAATATGTTGTGAATATATTTATTAAATCGGTGGCGTCTCTATGGATATTTCCCTCGGGGTCATGCAGTTCCGTAATATAGTTGGAAAACCTAGGCTGCCTGATGTGGTCGGCAGTGGCCTTCCCTGGGCGGTCACCTTCTCCATAGATTCTCGCTCTTTGGTATTTACTCTTGAATTTGCACTCCCTTTCCGCTGTATCTTTGTACTCTGTTAATTTGTCTCATAAGGTAGCTTTCGTGCTTCCCCCCCGTATTTGGCTTGGTCATTTCTTGTTCTAGTTCTTTTATCCCTCTCTCCAGCTTGTTGAGCTGCGTTCGAATATCTCTTAGTATACCCCCTCCCTTCGTAATGCAAAGCCGCCTTATGGTAACCTTAAATGCTTCCCATACCGTGGTGATTTTCGGTACAGTGTCGATATTGCGCTAAAAAAAATCTTGTATCTCTTGTCCTATCTCTTCTTTAAAGACTGTATCTAGCAGGGCCGTTGGGCTTAATCGCCATTTGTTATATGGCGGCTCACAGCCTGGAATGGAAAGTATAATTTTCACTGGGGAGTGATCGGAAAGTGTCCTTGCTAGGTGGTCAATCTGCTCTACCCAGTGCCCCATTCCCCTTGAGATCAGCCAGTAGTCAATCCTTGACCAAGTCGAATGTACGGTGGAGTAATGTGTGCCTTCTTTGACAGTGGGGTGCAGATGTCTCCTTGCATCTAGGAGATAATTGTCTGCTATAATTCCTGCTAGTTGTCCCTGTGCTGTGGTGTAATGTTGTGCTGACGGATGTGATCTATCCATAGTGGGTGAAACTGCTATGTTAAAATCTCCTCCCCAGATGACATATGTCATTCCTGTGGAGAGTATTTTTCCCCATAATGTGGTGAAAAAGTGGGAGTCATCAGCGTTAGGGCCATAACAATTAGCGATAGTGACAACATGTGATCCCAGTCGGCCCCATACAATACAGTATCGTCCTTGTTGGTCCATCAGAAATCCCCCGGGGACAAATGGTGTATTTTTTTTAACAAGAATTCCCACCCCCGTGCGTATGTAGAGTATGACGAAAAGTAGCGATGCGATGCCCAGCGGGCCGCGAAACTTGGCTGTGTGGTTGGGTCAAGATGGGTCTCCTGTAGTAACGCTATTTGAATTTGGTGTCTATCCAGATGTGCTAAAATGGGCCGCCTTTTATGTGGGTTATTTAGCCCCCGACCATTCCAGGACATACAATGGAGTTTAACCGATGTCTTTAGGTTAATCATTATCACATAATGTCAGTAAAGATGTATGTAACATTTTTGCCTCCCTATGCAGATTAGATAACATGCACTGGGCTGAAACCCTATCAGGAAGTAGTCAATTGCTGCGACTGATATCCCGTTCCCTCCCCCTCACACACCGACGTCCCCAACTTGTCTGGTATGCATTTCCCACCCACTCCAAATCTGATAATAAAAACAAAGAACAAAACTTCTTGCATGCATCTATCCTAACTGTCCTGCAACGGTTACAAAAAGTAAATTGGGGGTTCTCCCGCGGAGGTGCTGCTAGGGGGTTTGCGCCATCCCTCCCTCCCATTGTGTCCCGCCGACAGGGGGGTAGCTCCCAACCGGTGGAAGTGTGTGGGAGTAGGGGGGTGTCCGGACCCGTTGTCAAGTTCAATACCACTTGAGAAAACATATTACAAGTAATAATGAAACGGGGGCACCTTATTTGTCGTCAAACGTTCTGGGCCCATTGTCACCTACCGAGCCGCTCCAGCGGGCCGTCTCGTCTGGTTGAGTGTCCCATATTGGTCCGGGAGTCACAGTGGCTTTGGGGGGTAGTGGTGTAAAATCTCTTTAGAAAGTCTCATTGTGCGTCTTCCTTGCTCTTCTGTCCAGTCAATTTTGGACAGTGGAGAAGATGAGCGGGATCTGGACCTGCTGGAGGTCCCACTGGAACCTGTGCGCTGATTCTTTTTCAAGAAGTCCTCGACTTGCTGTGGATTCTGGAAGAAGTGTTGTTTTGTTGCCCTTTGTGGGTGACACGGAGTCGCGCTGGATACAACATGGCGTATTTTAAGTGGGCTTGTTGAAGTTTCCGTTTGACCATGGTGAATTTCCTCCTTGCCTCTTGAACTGTCTGCGTGAAATCGGGATAAAAGCTAAGGACATTGTTCTCAAATTCCACCTTCTTTTTCTCCCTTGCCAGGCATAGCACAGAGTCCCTGTTGCTGTAGTTAAGAAATTTGACCACGATGGGTCGTGGTGGCGTTCCTGGGGGAGCCCGCGCCCCCAGTAATCTGTGTGCCCTTTCAATCACCAGGTGTTTTGAAAAGGCTTCTGTACCAAACTCATCGCAGAGCAGCCATTCCATATAGTCCTCCATGCCGCCTGTATTTGTCGTTTTGGGTAACCCAAGCACGCGCACAATATTCCGGCGCAAGCGCGCTTCTAAATCTTCATTTTTGGCTGCAATTACTCTCAGCAGGCAGTCCATTTGGGAGAGCTGTTCTTTATTACTTGTTGCGTTATCTTCCAGATCAGAGATTCTGGTTTCTGTGACCATGCTTTTCAATTTTTTGGACGATTGTGTCCATGCGTGTAGACATGGCATCCATTTTTGACTCCATGGATGTTAGGCTGTTAGGCTGTTTTTCATAGTGTGGAGTATTGCCCTCCAATCGTCTTCCTGGCTATCGAGGGGAGCCTCAGCTTCAGTCTGCTCCTCGTGCTGTGTTCGAGCTGTTTTTCGGGCCTCGAATGGCAGCTTCGACTGCTTTCCGTCTGTTCGCCCCATCTTAGAAGTTATATTGGTCCGTCTTGACCTGTTCTTCCCCTCGGTGCGGTCACACTTTTCAGTATTATTGCGGGGCGATACTCTGGTCCGACGCAGGTGCTACACGATCCTTCAATCTGTGCCGCTGGAGATTGCCTCTGACCCTTATTGGTGGGGGTCCGCTCACGTTGGTCTGTTAGATGGCAGGGTTATGGAAGTTCAGGGGGTGCTGTTCAGGCTGCTATTGCTTGGTGGATGTGACAAGGCAGGGGCTGATGCCTATTCTTCCAGCTCCCCCGGGCTCATGGGGCGTTATTCCAGCGGTTCGCACTCCCCTCCGAATGAGTAGTTGTGGTGCTGGGACGTCAGCAATGTGCACGCTTGGGGAGAGTGGATGTGTTCTGTTGTGCTTATATTCTTCTGACCCTCGCGTAGGGCTCACTATTCAATCTCCTTCTAGCTAGTAGTCCCCCAATGCGACGTGGGTACAGCGCTCCAACACCTCCCTTAATTGTATTGTACCTCTCCCCAGTGGCCGAGGGGGACCAACCGTTACTCCTTCACATGCAGCATCCAGGGTACAATAACGGTCCCCTCCGGACGCATCCGAGATTCGCAGGAGGCAGTCGCACTGTTATGTTGCTTCTTGGGGCGCTCTGTTGTGCAAGCTGTTATTCTGGCAGTGCGGCGGTCCGCGGGCGCGGCGCCCGTCTTCTGCAGGCCTCGTTTTCCGAGGCCGGGAGTCGCCTGCTCTATGTGGCTTTTACTCTGGGCAGTGATTAATTCCTCCTCACCTTCTTTGTTGCAGGCATTCCTGAAGCTCCGGTCCGAGCTCTTGGATCACCACGGACCACTGGCTCCCCGGCCGTTGCAGAGCCTCAGGAGCTCCGTGGGCGCAGCCCGCTCCTCGTGCGCAGCACCGGCCTCAATTAGTGGACGTGCCCGCGGCCCGGCTCCACGCCTCGTTCTGCCGCATCCGCGTTGCTTCACACTCAGCTTCGGCAGCCCCTCATTGAGCCGCAGGTCTCACTCAAGTCTCCATGAGTTCGCAGTTGGATCCGGCGATAGTTTCCACATGCTTTGTCCCCTTTGGAGCAGTGGTTCCGCGGTCCAGGCCGCCAGAGCCTCACCGTCGTCCGGCCATCTTGGTCGCGCGCCCACTAGCGCCCTCATCTTGCTGCAGTTTAAGGCTGCAATTTGCTGGTTGTGCCGCTGCTGCACCGCCAAGCATATTACGACTTTCCTCACCATCACAGTTTTCATGGCAGTGAACCCACCATGAAAAGAGTGGCAGTGATGAAACTAAGGGGGCCCTACTTGACCCCTTGTTGCCTCTGGGCCAGGGGATGCATGCAGGGGGGCATATGATGTGCCCCCTGTCAGTATGCACCCCCTGTTCCTGCAAGGCATGGACTGCACAGTCCATGCCGTGCAGAAATGTGTTATGGCACTCCCACTGCGGTGCCTTTCTAAGGCTCAGATATGTGCCTTTGAAAGGCACTGCCGTTGGACCACCAAAGCACTGCCCGCCAGACCACAAATTAATTCATAATCTGGCGGGCAGTGTGCGGACGAGTTTGGTGGTGTGGAAGCGGGGTGTTGGCATGGCGGCCCGCTACCACACCGCCAAACTCGTAATCAGGCCCTATGCCTGTAAAGAGACACAGGTCCTTCCATTTGAGTAATAGTGAATGTGACCTATTGTATGGGATTATGGGGTAGTTGTTCAGAGGCTATTTTGTCGCCAACTGGCTATCAGTCTCCTGTATGTAGCTATTTCTATTCATAGTAACAATAGTGCCCCTTTTATCTGCTTCTTTGTTATAAGTTAAAGGACATTGTAGCTTTTATTCCCCTTGAGGAGAGATTGATGTTCACGGTGTGAGGATGGTTTGTGATCTTATCTTCTAAGAAGTACAGATGATGTAGTACCAGTTTGTAGAATATACCTATGTTGTTGCCGGTTAGTAGAGGAGGCTAAAATGTAGCCTTTGGTTTAAGATCACTGTCTGTACTAAGGTCCAGTATACGGATTGACAAGATTAGTAATGGAGTGAGTGTCTGAGTCTGCCTCATTGATAGTTGATAATGTATGCATGTCAATGATATTCCGGATAGAATATTGACATAGTATTGGTGCTGTGTTTGGTACTCTTTCCCAGTTGATTGTTTGTTCGTCAAAAAGCTTTTTAAGTTCCAGTTTGTACTTGTTTGAACAGATCTATTTGTATTTGTGAGAAATCACATTTATTAGAAAACTCTAGAAATGTTTTCAACAAACTTAATTTATCTTTGGTTAGTATCTTGTTTGAAATGTTTACAAAAGAAATGTCTTAATTAGTTTGCATATCTATGCCTTTACCACTCCTTATAGGTTTACAAGAGGTACTGACAGAATTCAGTATATTTATCTTGCTCATTGTTTCTGGGTCTTTGACGCTTGTCTCGTGGTGATCCCTTGTTTTTCTGGTTGGTCTTAACCAGTGTTTCCCTTTTTGGTTAAAGATTTTACCCTATCCTGTATCTCTGAATTTCTGCTTAAAAAAGGAGAGGAAGAAGGTACATTACTCCGTTCTGTGTCAGTGTTATCAGAGATGTTGCTTGTAGCACTGGAGAGGTCTGAGTTACTGCTATAAACAGAAGATGAGGCTGTAGGACTTTTCTGGCCAACAGCTTTGTTGTCATAATTTTTGGCGTATGTAAAAATATGCCCATTTTTATAATCATTTTCATTTCTATGATTTTGTTTTTGCTCTTAATATATAGTTGATATTGAGACATCTTATCCAATCGAATATATAATTTTTCTTCTTTAGTATCTGAGAAGTTGATAGAAGAGGTAGCTAGATGGTGAAAAGTTAATGCATTGAGCTTAATGATCTCTGCTAGGATCTTTTCATGTTTTATTTTTGCATGACTGATGAGAATATTCATCTTGCCGTGGGAGGTATAATGCAGTAGATGTCTCCATTTTAAGAGTAGATCCTCATCTAAATCCTCAAATGGAGAAAAATGAATATTCCCCGTCCCCACCAACATGATCCTGTTTCTTAATCACTCTAGTTTAATATATTTCTGTTTTAGAACTTCTTTTTTGATACAGGAGTCTGAGTTAATTTCTTTAATATTAAAAAGTTCCTCAAATAACTTTTTTTAATTTTTCTTCAGAACAATCCATTATTTAGAGGTGTAGTTATAAGTGTAGTGAGGTCAATGTAGAAGTGCTAACACCAATAAATGTGTCAACTATTACAGTGGTAGTAAATGGGATATGGTTTCACATCCAAGAATTGGTCCTGAGTAGGCAAGCTTGCTGACGTGCTGACATGCTGCTCGTTGCTGAAAGATCGCTGGTCGCTCTATTTTGCCCACTGAAGAGACTGCTCGTCGCCATCCGCCCGTCTTATCCATCGAGCCCGGTGACACCAGGTGGCAGGCAGAGTACGGTGACCCTCCCCTCACTAGGGGAGCCGACGGAAGCTCTAGGCAAGCGCTTCCACCAGTATCTGCCTGGCTGTGTCTGCCTGGCAGGCTGGCGGGGAGTGAAGGAGGAGCAGGACCTGCTCCTGTTACAGTGGTCGGGTTGGAGAGCTGGGTAACACGCGAGTGGCAGATAGCGCCTTGGAGGTACGATATAGCGGTGGGAGCCCTGGAGGTGGTGGTGCCACCAGGATTTCCCCTGCATGGTCTGCTTGTGGGGGGGCTTGGAGCCTGACATCTTGACCTCTGCAAGAGAACTCTAGGCCAGTCCCTGTAAACTTTGCCCTGGCAGTCAACCCTCCTGTGCCCCTTATTTTGTCAACATTCCCAGTATTGTCTTAAGGGAACGCTTTACTTTTTGGTGGAAAAGGAGTCTGATAATCAGCTGACGGAGTACTAAGAGGCCTCCGACGATATAATCGGAGAAGGAGGAAAGCAAGCTCAACGGTAAAGTTCAGTATTGGAGATATTGTAGTGGGGATCGACAAACTATATCGCATTGGGTAGAGCCCGGCTGCGCAGAAGCAGCCCCACTAGGATGGGATGCGGCTTGTGTGACCGGTGTCAGTACCCCTCTACTTCCTATATCACCCTGCTTTCAGCCAAACCCTCTCATCTTATAGTGCTTTATTGAGTCTGTCTTGGACATTGAAGTCAACTTTGGCAGGGGGATTAGTTTATCTCTACATAAATAAAATAGTTCTCCTTAAGGATGGCATTTAAAAAACGGAGAAATCGCACAATATTTATGAAGAGACTGGGAACAGCACAATCCCTGAGGAAGAGCAAATTGAGATTAGCACATATAGGTGTTCTTTCAGGATCTCATACAATTCCTGAATTTCTTCCTCCTCCTTCTGCGGTAGCTACTAATGGAACAACGATTAAAGGAAGAGCCAAACTAAATGAAACAAATGATGCAGGAGAAAACGAGACCTCAAGACAGGAGTCACAGATGCAAGTCATTGTAGGGAACAACCAGCCAGTACCATCTGCTATGAAAGATCAAACCCAGCAATTTTAACAGGTCTCCGCAAGGGGAAACCATGGCCTGGACTATGCATTACCTGACTTAAATATGAGCCAGTTCCCGCAAACAAGTGAAATTAAGTTTTCAAAAGAGACGCTCAAATTGTTTAATAGTACTCCAAGTAATCCATCGAATATAGAAGAAAATCGTTCCCTCTCACCAGATTTTCCACTACTGTCCCCTGCTCACTCTAGTAATAAACAAGAAATCATTTCTGATGCATTATTCACTCTGCAAAAGATAGTTGAATCAATTCTTTCATTGTTTGAAAAAACTACGATATAGAGATAGTCTACTCTCTTCGGAAATTATTTAAGGAACCAACAGAAGAAGATCAAAAAATAGATTAAAAAATAGCTACAAAAGTCCTACCTTGTTATCCGATATTTAACTTCAAAAAGAAGTCTAAACAAATAGAACTATCAATAATAGTTTCTCCAACTTCAGAGGAGCAAGACAGAGTTTAATCAGAGGGCAGAACCCTTAAAGAGATCTACTACAATCATAAAAACAACTTCTACTAAGAGAAAGAGTAGAGTTAATCGAAGAATCGCAAAGAAAAAAGTCCCACACAATACAATTTGCAGAATATTATCCCTCCGCTAAAGACGGACTAAAAGATGAAAAGATCAATGAAACTGAAGAACTACCAAGTGTAGTTTCCACCCAAGACCAGGGATTAAGTTCCTTTTGCCCAATTAAGATTCCCTGTTGGATCTAAATCCGTTTGCACCAGAGTTCAATAATACTAAGTTAATTAAGAGCTTTCATCGCTCATCTCAATTTACAAAAGAAGATAACATATGTATTGAAGTGAAAGACTTAAATGGAACCCAAAACTCATATAGCATACTTGAGATAACAGATCTTTTTGCCTCAGGTCATGACCCTTTAAATCAACAAAAGATCCCAAATTTATTACATAACTTTCACTCTCTAGAGTCACTTACTGCCTCGGAAATAAACTGGTCAAGTTCCCTGATAATCTTGATGCAACTTCTGCATG
Organism: Calotriton arnoldi; assembly: GCA_963921515.1. NCBI lineage: Eukaryota > Metazoa > Chordata > Amphibia > Caudata > Salamandridae > Calotriton > Calotriton arnoldi. Next base: position 1,993,260 of record CAWUFW010002094.1, read on the forward strand.
AGTGGAATTCTGGTCAAGTGTGATTCCATCCTTAATTCTCCAAGAAAGTGAAAAGCTACATAAATACCGGTTTGATGTAGTAGGCGTAAGCAATAATCCCCTGATAGCCTCACGTAGTCCAAATAAGGGAAAACTTAAGGTGAACTACCATACTACTAAGGTAACTAGTTCCAAAAGAGAGCGTAATCAAGTCCTACCTGATAAATTAACAATAAACCTTGATGATGGAGATAGATGGATATGGAACCACAATGCAAATGAAATAGCTAATAATCAAAATGACAAACCATGGTCGTGGCTTTCAAGCAAAAACAACAGTTGATGGACAGAATGCAGAACAATGTCATACATTCACCCCAGTACAGAGATCTGGGCCTAAATCCATCGTTTTTTGCTCACCATGCCATTCCAGTTTGAACCCAGCCATATGCAAATCAGTCTTGACCATGTGCCTCATGGGAACAGTCCAGCCCGAACTGCCAAGCCAGGTCCTCCTGGACTGGAAACAAGCATCCTAGGACCGGTTTCGGGTTTCACCCCTCTTTAGCCAGGATAGCTTGATTCCAGTGGCATGGAGAACACGGGACCCACGTCTGGGCATACCCGTCCCACTCGGGGTGACAAATGCAAAAACAACAGTTGATGGACAGAATGCAGAACAATGTCATACATTCACCCCAGTACACAGATCTGGGCCTAAATCCATCGTTTTTGCTCACCATGCCATTCCAGTTTGAACCCAGCCATATGCAAATCAGTCTTGACCCTGTGCCTCATGGGAACAGTCCAGCCCGAACTGCCAAGCCAGGTCCTCCCTGGACTGGAAACAAGCATCCTAGGACCGGTTTCGGGGTTTCACCCCTCTTCAGCCAGGATAGCTTGATTCCAGTGGCATGGAGAGCACGGGACCCACGTCTGGGCATACGTGGCTTTCAAGCAACCTGAACGGTAACAAACAAGACAGGATCACAAAGCTCCCTTTTTAGCAATAGCTAATCCATAATCTTGTGGAAAATTGCAGGACTGGACCCCAAAAAACTCTCCTATCTTCTGAGTAACCATCCCGCAATAGTATGCCTTCAAGAAACATGGATGATGGGAAAATGTGATCGAAAAAACAATTTCGTCTTCAATGTCCCGGCCACAAGGGTGAGACGAGGCCATGCAAAGGGAGGCTTGTCTGTTCTACTGGTGGAGGAGTTGAGGTGGGATTTCGAAATAATCCATCTCTCCGGTTCCAATGTGCAATGTCTCAAGTTAAAATATCTAGACGAAAGAGTGCGTGCAGCTAAATCACTATTTTTGTTCAATATTATGTTCCACCCGGCCTCGAACACAATTTATTGCTTATAAATATATTTGAACAAATAAACTATTCTAGGAACTAGCAGTAATGCGCCAGTGCTTTTGATGGGAGATTTTGATGCGAAAATCTCCAATGCCTTGTTGAAAGTATTTTGAAACTCTGAGCTTGAAGAATCTTGCTCATACCAACGTCTGTCCTGCCAGTTTCTATCAAGGCTGACAAGCGAGGGAAGATACTGCTGGAACTAACCAATGGAATTAGTGGAATAATCCTGAATGGTAGAATAGAAGGAGATGTGCCGGGGTTTTGTACGAGGAAAGGACTTACTGGGTTTTCGATATTGGACTACGTTATTAGCTGCTTTGACATATACAATAAGTTTCACCATTTTTCCACACAATTTGTACAAAGCAGTGATCACACAATTCTTCTTCTTGAGCTAGAACTTAGTTTACAAGCTATATCTTCATGGTCTCTATCAAATGGAAAAGGAGACGTATTATTACAACAAAGTCAAGGTCGAATTATCTGGAACATTGAGAATCAGATCTTAATCAATAAAGGAATCAACAGAACAATAGAGTCCCAACTGTCTAAACAAGTTATTAAAAGGAAGCAACCCAGTTTTCCACTTTGAAAATACCCTAACCTCTGTACTTTATACATTGCAGAGGAAGGTAGATCTCACCAGAAACAGCCCTCTAAGGAGGAAGGATACCCCAGTGAACCGTCTCTCTAGTACACTAAACAAGCTAATTAGACTCCAGTACATTGAATTCTCACAGATCAGGATGTTAGAAATCTCTGTCCTGTAGAAAAAACGGAAAAGACTCCACATGAAAGATAATAGAGCCATAATGGACAGAAATTGGGTGGACCTACAAGAGGCAATTTAGCAAAAATAACAGTAAGGCCTTCTGGGGTATAATTACAAAAGCAAGTGGAAGCAAATTGCCACCAATCGCGTCACCAGTCCCACAAAAGGATTACCTATCTAAACTATACAGAACTAACTTGATGATCCCCAGTAATATAAAATCCTATATTACTAGAGCCCGTTACGAGTTCGACCAGCAGATAACGTCTCCTTCAGAAAAGCAAATCATCTATTATATAAGGAAGGCGAGAACTACTGCAGCAATGGGCCCAGACAGGATTCCTGTAAAGGGCTTAAAGAGCAATGTAGAAGGATGGAGTACATTTCTGGCCCCTCTTTTCGCCTATTGCTATAAATCTGGCCATATTCCAAGTTCTTGGTTAGGAAGCATTGTGGTTCCTCTCTTGAAAAAAGGCTCCCGTCCCTCTCCAAGTAACTATCATTAAATTGCCCTCCTGGATGCTACTGGGAAGATCTTTGCGGCCAGAGTCTTAGACCATCTAAATGACTGGGCTACGTCCAGGAGAGCAATCCCCATGGTCCAAGCAGGTTTTCGACAAAACCATTCAGTGACTGATAACATCGCAATTTTGCAAACTATAATTGATAAATATGTGACCAGTAATTCTCAGGTAGTTTATAGTCTATTTGTAGACTTCTCTACAGCTTTTTATAAGGTGGATAGGCCCACCCTGTGGAGAAAATGTGCGAATATGGGAGTTCCGGCAACCTTGCTAAGGCTAATAGTAGCCCTCCACACATCAACATGGTGTAGAGTGCAGATGGGAGGGGACAAAGGACTCACACAGGAGATTCCTACTTGGAATAGTCTCAAGCAGGGATGCCTCCTTGCTCCCCATTTGTTCTCATTATTCCTTAGTATCTTGCCTGATTGCTTTCATGAGGTAAATAATTTTCCACCAAAAATAGCATCTAAAAAAATTCATTTATTAATGTACGCTGATGGCATGGTCATTTTTGACCTCACACCAAATTGGTTTTCAGCGCAACATGGAAGCTCTTTTTAGATCTTCAGAAACCAACTTTTTAAAAGTAAATATATCAAAAACAAAAATATTACCGTTAAGGGGAAGGAGAAATGCCAGACACTTCGCTTGGAAGTTTGGAGGAAGCCCAGTTGAGGTAGTATCAACATATACCTACCTGGGGAGAGTAGAATTCTCAGTTACTTGGAACTGCTCCTCACTTCCACTGTATCAAAGTAAAAGCTGTAGCTCACCTTAATAAATAGATTCTACCTATCAACAGGGAGTCAACACTTTACTGCCCTCCTTGAAATTTATCGCACTAAGATTACCCCTATCTTAATTTATGCGTTAGAGCACATCCCCATAAAAATGTGGGGTATTTTAAATCTTAGTGAAGGGAAATTACTGCGCAAGATTACTTCCACAGGACAAGCTATTCCTGTTCAAGTACTATGACTAGAATTAGCAATAGTCAGTGCATTTTCAAGAGCCTTGGCATACCTTATTAGATGGGTCTATAACCTGCTTCATGCTTCTGAAGGCTCACTGAGAGCGCTTTTAAGTCAGGAAACTTTTAAGGCTGGTTTAGGGAAAAACACTTTTAAAGAAAATTTAGAGACTGCTTTGGAGTTTTTCAATGTTCCATTAAACTCCTTCAGTCTTGGTCACCAGTACTTTGAAGTTTTCCTGAAAACATCCACCCGAGATTGAGTTTTGATTCTGATAAGGCGCATTGCTCACATCTATCCCATTATAAGCCATACATAGCTAGTATAAAATATAGAGCGAGTCCAAAATATTTGAGATTTACATTAGATCATAAAGTCAGGCATTGCATCTTGATGCTGCGATTAAGGACTCTACCATTAAAAGCCTTAACCAAAAACTGGGAAGGCACATTCGATGAATCAGGCTCTTGTGATCTGTGTAGAGGAGATGTTCAAGATATGGCGCATGTTTTATACGTTTGTCCAAATAAACTCCTAGTTGAAGCCACGTAGCCGTTTTATAAAACCTATATGTATTACATTTAATATTTTTAGAACTAATGATCTGATCAAGCTAATAGGAGTCCCCCAGATGAATTTGTATGCTATAATTTGTTTACATTTTGTAATGCTTTTTACCACTGTTTTAAGATGTCAAATTTATGAATCATTTTATCATCTGTACTTATTGTAATTTTATATTGTGAATCTCTGATGGGGTCTAAAACAATAAAATATTTGATTTGAATATTTGAGTAGGTATGCACAAACTAGTATGATATATGAATGTACACTCAACAATAGGAATAATGAAACAGTGCCACCAATAGATGTACTTTGAGTAGCAGTAGTAACAGTCATTCCTTACATATGAAAAATGTGACGGAGCACTTCTACACATGTTAGGACATGTAGCTCAAGATAAGTTAAGATCTAGTTCCTTATTTCTTATAATGGTTGATTTTATAAAGTTACCGTCCACATCACATTTCCATTAGGAAGGCAGCCCAAGCAGCCAACACGTGTTTCATTCACTGGATTTTTTTAAAGACTGGACGAACAGATGTCATCATCTAACATTCAAAATCATGCATAGATTAAGTGTATTGACAAATCAAACCCGTTTTAAGAAAGTACATTAAGGCACCAGGAAGAAAGAAAGATTGAAATATCCTAATTGAACCAGAGAGCCCAAAGTGGCTTAGGAGATAAAAAGATGTTTTCTCTCCCAGTGATCCATTGTATCTTTCCCAATTTTTACAATTGATTAAAACTGGAATACTTTATTTCACTTGAGGCTCAATGTTTTACTTAAAAACTTTATTTTCTCTTCACATTTGACATTTGAAGGTACTGTGTACAGTTTCCTTAAAAAACCTCATGCTAATGAGTGTTCTGAAATATTCAGAGCAGTTCGATTTCTATAGCACATACCTAGCCAAATGGGAGTGGAGCACTGTACAGTGTAAAAGATGAGCATAAAGTTAATGAGTGATCGGAGAAGTAGCTGGTATGTGGAAAGTTAATGCATTGTGATGTAGTTTTCTTTAAAGTGGTGCACCTTGAACTTTTTCCTAAATTGGAGCTGCGTTGGGGCGGTCTTGATGGATATGGGGGTGTTGTTCCAGATCCTGGGTGCATATATAGAGCTGCTTCCTTGTTTTGTCTTTTTTACACTTTTTACTTTGCAGTCCGATTGTGTCCTGGATGCATATTTGTTGAGAATCACAAGAGATGGTGAGTTTGTGTGCAACATAAGCTAAGGTGCTGATTGTGATGGCTTTGTCAATAATGCAGCTGGTTTTGAAGACGATTCTGGCCAGCAAAAGGAGCCCGTGGAGCTATATCAGGATGTGGGTGATGTGATCATATTTCCTTAGGCCTTGGATGAAATGTCCTGTCACAAGTAGGTTGCCTTGAAGCTAAATTTTGCCACCATCCAGATGCGCGAGTACAAGGACTTCAACATTAGTTCTGAGTCACTTTCTGAAAAGAATGGTTTCACTTTCTTTAGAAGTGAGAGCTGGTTCCAGGTCAGCCTTGTTTTTATTGGCAATGTGTTTTTTGAGGAAAAAGTTGATGTCCAGGGTAGATCAAAGTGACATGGCATTCAGTCAAAGTTGGGGTTCAAAGCTGTCAAACTTAATATGATCGAGCCAGGATTGTACTGTTTCTTGTTTGTTAATCTTGGCAAATAACAGAAATTCTTGGTTGGCAGGGTAGAGCTTCAGGGAGGCACTGGACATCCAAGTCTGGATGATGTGGAGGCAATGTTTGAGGCATTGGATATTTAAAGAAGAGTAACTTTTCAAGTAGAGTTGTGCATTATCAGCATATTGGTGAATCTCAAAGCTGTTATCTGTGAGTAGAATGCAAACAAGTGATGGATGGAATGCTTGAATTGATCTCAGCCACTGGTAATTACTCGGTTCTGCATCCCAGTACATTGGTTTTATGCGCACCATGCCCCCTCAGTTTGGACCCAGCCATATGCATATCAGTCTTGACTCTGCTCCAGTGGAAACAGTTAAACCAAATTGACAGGCCAGGTCCTCCCTGAACCAGCATACAAGCAACCCAGATCAGCCAGGTATAGCTTGGTTCCAGTGACACAGTGTGCACAGGACTGACTTCTGGGCATACGGACCCACTTAGGGCAATACACTAAAGTATACAAAAAAGTGATGGATGAAATGCTTGACCTAATCTCAGCCACTGGAAATTACTCAGGGCAGCATCCCAATCCATTGTTATTTTGCACACCATGCCACCTCAGTTTGGACCTAGCCATATGTAAATCAGTCTTGACCTTGCTCCAATGGGAACAGTCCAGCCCAAACTGTTAGGCCAGGTCTGATTTTGTATACTTTAGTTATCATGATTAGAGCACTAAGCAGCTCAATTGTGGAGGCTGAAGAGTACATGGGACAGTATGGAACCCTGGGGATCTCTGCAGGTGATAAGGATCTTTTGGGACATGGAGGTGACCATGTGAACAAACTAATATCAGTTGGAAATGTAGGAGGAGAACTAGTGAAGGACATTTCTGGTGTGTCATGAGATATTCTGGGAAGATGCCTTGAGTGAGCGAGGCATTTTGGAATGGTAAGTATGGCCGAGAGAGCATCCTCAGAGAGGGCTTTGATGAAGAACAAGGGTAAGGCACCTATATCTTCTTGATATATACTGTCCCTTCCCCAACGATCCTTGAAGGGCAGAACTCCATTCTGGCAATTCTTTGCTAATCAGTAGCACCCTCTTCTTTAGTCTGCATGCCCTGCGTTGCAGAAGTCAGGGTGAATAAAAATAGGCCCGCAATATCAAGTGGGCGGGGTCTCTTTCACCAAGGGCTCAATGAGCAGCCGGAGAGGTGAAGCCGGACCCTCAAAGGGCCATGGCTAACGTGGACCGGGGGCACAGGATAGGAAGCAGGTAGTACAAAGAGGAAAGGGGGTGGGGGCACTGCAGCGGGACCCCCAGGCTCCTTTTCTGGTTCTGGAATTCATGCGCGGGGGAAGGAGCAGGGAATTGGATTGGCTGGGCGTGAGTCAGATGGGCCAATCGGGTAAAGAGGCGGCTCCCTCCAAGCGTCTTACATAGGAGGGAACAGCTCTGCGGCAGCATGTTGCTGTTACAGAACATCGCTGTTGGTACTACTGAGCTGCTCACTGCTGGAAATCGCAGCTTGCCGCTAGAGTTGCTGTCAGGTTGCTGTCGTGCAACCGGCACAGTACAGCCGGAGTGCACCAATCCTGCTAACGTTGAAGCTGGCACAGTGGGCTCAAAAGCAGGCCCCCCTCCCGAAGCCCACAACATATGACTGCCCGCAGAGGAGGAGTGGCATCCAGGAAGCAAGACTTTGCTAACTTTGAAGGCAGTACAGCGGGCTTGAAAGGCAGGCCTCCAGAAGCCAACAACGCGTGACTGCCCGCAGAGGTGGAGCGGCATCATAGAAGCGGACAGAGCAGCACTGCTACCTCAAGAGCCATGAGGGCTGGATATCACCGAATGCGTGGGCTGAAATAAGGAGGTGGGCCGCTGCGATAGAGAGATGGACTGCTCCCTCTTCTTACATTGAAAGGCGTAGCACTCGGGAGAACAAAGAGACACAGTGTGAGCAGATGCAGTTGGTTCGAAGGCGGAAGCAGGAAGGCATGAGCAAGATGTCGAGCAGGGTGAGGAGGTAATCAGGGGCCAGGAAGAAGCGCTGGAAACCCACACGATACAGGGTGAAGGAAGAGGAGCTCACCCAGACGGCATGGAAGGAGACTCACCGGCAAGACTTTCCCTGGCAGTCGGGAGGGGCCAGGCCTGGGAAACAGCGTGAGGCAAATGAGGAACTGCAGTGCCCAATTGTGATGGCACGTGAAGCGGCAAAGGAACTTGGACATGAGTGGTTCCCTGGTCAACTTTTAAGCGGTGCACAACTGATCTGAAACAAAGGGGACGGCAGAGTCAGCGAGAACAAAAAACAGCCCAGGAAGCCCCAAAAGACCGCCAACATGCACCAATCCAAACCCCCTGCACATGCAGCCATGACGGCAGTGCGGGGAAAGCGGCACTGGGCTTAGCCTCACGGGTACAACATGGAGGCAGGGTTAAAAGAACAGGAGGCTTACCACAATTTGGGGCATGCAGCCAACACAACAGCGTCTGATTGGGCAGGCACAGAAGGTCCACAGCCACGGCAGTCAGAACAACATGGTGAGCACAGGGGCGCAAAAATGAGTCTGCATGGGGGAAATGTGGGGGAGCAAGTGGCGCTAGGTCAATTGAGCGCCGGTGAGCACAATGTTGGCATGCATGGCATTCTGAATTACGGCACACAGGTGGGGATGGTAAATAACTCGGCAGCAGGCCCGGTTTGGCCATGGGCAGGTGCACAGGATATAGTCAAGTGAGAGCAACTGGAGCAGAGTGCGGGGGCACACGGTAGGGGCAAGGCACCAACCGGGAGGTGACTTCTTCGCAGGCACCAGGCAATGGGGTAGCATCACCTCACTTCGCGCAAATGCTTCCCCCATGGCAGCTTGCCCCAGCAGTGCACCTGCACAAGTGAACAATTATTGGTCACTAATGCAGGGCTGGTGGCCCAGCCCATGAGCAGGATCACACTCACAGTCACCAGCAGCTAGTGTACTCGGAAATGCTGGCAATGAAACTTGTGCTACAGGTTGGGCACAGGCACAGCTCATGAGTCACAGTGCTGAGGGGAGCGCATACCTGCCGGGTTTTGCAGCGTCATGGCACAAACCCAGCAACAAAGGGAGCACAGCATTTTACGAAAAGCTTACCAAGGTACCCAAGGGGCAGCACCCAGAGCTGAGCAACCTGCAAATGATGGGCCTGGAGGAGACACAAGCAGGGCACTTCCTACAGTGGATCCCACCACAGCATGGGTGGGAGGGTCAGACCAAGCACCGCAGGCCAGCAAGCCAGCCAACGCTTACATTAGGCCTTACATTAGACCTTCCTCAGGCGATCCACTAATGATTGCCAAGGAAAACGGTTTAGCGAGTCTCTTGCTTTAGTGGTCAAGGAGATGATATGCAGGAAGGAATTCATAGCCATATTCTTCCCCCTAGAACTGGTTGCACAGGACAAAAAAAAGAGGAAAAGAGGGAGAGGCACAAACCTAGGATAGAGCACTCTATAGAGAATTGGCTACACACCTTTAGGATGGTACCAAGTGTAGTATTAGAAAAATTCCAGCAAAGGGCAGCACCACTACTGCTCTATGAGCAAATGATTTGTGATGCATACCGCAAATATCATGGGGATGCCTGGCTTAGATATGAAGAAGTCTTTAGAGAGAAGATACAAACTTGGCCTAACATTGAGTGGGTGACACAGAGATAATGGTGGCAGCAAGGCAGGGAGGGCGTAGCGAAAGTCGACTACAATTTTTACCTGGCAGGGAGGCAAGCCAAAACAGGAGGGCCCCTATCAAGCATGGAAGCCCAAACACATCTTTAAGAGGAAACCCACCAGGGGCAGGACAGCAATTTGCTGGAAGTTGACATGGGCGAGTGCAAATGGGGATCCACCTGTAAGTTTAGTCAGACTTGCAGCAACTGCGGGGGTGCCCCCCTCGAGTGAATGTCGAAAAAGGCAAGCCTGAAGCAGAAAAGATAGACCCTCCCAAGAAATAGCACAGGATCGCCGGTACTAGCCATGGCTTGGGAGGGTGACAAAGGTAGAGTGAGGGCACCTACTCCAATCAAGGTATACAGGCTCCTACAATTGCTGAATGGTTACCATAGGCAAGAAGATGTGCAGTTGTTGGCAAGTGGTTTTAAGTATGTTTTTTATAATTCCCTATGACGGCTCAGAAGTAGATCACATAAGTCAGAATCTGAAGTCAGTGGCTGAGCACAGAGAGGTGGTGAGACAGAAAGTAGCGAAAGAAGTCAAATATCGGCCCCGTGGCGGGTCTATTTCAAAACATCCCTCTGGAGCATTTCAGTATGTCTCCATTGGGGGTGGTACCCAAAAAGGAGCCGGGCAGCTTTAGGCTAATTCACCATCCTCTCGCACCCGGAAGGGGTGTCAGTAAATGACAGCTTGAGACCAGACCAGTGTTCTGTGACCTACACTTCTATTGATGACGCAATAGACATCCTAATGGCCACGGGACGGGCAGCGCTAATGGCTAAGGCAGACACAGAGTCAGCATTCAGGCTACTGCCAGTACACTTGCAGAGCTTCCACCTACTGGGGTTCCAACTAGACGGCCAGTACTATTTTGACAGATGTATACCGATGGGTTATGTGGTGTCATGTTCATACTTTGAGGTGTTCAACGAGCGACACCCGGGCAGCGAAAAGCTGCATTATCTGGACGACTTTCTGTTCATTGGAAAGCCAGGTTCAACACAGTGCCAAACACTGCTGGAGAAGTTCCAAGAGCTGGTTTGTGAATTGGGAGTGCCGCTGGTGCACGATAAGATGCCTGGGCCGGCCACCGCGCATCCTGGGCATAGAACTAGAGTCAGCCGAAGGGATGTGCAGGTTACCTAGGGACAAAGTGAAGGGACTGAGGGAAACATTGGAAACATTTACGCTAAGAAAAAGGCCACAGTCTGGAAGTTACAGTGGCTACTCGCAAAGTTGAACTTTGCTTGTAAGGTCATTCCTGCTGACAGGGCTTTTGCCAGGAGGTTGGCTTGGCTGACAAAGGGCTTGATCAAGAAGCATCACAGGGTGCGCCTAACTGCTGAGGAGAGACAGGACATCGAACTATGGCTGCTGTTCCTTAAAAACTTTAACGGCACCTTGATATGGCAAGAAACTTGGGTTATGGCGGCACACCTAGAACTACACATGGATGCAGCAGGGAGCGAAGGTTTTGACACAATGCTAGGGAATGCATGGTGCACAGCGCATTGGCTGGCATCATGGCATGAACAGAGCATCACAAAAAACATCATGCTCCTTGAACTGTTCCCCATTGTAATGGTCTTCTCACTGTGGGGTGTGGGGAAGGGAATTAGAAAACAGACAGGTGGCCCCTTGGTCAGACAATCAGGAGGTGGTGCAGCTTATAAACTACGGTTTACTGCCAGGTAGGTCGCTCCCCCACCACACAGCTCCGCCTGTGTTGTCTGCCCGCTGCTTCTGCAGGTAAGATCGCCCTCCGCTTGTGGCCCCGGTGCCCGTTTTTTTCTGCCTGTCTCCCCTTTTCCTTTCTGTGCCCCTCGCTGCCCCATTGTCGTTGTGCCCGTGATTCTGTCTGCTTTCTCCCCTGTTTTCCTTTTTGTGCCCCTCGCTGCCCCATTGTCGCTGTGCCCGTGATTTTGTCTGCTCTCTCCCCTTTTCCTTTCTGTGCCCCTCGCTGCCCCATTGTCGTTGTGCCCGTGATTCTGTCTGCTTTCTCCCCTGTTTTCCTTTTTGTGCCCCTCGCTGCCCCATTGTCGCTGTGCCCGTGATTTTGTCTGCTCTCTCCCCTTTTCCTTTCTGTGCCCCTCGCTGCCCCATTGTCGTTGTGCCCGTGATTCTGTCTGCTTTCTCCCCTGTTTTCCTTTTGTGCCCCTCGCTGCCCCATTGTCGCTGTGCCCGTGATTTTGTCTGCTCTCTCCCCTTTTCCTTTCTGTGCCCCTCGCTGCCCCATTGTCGTTGTGCCCGTGATTCTGTCTGCTTTCTCCCCTGTTTTCCTTTTTGTGCCCCTCGCTGCCCCATTGTCGCTGTGCCCGTGATTTTATCTGCTTTCTCCCCTGTTTTCCTTTTTGTGCCCCTCGCTGCCCCATTGTCGCTGTGCCCGTGATTTTGTCTGCTCTCTCCCCTGTTTTCCTTTTTGTGCCCCTCGCTGCCCCATTGTCGCTGTGCCCGTGATTTTGTCTGCTTTCTCCCCTGTTTTCCTTTTTGTGCCCCTCGCTGCCCCATTGTCGCTGTGCCCGTGATTTTGTCTGCTTTCTCCCTGTTTTCCTTTTTGTGCCCCTCGCTGCCCCATTGTCGCTGTGCCCGTGATTTTGTCTGCTCTCTCCCCTGTTTTCCTTTTTGTGCCCCTCGCTGCCCCATTGTCGCTGTGCCCGTGATTTTATCTGCTTTCTCCCCTGTTTTCCTTTTTGTGCCCTCGCTGCCCCATTGTCGCTGTGCCCGTGATTTTGTCTGCTCTCTCCCCTGTTTTCCTTTTTGTGCCCCTCGCTGCCCCATTGTCGCTGTGCCCGTGATTTTGTCTGCTTTCTCCCCTGTTTTCCTTTTTGTGCCCCTCGCTGCCCCATTGTCGCTGTGCCCGTGATTTTGTCTGCTCTCTCCCCTGTTTTCCTTTCTGTGCCCCCGCTGCCTCTCGCCATTCCCGCCGCTGCGTCCCTGCGGCCCCGCCCCCTGACCGCCCATTCGCTGCCCCTGCCTCCCGCCTCCCAGCTGCTCCTCCCTCCCACCTCCCCATAAATGGCGGCCGCTGCGCGTGAGGAGAGCGACCCTTGACCTTGCCAGGTAGGTCGCTCCCCACCACACAGCTCCGCCTGTGTTGTCTGCCCGCTGCTTCTGCAGGTAAGATCGCCCTCCGCTTGTGGCCCCGGTGCCCGTTTTTTTCTGCCTGTCTCCCCTTTTCCTTTCTGTGCCCCTCGCTGCCCCATTGTCGTTGTGCCCGTGATTCTGTCTGCTTTCTCCCTGTTTTCCTTTTTGTGCCCCTCGCTGCCCCATTGTCGCTGTGCCCGTGATTTTGTCTGCTCTCTCCCCTTTTCCTTTCTGTGCCCCTCGCTGCCCCATTGTCGTTGTGCCCGTGATTCTGTCTGCTTTCTCCCCTGTTTTCCTTTTTGTGCCCCTCGCTGCCCCATTGTCGCTGTGCCCGTGATTTTGTCTGCTCTCTCCCCTTTTCCTTTCTGTGCCCCTCGCTGCCCCATTGTCGTTGTGCCCGTGATTCTGTCTGCTTTCTCCCCTGTTTTCCTTTTTGTGCCCCTCGCTGCCCCATTGTCGCTGTGCCCGTGATTTTGTCTGCTCTCTCCCCTTTTCCTTTCTGTGCCCCTCGCTGCCCCATTGTCGTTGTGCCCGTGATTCTGTCTGCTTTCTCCCCTGTTTTCCTTTTTGTGCCCCTCGCTGCCCCATTGTCGCTGTGCCCGTGATTTTATCTGCTTTCTCCCCTGTTTTCCTTTTTGTGCCCCTCGCTGCCCCATTGTCGCTGTGCCCGTGATTTTGTCTGCTCTCTCCCCTGTTTTCCTTTTTGTGCCCCTCGCTGCCCCATTGTCACTGTGCCCGTGATTTTGTCTGCTTTCTCCCCTGTTTTCCTTTTTGTGCCCCTCGCTGCCCCATTGTCGCTGTGCCCGTGATTTTGTCTGCTTTCTCCCCTGTTTTCCTTTTTGTGCCCCTCGCTGCCCCATTGTCGCTGTGCCCGTGATTTTATCTGCTTTCTCCCCTGTTTTCCTTTTTGTGCCCCTCGCTGCCCCATTGTCGCTGTGCCCGTGATTTTGTCTGCTCTCTCCCTGTTTTCCTTTTTGTGCCCCTCGCTGCCCCATTGTCGCTGTGCCCGTGATTTTGTCTGCTTTCTCCCCTGTTTTCCTTTTTGTGCCCCTCGCTGCCCCATTGTCGCTGTGCCCGTGATTTTGTCTGCTCTCTCCCCTGTTTTCCTTTCTGTGCCCCCGCTGCCTCTCGCCATTCCCGCCGCTGCGTCCCTGCGGCCCCGCCCCCTGACCGCCCATTCGCTGCCCCTGCCTCCCGCCTCCCAGCTGCTCCTCCCTCCCACCTCCCCATAAATGGCGGCCGCCGTGCCGCCGCGCAGCGGACGTGCGCAGCGGGCGCGCCGCTCGGCGCCGAAGGCGCGCCTAAGGCAAGCCCGTCTGCGCCCGTCCGCGACTGGACCGCGCCCAGCGCCAGAACCCCTGGATCCCACCGATGCATCACCACTCGACGGACCTACGACGCCGCCACACTCACCGCACTCAATGCCGGCCGGAACCCTGCCTGCTACCGAGCCTCACCGAGACGCACCCACGGACCCTTCACCTGCCAAACCTGCCGATTCACCTGCCCCCGGACGTGCACCACCTCCGCCAAGTCGAGCACCAGCAGCAACCACCTGAAATGCATCCTGCTGAACACCCGCTCCGTCCACAGGCACGCCGTGGAACTCTGGGACCTGCTCGACGCAACAGCACCGGAAATCGCCTTCCTCACCGGGAAACCTGGATGAACGCCTCCTCAGCGCCCGACATCGCCATAGCCATCCCGGACGGATACAAGATCACCCGGAAGGACCGCGTCAACCAGACGGGAGGAGGCATCGCCATCGTACACAAGAACACCATCCGCATCTCGACTAACTCCGACGAGACCTTCACCGCCGCCGAACACCTACACTTCCAGATACACACTGACCCCAAGACCACCCTCCGAGGCACCCTCATCTACAGACCCCCGGGACCACGCACACTATTCAGCGAAGACATCGCAGACTTCATCAGCCCGCACGCCATGCCCTCCGCCGACTACATCCTCCTAGGGGACCTCAACTTCCACCTGGAGAACAACAACGACAGAAACACCACCGCCCTGCTGGACAACCTCGCCAACCTCGGACTCAAGCAACTGGTGAACACGCCCACCCACTACGCCGGCCACACGCTTGACCCCGTCTTCTCGTCCAGCAAGCACATCTCCTTCAGCCACGCCACCGGACTCCACTGGACCGACCACAGCTGCGTCCACTTCAGCTTCAGAAAGACTACGACCCACCACCACCCGCAACAGGCTCCCCGCCGGAGCTGGAGCAAGATCACCGCCGAGCAGCTCACCGCCTCCCTCAGCCAGAACACACCCACCAACACAACGGACCCAAACGAAGCAGCCAGCAACCTCGCCAAGTGGCTGACCGCCTGCGCCGACGACCTCGCACCACTAAAAAACCCTCCCAGCAGACCCGGAAGCAAGAAAACCCCTTGGTTCTACCAACGAACTCAAGGAATCCAAGAAGAACTGCCGCACTCTCGAGAAAACCTGGCGACTCGACCAGACCACAGACAACAGGACCGCCCTCAAGCACGCCACCCGCAAACACCACCAGCTGATCCGTGCCACCAAGAAGTCGGCACTCAAAGAACGACTGGACAACAACGCCCATGACAGCAAGGAACTTTTCAGCATCGTCAAAGAGTTCTCCAACCCCAGCGCCGGAACTCAACGACATCACCCCTCGCAAGACCTCTGCAACTCACTCTCCGCGTTCTTCCACCGCAAGATCACCGACATACATAACAGCTTCGACGCACAAACAACGCACCCTACCGCCGAACCAACGCCCGCCACCACCACCCTCTGCAACTGGACCCCGATCAGCACCGAAGACACCACCCGCACGATGAACTCCATCCACTCCGGATCACCAACCGACCCCTGCCCACACCACGTCTTCAACAAAGCCGACGCCACCATCGCACCCCATCTCCGGGACATCATCAACTCCTCCTTCCACACCGCCACCTTCCCGGAGAGCTGGAAGCACGCCGAGCTTACCGCCCTCCTGAAGAAACCAACGGCGGACCCCACCGACCTTAAGAACTACCGTCCCATCTCGCTCCTTCCGTTTCCGGCCAAAGTCATCGAGAAGACCGTCAACAGACAGCTTGCCGCCTTCCTCGAGACGAATGGATCCTCGACCCCTCGCAGTCCGGGTTTCGGACCAACCACAGCACCGAGACCGCCCTTATCGCAGCCACCGACGACATCAGAACCCTAACCGACAACGGGGAAACAGCTGCCCTCATCCTCTTGGACCTCTCCGCGGCGTTCGACACCGTCTGCCACCGCACCCTAGTGAAGCGCCTCAGCAACATCGGAATCCGAGAGAAAGCACTGGAATGGATCATCTCGTTCCTCGCCGGAAGAACCCAGAGAGTCCGCCTCCCCCGTTCAGATCCGAAGCCACCGAAGTCATCTGCGGCGTTCCACAGGGATCCTCACTCAGCCCAACCCTCTTCAACGTCTACATGAGCCCCCTCGCAGCCATCGCACGCCGACACAACCTCAACATCATCTCCTACGCCGACGACACCCAGCTGATCCTCTCCCTCACCAACGACCCCACCACCGCCAGAGCCAACCTACACGACGGGATGAGAGACGTCGCCGACTGGATGAGGAACAGCCGCCTTAAACTGAACTCAGACAAGACGGAAGTCCTCATCCTGGGCTCATCACCCTCCGCCTGGGACGACTCCTGGTGGCCCCCGGCCCTGGGCACCGCGCCCAAGCCAACGGACCACGCACGCAACCTGGGCTTCATCCTGGACTCCTCCCTGTCGATGACCAGACAAGTCAACGCCGTCTCATCTTCATGCTTCAACACCCTGCGCATGCTCCGCAAGATCTTCAGATGGATCCCCACTGAAACCAGGAAGACCGTCACCCAGGCACTCGTCACCAGCCGACTGGACTATGGGAACACCCTCTACGCCGGAACCACAGCCAAACTTCAAAAAGACTCCAGCGCATCCAGAACGCCTCCGCACGACTCATCCTGGACATCCCCCGACACAGCCACATCACCGGACACCTGAAAGACCTGCACTGGCTCCCCGTCAGCAAGAGAATCACGTTCAGACTCCTCACCCACGCACACAAGGCCCTCCACGACCTGGGCCCAAAGTACCTCAACGACCGCATGACCTTCTACACGCCCACACGCCAGCTACGATCAACCAGCCACGCCCTCGCCACCGTACCACGCATCCGCAGAACCACCGCCGGAGGAAGATCCTTCTCCTACCTGGCAGCCAAGACCTGGAACTCCCTCCCCACTCACCTTCGGCGAACCCAGGACCATCTCTCCTTCAGGAAGCAGCTCAAGACCTGGCTGTTCGAGCAGTAACTTACCCCCTCCCCCAGCGCCTTGAGACCCTCCCGGGTGAGTAGCGCGCTCTATAAATGCCGTGATTGATTGATTGATTGAGCATGCCCCAGGGTGCTAGGGTTGTTGCGACAGCTGATCAGGTACCAGCTTAATGCTAATGTAGCTATTCGTGCCAGGCATGTCTCTCATTGCAGCAATTGCATTGCTGATGCATTGTCCCGTTGTCAGTGGCCCAAATTCAGGGAACTGACACTGAAAGCAGACCCGGAGATGACGCCTTTCCCAAGAAAGCTCTGTGAGCTAGAAGGCCCGACTAGGAGTGCTGCAGGACAAAGTGTTGGAGCCTGCAACAAGCAACAGATATCGTAGGTGCCTCAGGGCTTTTAAGCAGGTGACCAGGATCAATGATTTATATGCACCCCAAGCGGAGATTGAGGTTGAGAGATTCATATTATGGACATTTAACAACCAGCACAGGCCCACCTTACAGCAAAAGCTGCAAGGTGGGAGGGACCCGACGGGGTCCATCAGATGCAGGGCGGTGATGAAAGGTTAGGGGCGGATGCAAACGTAGCACAGGTACAAGAGGCTGCCCATTGGCTTTGATAAATTGAAAGACATCCAGGGGGGTATAGGGCAGTATACAGCAACCCCCACAAAGTGGCCCTTTTCAGAGCAGCCTTAACTACAAAGTTTTTAGGGGCTTACAGGGTCAGCGAGGTAGTAGCCCCTTCCCGGTTCAGGCAGGAACGTCATGACTGAGGTGGCGTGACATGACCCTGAGGCAGGATTATATCGAACTGTGGCTGTTTGGTTTCGAAGCAGACCAGGAAGCCAGAGTCCAGGGATCTAGGATAAAGTGCATAGCGAAGCCAACTAGCTGCCCTGTGTGTATACTGTGTGCATATATGCAATACAGGCCTCCCATAGATGCTTCCCTCTATATTCACCAACATGGCACTTTTTCTTGCAAGTATCAGTTCTAAATGGTACTGAGACTTGTACTCAGCGCAGCTGGCCACGCCGCAAGACGGTTTGTTACTCATTCCTTTAGGATTGGGGCAGTCACAGTGGCAGCAAGTCATGGTCTGGGGAAGCAGGCCACAATGGCAGCAAGCCACCGTCTGGGTGAGCAGGATATCCTGCATCTAGGCGGATGGAAGTTCTGGGCCTGCAAGTCTTACATTAGGCCGGAACAATGCTAAAAAAAAAAACCTGTTTTTTTTCTTTGCTTTCAGGATCTGGGCACCCGGACAGTGTGACTAGTTGGGCACTCATACATCATGAGGGCCCAAGGATGGGCTAGCTTGTGGAAGCAGTAAAAAGGAATATGGTTAAAGATCACAAACCTGGTCTGGCTGGGTAGACAAGGAATGACTTGGGCCCAACTGATACCATTGGTAAAAACAGAAATGGGCAGGCAGGCACCACCTGACTCGGTGGTGGTACATTTCGGTGGAAATGACCTGACGGCATTATGCAGGTGGATGCTCCTGGAAGACATGAGGGCTGACCGAACAACGGTGGCTAGGCTAGTACAGATGGTGACTATCCTGTGGGCTGACCGAACAACGGTGGCTAGGCTAGTACAGATGGTGACTATCCTGTGGTCAGAAATCATCGGCAGATTGGGATGGAGGGGTGCCGAGGATTACCGGGCAGTCGAAAGGTCTAGAAGGAAGCTGAACAATGCCAAGAGCAAGTTCTGCAAGGGCATCAGTTGGGAGTTCATGAGACATGGACTCATCAATTTGAGAATGCCTGGCTATTATGCAGATGATTGGGTCCACCTCTCCTGGGTTGGTATGGATATGTTCTTCCCTAATATAGTGGGAGCTTTGGAGGTGGTGGATTGCACTTAAAGGTCAGGTGCTGAAGGGGGGAACCGCTGGCAGTCGGGGAACCACCGACACCGTGGCTGAGTTAGCACCCTTATTTCAGGCACTAATAAGGGCTGAAGGGCTGCCAGTAGAGGGCAAAGAGTTGCCAGCAAAGTAATCCTTGGGATGACTCACGGCAGGGACACAGTGCGGCAACAAAAAGTGCCCCAAACGAGAGTGGTAACACAGGCACAGCACTTGCGACCCGGACATGGCCAGAGGGAAACTCGCATGCCACACAATGGTAGCAAGGGAAGCCTCGAACTGTTCAGCAAAGAAGCAATGGTTCAGCCGATGGTGCAAGCAGTAAATACCGAGTTGAAAGTAAAAGGCATATGGTGCGAGATGTTATTATTGACAATGTACCCTCCTAGCACAAAGGGGATGAGAAACAAGAGATGTGGGTAAATGTATACTCTTCACAGCTTCATGAGAAATTATGACATTGAATGACTGAGTGATATTGTGAAGATTGATGTTAATGGTTCGCTAGAAACTGTTAATAAACTCTGGCCTTTTTTCCACCACCTAAGGGTTGTGTATTTCTTGTGGGTCACAGCACAGCACCGGGCAGGAGGGAGAGGAGTAGTGAAGAAGAGAGGCCCAGAATCCTGGTTATGGACGGTAGCCATCCTGGGGCAGGTTTGGAGGTTGTAGACCCCCAGCGCAGCCCTTGCTGGTCATTAGAAGCCCCTGCTCTCAGTGTGCATATCATGTGGTGCAGTAATCAGAGCTGACTAATACATATTTGCGATATCAAGTGGCCTGTGCCGCTATCGCCGGGAACTTTGGAGACTGTAGTCCCCCAGAGCAGCCTTCACTGTGTGTGTCTGGTCATGCGAGAGTCAGGGTTGACTAAAATAGGCCCACAATATCAAGTGAGTATAGTCTCTCATGCCAGGAACTCTGGAGGCTGTAGTCCACCAATGGGCTTTCACTAGTCTAGGATTGCCCCCTTCCCCAGAGAAAAATACCAGCCATTTGTTCACATTTTAAGATTCTTCGAAGGCCTAGACATGATACTAAAATAGAACTGTATATAAAATCATCTGTATTCATTTTCGACATGGCCTTTCTGTTTACTTTATCAGCCAAAGATCATTAGGACAGCTTTCACATTGTGAAGTGCTGTCCTCTTATAATTACTGTTTTACGTATTTGAACATATGGGGGAAACAATAACCGCTTTAAGTGTTTTTCCAAATTTTTGTACCAGAAATGACATTAAAATACCGGTCTTGGCGGTAAAAAGCTGGCCAGGTGTCAACATTACACTGGTCTGTAGCAGCCCCTTCTATCAATGTACTTATAGCACGCTGCGGGAATGCCCTAGAGTCAGAAGGAGGTTCATAGCAGTTCTGGATGAGGATTCCACCAGTGGAAGGGAGATAGGAGTCCCAGCCCTCTGAGGTCCGACCCTGAGAGAGGAGCTGTAGGGCGTACCCCCCCAGGGTATGCCCAGGCTGCAGAGGAAGCATCAGGGAGCGAGCTTGAGGTTAAAACACTACCCTGAAGAACAGCACACAGCACTGAACGAAGAAGGCAGCCCAGGTGAGAGGTAGAAGAAAGGTGCTAGCAAAGGATACAAAGAGAAAGAGCTCTCGCCTGGGAAGCCCAGCAGGAAAGGAGAACAACCAAGAGATAAGAAGTCAGGAGAGCCTAACTGAAACACAATTACGACATAGGAGGGGCCCTTACACGTGCACAAGGAGAGCGACAATGAGGACATCCGCTGCTCCCCTTGAATGCATCAATCAGGCAAATGGACCACTAGAGAGCTGGTGACCAAAGAAGACGGCGAGGCGTTCGCACAAACATTTTGCTACCTACTGGCCTGCTAGACCGATAGGAAGGGCCAGTATGACAGACCTTGGCTCGGAGGAGGAATCCTTCAAACCAGAGGACATGGCCGTCGTGGAAGACTGCATCAGGCACAGAGGGGGACATCCAAGATGGAACTACCCCATCATGCAGGAATACCTGAGAAGATGGGAGCTCTATGTCAAAGAGAAACCTATGGAGCTGCTCCACACCACAATATGCCTGCCATGGGCACAAATGGACAAAGAGGGGCTCAGGAACAAACTGTCCCCATTCGTGTACGGGGCAGGAAAATGGATCTCATGTTTTTCAGAAGAACAGCGCATGAATCACCTTAGCTATAGGGGATGTCAAAAATCTGCTTAGCAGCCTCATCGGAGAGCTGACTGACGCAGTGTTTTCCCGAGCTCGCATCCCCGCAGTCATGCTAACGATGGGGCCGCATTCAACTCATTTAGACATCAGATATGGACGGCCCTGAGGGAGATATTCCCCGACCACTCAGACGTAGGAGGATTGATGACAGAAAGCATGAAGCCTGGGAAGAACATGACTGACTTCCTACATAGAATGAGGGAACGATGGGGACAAGAGACAGGGCAGTCCTGGACCGACACAGGTCCTTAGGTTGCATTCTTTTACACCATCTTCAAAAAGGGACTGCCTGTTGAGCTACAGACCAGACAAGACAGCGTAGTGGAACTGGACACCAAACCGTGGCAGGAAATACAGGCCCACGTATTACATTACTACCATAAAAGACAGGAAAAGGACAGGGAAAAGCAGGGGCAGGCCCAGAGACACTGCCAAATTGGTCCAACAGAAGTTGAAAAAGACCGCCCTCGAGGGGGCCGTGTTGGCAGCAACGATGCAGATGGCACCAGGCTTTAAGGGAGCTCCGCCTCAGGATCCCAGGGGATATCCACCCAGTCCTAGCAGCTGAGGCCAGGGAAGCGGGCTACAGCCTAGCCTTATAGAGTACCACTATTGTCACAGAATAGGCCACATGGCCAGCCAATGCCAACTAAAAACATATCACGAGCAGAAATGAATAATACCCGGACAGCCCCCACAGAGTATCCATCTCCAAAACCAAACCCAGAGCAACACAAATGCATCGTACAATTAGCCTCAAGGAAATCAGACTACAGCCACCCTGCTGCAAAAGGGGCTGGGTGGGTTGCCTAACGTATGGCAACCACAGCAGGTGAGGGACCCGGCCCAACAAGCACTGGGGCCATAACCACGGCAAGGAGGGGTAACTTTCTGGGGAGGCAATCCCTTCACATAATCACCCAATCCAAATACATAGTACGTCCAAACGCCCAACATGATCTAGCAACTTCACCCCATTTCCAAATACATTTCCTTACCTACATTCACATCCACTTTAGGACTGCCATACCATATCAATCTGGAATCCACGCTGAATCTGCCATTTTTGGTGCCTGCAGGGGCCTAGGCCCCACTTTGCCGCTAGTCCCCCAGGGCAGGGTTAGCTGGCCATGCCCCAGGAGTAGGGCAGTCTGACGAGGGAGCAGGGTGGCCCCAACCAGTGTATAAAACCGGCACTCTGGTCCGGCATTCCAAGTCGAGCCTTTAGCGAGCTATGTAAGTCTCACCAACCCCAGGGCTTCCAGTCAATGGAGGCCTCCTTTTAGTTCCAGAATGAGGCGACGCTCCTTTGCCAGAAGCCAGGGTTTCCGTGAACTTGGGGTGTTGAGATGACCCGCAGAACTCTGTAATCCATGCGCAAATTTGGAACCAAGTCAATAGGGAAATGCCCCCTGGGGCAATCAGCCATTTCAGTTTGTTACTCACAGTATGACAAGTTCCCAGCCGCGCATCTGACTCCCTTTGTAAGAAGGACATTCTGCCTCCTCCTCTCCCCTAATGCTTCTAAAGTCCATCCAAAGTCCGCTCATCGGACCATGCCCCTCCAGAGCAGCGGGAGTAGAATTTCACCGGGTAGGAAGTCCCTGATTCCCGCCGAGGGCAGCAGACACAAAGCATCCTGGATCTAAGGGAGAACAGAGGGGACGGGAGGTAGAGAGGTTCCATAGATGATCATTGCAGCCCCCTGCACACGGTACATGGGGATGCTTGCCACTACACCCAGCTTGTTGAAAATTAGACGCACAGGGCCTCACGAACATTGTCCCGGTAAGCAATAAGCCCAATCTCAGTCGCTGCCTGCCACATCCAAATTGCGGGAGCAGCATTTCAACCCTCACTGATACGCCTCATTACAACTTGCCATACACAAGACCCAGGAAGGCGCCCAATGACGTGCTGGAAGAAGCCCAAAAGTAGCCCAATAACCGAAGCCTCCAGAAACAGGGTGTAGTGAAAACACCCAACTGCATTAGGGAAAATATCATTATATGCCACTTGCAGAGGCCAGAGGAACATTCACATGACAACGAGAACATCGCAATTCACTTCCTCTTACATTGCACGGTGCCCATGCTGGTCAAAAGGACACCCACACTGGTAAAATGACACACACACATATATATATTTAACGGAGGCAGCTCACAGAGGAAACTACTCTTCCGGCCTCAACAAGGAGAGGGGGGACCAAAGTACTGACAAAATAAAGCTACCCAATTAAACTGATAAATCCCTAAAAACTGTCACCACCTCTTATCTGTACCTCTCTAGAAAGTTTCGCACATGGTGAAAAGAGATATGGTATACCCCTAAAAAAAAAAACACTAAAAAAAACACTGGTACTCACCAAAAACTGTCGAAATTTTTTTTTTCTTTCCCCCAAGCTAAACTATAATGCACAGCTTTTATCCCACAGGCCCTCAATAGAACCACATGTGCACTGTCATTTCAGCGGCCCACCGCCCCTTCAGTCAAAACTTTCGAAAGGACATCAACAAGGCCAGCTGCTCAAGAACACAGACTACAAATTGACTTTGTGAACACTTTCTTTTGGGGGAAAATAATAAGATATTTTTTTTTTTACTACACCATGACAAGACACCCTTGGTCACCCAGAAGACAGAAAACACCCCTGAAGACATTCCCAACACCTACAAATGTTTTCCAAGTTATGTATTTTTGAATTCTTGTATATCCTCTGTTTAGCCTGGGTGCTGTCGCACCCCTCCAGAGCCAGAAATATGCCTAGTTTCATGAAATCTACTTCGCCATTTTTGCAGTGCATGCGCAGAGACCTCTCTCACCTCACTTACACCTACGCTGAACCAAACGCTAGCATTCCTCATGCACAACACAGTGCACTCCTACACAACACCTGGTATCAATACATGACCGCCGAGGGCACTCAAACCACAAGCAGGTTGTGCTACATATGTTCGCTCATACTCCACGCCGTAGGCACAGATAGGCTTTACCTATCCCAAGAGATAGCCCCTGAGAAGGCAAAATGTCTCGTCCACCTGTACCTATGTAGGATTAGGGCCAAGATTCAACCCAAAAGAGTAGAACCTCGAAGAACAGTAGTAAACTTCACCCGGTATCAAACCAACCCCACGGCACTGTACCTGTTTATCAAACCTAGCAAAATTCAAACGGAACTAGAGAGGATGGGAAGGAGGGGCACTATAGGGGAGGATACTGTTTAGCCTTGGGACTTCGTAGAAAAGAAGTTATTGGAGGTAGTAAGACTCCCGTAGCAGTGAACAAATACATCCTCTTCCGCCTCTGTTTAACATCTTTGGGGC
The DNA here is from genome assembly GCA_963921515.1 of Calotriton arnoldi. Lineage (NCBI taxonomy): Eukaryota > Metazoa > Chordata > Amphibia > Caudata > Salamandridae > Calotriton > Calotriton arnoldi. Next base: position 2,017,601 of record CAWUFW010002094.1, read on the forward strand.
CATCTATTTTAATGACAAGTGGATCCTGGATATGGAATTCCAGTGCAGGACCGCTTACCTCGACCACACTATGGGAAATGAGTCCCCTGGGAGGGGGTCAAATGCCAGCGTAGACACCCCGTGCCAGGAAATCTGGGCTACTGAGATTAATAGGTACACATGGATGGAGGGAAAAGGGCAACTCCTAAATTGTACGGAAACTTACACTGCATTCTTTGTTTCAGAGGCAAAGGAACTTTCAGAGGCAAAGGAACCATACTGGTTGGCTTTAATGAGCACTGTGAAGTACTACTGCATATCAATTAACAAAAGAAGGAGAGAGAGGAGGGAACATAGGCGCTCGTTCTACTCCCCTAATCTTGGATTTAACAAACAAAGAGAATGAGCTCAAAGCTAATTTACCCAGTCATCAGGGTCATCAGAAACAAAGTCTCCCTAGCAGGGAACCCATTTGTTTTGTAGAAGAACCCTCACCCACCAACCTAGTTGGTGGAATGCTTCATCATCGGGTTCCCACCCAGGAAGCCGAGTGCCTCCTAGGTGTGCTTCGATGCCTGATTACAGCAGACCTGTTTTTTTGTTGTTTCGTTTTTGGTGAGTAGTGAATACCGTGAGAGTGAAAAATTAAAACTACCTTCGGGGAACCAGATTCTTTATTAAGTGGTCCCTGGGTTAGGGTTAAAAACAAGTTATTTGGACGTTAATGAGAGAGTGTGATCTCGCACGTCTCTTCAAGGATGTGAGAAAATAATAATCCAAGTGACGTGGTCTACATGTTTCAGCCAGTGAGATTCCAATTGATTGGTTTTCTTCAGGACCTGTGGTTCAGAGTAAACCTTGAACACACGTGAACTATGCACACACGCTAAGCAGTGGTCTTCAAACTTTTTGATGTCGAGACCCCCTTGTTAAACCTTTTTAGGCGTAAGGACCCCTTCTGACAAAATTTTCTAGGAACTGGTTCTCCTCATCATCAACATCTATCGACAACCATAAATGCCCGTTAGACCTGGCATCTTTTGGCAAGTTTCCCCTGTCTTTTTCCTTTCTGACCTCCTAGTTTTGACTCTGTTTTTGCTGGTTCAGTGTCTCTGCGCACTTTCTCACTGCTGTTCAGTGTTAAAGTGCAAGTGCTCCTATTGTAAATTGTATTATGGATTGGTGTTTCCATGATTGGCATGTTTGACTTATTAGTAAGTCCCTAGTAAAGTGCACTGAGGGTGCCAGGGCCTGTAAATCAAATGCTGCTGGTGGGCCTGCAGTACTGATTGTGCCACTCACCCATGCAGCCCTGAAAAGGGTTATCAGACCTGCCACTGCAGTGTCTGTGCGGTTTGTAGCTGCAATGTCGACCTGGCAAGTGCACCCACTTGCCAAGCCTAATCTTCACTTTCTTACATGTAAGTCACCCCTAAGGTAGGCCCAAGGTACCCCTGTGGGCAGGGTGCCGTGTATATTAAAGGTAGGACATGTACTGGTGTGTGTGACATGTCCTTGTAGTGAGATACAGTGTGTTTCATTTTTCACTATGGAAAGGCTATCTGTCCCATAGGATAGAATGGGAGTTTACTTATAACATCTTATAAGCATATCTTCCCATTGGGATAAGATAGAGAAATTGGGTTTAGCATGCCTGAACTCAGAATATAAAAATGCATCTTTTAGTAAAGATGATTTTCATGTTCTGTGTTTCAAAATACCACTTTTAGAAAGTAGGTATTTTCTTGCTTAGCCATCCTGTGTGCCTCTGCTGGGTTTGTGGATTGACTGTCTGGCTTTGGAGTGACAGGGGCTGGGGATGTGCATTCTCATCAGACAGCCACTGGGGGGGTCCAGGTGTGTCCTGCCTTTGCTGGATGAGTCAGGGCTGGGCTGAATAGACATGGGCTGTATTTATAGTAGTGGGAGGAGATTTCCTTGCACCTGAATGGGCCTGGTCTGCCTTGGACAATGCTGTCTCCACCTCCTGCCAGGAAGCTGCGCCAGAGAGGATGGAACTGGTTTGGGCTGGGCACAGGCACTCTCTGCCCAAAAGCACAAAGAGAAACTGAGTAAAAATATTGGGGTCCAGACCCTAGAACTTTAGAACTCGCTGGAATCAAGGAACCTGCCAAGAAGAAGAGCTGGAAGAACTGCCAAGAGGAGTACTGCAACTTTGCTGTGTTGTTACTTTGTTGGTTTGGCCTGCAGTTGCTGCTTCTGCCTTGGGCTGGACTGGACTGAACTTTCTTTACTTGTTGCCTCCTGTTCTGAAGTCTCAGGGACCGCAAAGACTTCACTGACCTCTGGGTACCGCCTCTGGAACCGTGGTTTCAGTTGCCACAGAAGGGAAAGCAACCGACTCCGTCACTGACTCTGCCGTTGGCTCCGTGCCCTGAAGGCACCGCAGAGGGCACCGCTGCATCTCGCACCGCAACCCTGGTCTCACTGATGACGGCCGCCCGAACTGCTGCTTGCACCGTGACCTGTGGGCAGCGCACTCCGCACCACATCGATTCGCCCGCCGCCCTGGTCTCACCGACGCCGTCACTGACCTCGACAACCGTGACCGCACCGTGGCTTGGGGGCACTGCTCGTAAGTCTTGCGACACACTGCCCGTCCACACCGCAGTCCGGACCGACCGACGCCAGCTCCCCGCAAAGTGCATATTTTTAAGTAGTGTAGGTTGGATTTTTATCGTTTTAGTCTTGTTTTGAATATATAAAGTATTGGATATTTTCTAAACTGGTGTGGTGTCCTTTTGTAGTGTTTTAAGTGTATTGCTGTTGGTTATGTGCAAATCCTTTATACACTGCCTCTGAAATAAGCCTGACTGCTCGTGCCAAGCTACCAAGGTGGTGAGCAGGGGTTATTTAGTAGTGTATCCCTCTTACCCTGACTAGAAGGAAGGGTCCCTACTTGGACAAAGGTGCAAACCATTGCCAACTAGAGACCCTCATTTCTAACAGCCCCCAATTACAACAGCAAATAATTTTACCGGTGGGAAATGACATTAAACAGTGTTTAGCAAACCAAAGGTCATTAAGCGTAGGGGTGTAGCCAAAGGTGTAGCTAAAAACAAAGGGCCTCATTTATGAGGAATTGGCGTAGGGCAGCGCTGCAAGTCTTCTTGCGGCGCTGCCCTATGTCACAAAAGAGCAGGAATGCACTGTAATTATGAAATACTGTGCATTCCAGTCCTTTTCCCTTCACAAATTGCTGCCTAGCACCAACGTAGGCAGAATTGTTTTTGTGCGGGAAGAGGCACCTTCCTTCACCAAAACAATCCTGAGGGTGTTTTCCTATTTCTATGAGAGCTGCAGAATGCAGCACACATGGAAAGAGGAAAGAAAACATTTCTCCTCGTTACGCCTCCACTGGAGAGGCGTCAGTTTTTGGAGCTGCCCCAGGTTTACATAATTTTGTAAATATGGGGTAGCATCAAAATCCATGGGCTTTGCCTGGGAACTCCACGCAAAGCCCATGGAACACCTCGTTGATGCAGAGTAAGGCAACGCAGTGATTTGCGCTGCTATGTCTTACTCCATATCTATGAGGCAATGCAAAGCCATGCAGGGTGACTTTGCACTGCCTCATAGGTATAGTTGAATGCTTGCGCCACCGGAGCATCAAAAAAGTGATGCTCTGGCGATGCACGCCTCTCATAAATAAGCCCAAAATATTCTGTACGTTTTTTAGGTCTTTCACCTTCAGATATCTACATATAAAATAATGGGCAGCGTAAATGATAAATAAATAAAAAAAGTTATTGCTCAGTGGGAAATGCACTGTAGTACATTAAAAAACCTCTATTAGTTAATGCACTGCAGAGGTCTGTGTGTAACCAGAGAGCCACAGAATTAAAACTTGGTTGGTGCAGTGGAGAATAGTGATGTGCTACGAAGTCACAGCCTGTGACGGAAAGCACTGTGAATATGTAAGTCAATTTTCTATACTTGCATTACACACAGGGTAAGATAGAATGCTGCAAAACGTGCGAATAGTTTTACAATAAAATGGTGCTTTCAAAATGCAGGTTTTAATAATACCAGAGCGTATGTAATGCAGTTTTCTTTTTTACATAACTGTCCCTTCAACACCTCTTTAGGGGCACTAAGGGCTGTGTAAATGCAGTTAAAATTAAAAGCAAGAACTTCCCATCCCAGTAGATTAACTCTTTGCACTTCCACTCAAAAACACACATCTTTGTCTTCACAAAGAGCCAGAACTGCTCCCAAGCATCCTTTACACTTGAAGATTACCAGATAAGGCGCATTTGCCTTTCATTCAGGCAAGCAGCTGATAACGATCTCAATTAGCGTCCCAGGGCGGCTGTCTTTTTACAGGGACAAGTGAAGCTGGGGAATCTGCGACCCCCTTCCTAGGACTCCACGACCCCCCTGGGGGTCGCGCCCCACAGTTTGAAGACCTCTGCGCTAAGGTGTGCATAGGTGTGTAAGATGCGTAACCTACGGGTTTCACCATCAGATTTGGTAATTTCTGCAAAAGAAAAAGGAGACATAACGTAATTACGAACAGTAAAACGGTCCCCCATGGTCAGGACCCATCATCCCATGCATGTGCCCCCGGGCAGTGTCTTATCCTTTACTGATAGGTGCGTCTGTGAGTGTAGTGGTCGCATCGTCTAGCATGCAGCACTGAATGCAGGATGTCTCACACAGGCCTAGAGCCTATAGATTAGGGGCTATCAGATGGTAATCCGAATTGTGGGAAAATCCGGATCACACATTGTGTGCCATCGGACTAAAAGTTAGCCTGTTATTACTGTTTGCAAGTGAAATATCACATTGTGCTGGCGCGTTAATTGATAAGGCAGGGAGGTGCGTAAGGATATTACAACATACTATCAAATTAAAAACCACCAGGTGTGCGCGAAAAAATCTTTTGCGCACACCTGGTGGTGGATTACCATCTGATAGTCCCTAATCAATAGGCTCTATGCCTGTGAGAGACATCCTGAATTCAGTGCTGCATTCCAAAGCAGAGATCTCAACCTCTCTTGCCAGATGTATCTTCTTTTTTAAAACCTGGTTCTTGGTATTTTGCTTTTCCCATTACAGATAGGACTACAAGAACCAGAATGCAAAGTATCAACTACCCACACCTGAAGTGGAAAAATGCGAGGTCATTGTGTAAGGTCTGCTGAATGATTTCTTGTACACAAATGGAATATGGAAGCCTTTTCCTTCATTGTTTCCATAGAGTACGTTTGTGTTTTCACACAAAACAGCTCCCATAACCGCAGCATTGTCAATTTTAGATTTCTTAGACCTCTAAAATAAAATCCTTCCCTTGTGTATAAGAAGGCAGTCAGTGATACCAAAGCAGTGTCTAGGGCTCGGCGGGGAAGGGGACCAAGCACATCAGTTTATTGTGCAGGTGATGATGGTGACAGACGGCTGTAAGGGAATTATTGCTGAAAGGGGAGTCATGATGTCATGATGTATGGTCCGAATGTAGTCAGTTTGTATTACTAGGTACAATTCCTAACAAAGTTATGGTAAGCTTCCCCCAAAGGGTCCTTGAACGTGCCTCAGGGAAAATTCCTGCTACGTGTGCATAAAAATTATCTGCTTGGGTCAAAGACAATGTTTGCCTTAAGGTGTCATTCAGGGTGTCACACGTGAGGCCTGAAAATGACACACATTAGCTGCTGCAAACACTGAAATGATGAAATGTCACACATAAGCAGTGCTTAATTTCAGCCGGTGGTTTCTGGCTCTCAGCACCGGCACTTAATCATCAACACAGGCATTTGAGCACCAGTTAAGGACACATTTATTTTTGGTGGACACAGGGAGATTAAGTGATTCGCCCAGAATCACAGGATATTAAGCTGACGCCGAGACTCCAACCTGGTTCCCCAGCTCCGAAGTCAGCAGCTCTGGCCATTAAACCACATCCCCATCTCACTTGTAGGGTTTGTTGGATTTGTATTAGGCAGAGCTAACAGGAGAAATGGGCTGGTAGAAGCTGACTCCTGAGGAAAGCCCCGGCACTACTTTTTTTTTACAAATTAACCACTGTGTAGGCTTACAACTTGGTAGCCCTGTTTGACATAGTTAGATGTAGGCATGGTGTCCCCTGTATATGCAAGAAACTAAGGACAGGATTTCTGTAGGGACATGTGATTTATTTAAGTCCAAGCAGGTGCATTGAAAAGATAACAGTATCTCTTACACTGAATATGAACCCCTCAACAAGTAATGTAAATTTGTTACCAGGGCCATTGGAATTAGAAAATATTAAAAGACCTAATTATGCTGCAGGGTTGACTAAATTATGCAGCAAGAAAAGGCAAATTGCGCGTTGTAATGTGGCACATTCTGTGATAGTATTACTTCCTAATGTAGTCTTTATTTAGCATGTTAACACTGTCTGGGCAAAGGGTACTATTTATACTAGTTTAATATACAAATACAGTAAAAAGCAACAGAAGGGTAACCTGTCAACTTTTTAAAAAGGTTTTCCACTGCATGGCAACACGTCACTGAGATTTTAGCAACTTGTGATCCATGTGAGTTAGAAACAATTTTTGTTTGCTAACATCTGCAGCCTATGCAGCAGATGAGTTGTGCCTAATGTCTAAAACAGTGCAGCCACAGAATCGCATAATTTTGGTGGCCCTATCTATTACCCTAAACAGTATATACAAATATTACCCAAGCCTGTGTGAGCCATCACATGCATCTGCATTATGCATCTACATTATTTTGCTTTTATTATAGGCAATGTTTAAAATGCCACTAGCCAGACTATCATTAGTGTCCCTAGAAGTGAACTTTAGGGGGGCACACATTAAGTCACAGATAAACTGGTGCTACACTTAGGCACTGAGAATAAGGCATTAAATCAAAAGGGGAACTGCCGGTCTCATAGAATGAGAGCTAGCAAATGTATGTTAGATTAACTTACTCTGCCAAAATGTGAATAACTTGCTTAATCTTCACATTTTGCTGGCTTCATTTAATGTGAATCTGCACATTTTTTACAAACTTACTTCCCCATTTAAGCATCAGTGAGGGGAACATTCATTCACCCCCTAAAGTTACATTTTGTTAATAAAAATAATATATTAAAAAATATAAACATGACTCGATTTTAGTGTGTATGTATCTAGAGAAGGTCATCCGACAAGGATGGCTTTTTTCTCTTTGACGCTAAACGTATCATGGAAAACTCCTGCTGATATCATGTGGATGCAGGAGCCAAAGATTAAGTACTTCTACAGGGTAGTTGGTGAATGTGTGAGGATGGGCATCAGGGGGGCCTGCCTCACCATTCCTTGCAGGGTGGCCCACTAAGACTTTTATTGAAAATGGCTCATACTGCACGGTAACCCCAAAACATTTTGCCTTCCTTCTCTCTTTTTGCTGAATTTGTTTTTGTTGGCTTTAGGACTCTGGACACTTTACCAATGCTAAGCAGTGTAAAAGTGCATGTCTTCTCTGCTTTCAACATGCTAACATTGGCTTCTCCACAACCGGCGTATTTAATTTACTTATAAGTCCCTCGTAAAGTACACTACATGTACCCAGAGCCTGTAAATTAAATGCTACTAGTGGGCCTGCAGCACTGATTGTTCCACCCACTTAAGTACCCTTTTAAACATGTCTCAGGCCTGTCATTGCAGAGCCTGTGTGTGCAGTTTTAGGCTGCCATGTAGACCTGGCAAGTTAACCCTCTTGCCAGGGCCAAACCTTCCTTTAGAATACATATGTCACCCCTAAGGTAGGCCTGGGAAAGACCAAGGGCAGGGAGCAGTGCACTTAAAAGTAGGACATTTACTTTTAAGTCTTACATGTCCTGGTTGTGAAAAACTCTTAAATTCATTTTCACTACTGAAACGCCTATCTCTCCCATAAGTTAACATTGGGATTGCCTTATTACAGCTTATAATTGTAATTTCCAATTGGGAAGAGATGGGACCCCGAATATGGTGTCTCTGGAATCACAATTTAAAATCCTAACTGATGGTGAAGTGTTGGACTTGGCCCTTTTTGGCAGGTTCATCCCTAAACTTTTTTGCCTTTTCTCTGACATGCTGTTGGTGGTTTTAGGCCTCTGGGCACTTTAGCACTGTGGTCCAGTGTAAAGTGCGTGCGCTCTCTGTGTACATTTGGTAGGGTTGGCCTGCCCTCCATAGGAATGCATTAGGGATTCCCTGATAAAGTGTGTCAGTGGTAATTCCTGGGATGGGAGAGCAGCGTGGGCGAGTTTAGTATGTATGAAATTATAAGAATGAATGCTGCGCGATGGTGTGCGTAGATTTATTATGACTATTTGAGAAATGCCACTTTTAGAAGTTGGCCTTTCTGTGTGCTATGTGTCTGCCTGCCTGATGTGAATTGCATGTCTGGCTTGTGAGTGACAGGGGCTGGGAGGTGTGTGTGGCTCCAGGAGGGGCAGGGTGAGTCAGCACTAGGCTAAATGGGACACTGCATTGGGAGTAGTGGGAGGAGTAATCCCCTGACCCTGAATAGGACTGTGCCCAGCCTGTACAATGCTGGCGCCGTCCCCTGTGGTGTGTCTGATCACCTAGCCCCCACCTGACAAAGGGGAAGAGGAGCTTGGAAAACAAAGTGCTCCAAATCCCCCCTGAACCAGTTGCATCTGGTTCCCCCATGCCCTGCACTGCAGACAAAGGAATGCTTAGTATAAATATAGGGGCTGTGACCCCATGATGTTGGTTCTATGCTGGTGTGGTGTTCCTGACGTGCTGGGGGGCTTGCTGCTGCTGGGGCCCAGGAGGAACCGCCATGAGGGCTTGCCTCCCTGGGCCCAGCATTGCCCCCTTGATCCCTAAAGGAACTTTTGCTTGGACTCATGCTTCTTAGACGCAGGACTTTGGGGACTTCTAGCGCCTCGTGAGCGCTATGCTTTATTTCTTCAATTTCCCCAAGAAAAGGAGCGTGGGCTGCGCAATGCTGAGCTGCAGCCCTTTGAGAGGGAATCCCCATCGTAGGGATTCCCCCGTGATGCCGAGGAGCGGGTGCCCACCCCGCGTTGGGAATTGTGGCGGGTGCCCACCCCTCGTTTTCCTGTATTTTCGCGGGTGCCCACTCTGCTTATGCATTATTTTTATTGCGGGTACCCACCCCGCGTTTGCCGAGGAAATCACCGCCGCGGCCCGAGCCGTAAAAAGGAAGACAGGCGCATCCGCCTGACTGTGGGCGGGGCCTCGCGGGTGTCCCTTCCGCCTTCCCCCGTCCAGGAGAAGGCGACCCAGAAGGCAGAAAATGCTTAGCGGGGCTCCCGTGAGCGGAGGGAAGCCCCGCGTATGCCAAGAGAAGAGCCGGCGAGAGAGAGTAGATGGAGCCTGATCCAAGCCCCGGTGAGGGGGGCCGAGGATGTTCTCTTTTCCTTTGTGTTATTGGTGCTCGAGGCACCCGGGCAGTCATGTTGGGATTCTGAGCGGCCCCGCCTGAGAGCGGGCCGCTCCAACGATGGGCACAAGAGTTTCAGGGCCCCAGTGGGGTCCCGAGGGCCAGTGGTGCCCGTGCCTTCCTCCGGATGGAAGTTCTACAGTTGCCCGCTCGACAGTGGGCAACTGCACCGATGGGGGCAATTTGATTTCGAGAGGCCCAGTGGGGCTAAAGAGGCACAGACGTGCCAGGGCCCATTTTACCTTGTTCTCAGCTGCGCCGCACCAGCGCGGGCAGCTGCAACGTTCTACATATTTAGTCAGAGGGCACAGTGAGTGCCAGGCCTTCTTGCATCACAGCTGCATGGCAATTAGCGGCAGCTGCAACGTTTAGGCTGACATTTCTTTGGGGGCATTTTTAGTGAGACAGGAGTGAGATACACTCCTCTGCCCCAGCGCAATTGCGCACTTGTGGATTCTGCTGCATTGGCAGCCGCCCTGACATTATGGACATAGGGCATTTGAGCCCTCTGAGAAGGCCAGTTGGCCAGGGGGACTGTTAGGTTGATAGGGCGCCAGGCCCTAATGTGATTTATGTGGTGCGCAGGAAATGTGATTCATGTACTGTGATTTATGCACCGTGATTTATGCCTCTAATGTGGTTTATGTTTATGAGGGGATTTGCATACTGTGGTTTATGCTTGTGAGATTATTCTCCCCTGTGATTTATGACTAATATGATTTATGATTAGGAGGTTATGGTCTAATATGTTTAGGCTTATGAGGTTGGCTCATAATGTATTTCGCGCCTGATGTGATACTGTGCATAATATGATTTATGTTGCAGGATAATGCTGAGTACAGTGTTTGCCAGTAATTACTGGTTGTGTTCTACATTTATTATTGGTTCTACAATTACTATCTTTACTTTGTGATGGTTCTGACAGTGGCCCAATTGGCCCTGTCATGTGTACATAATCCCCTGTAAATATTGCCTAGTGCCAGTTGGCACAGTGTATATTGTGTGATTACTATTCTAATGTGTTTATGATAATACAAAGGCTATTTTTATATATAACCTTGTGTGGAGTTCCTTTTGTGGTGTGCCTAGTATGTTGTTGCTGTGTGTGGGTTGCGCAAACGCTTTACACATTGCCTCTGGGATAAGCCTGACTGCTCGTGCCAAGATACCAAGGGGGTGAGCAGGGGTTATCTTCAGCGTGTAACTCCCTTACCCTGACTAGAGTGGTGGTCTCTGCCTGGCTTTGGCGCAAGCCTTAGCCAACCAGAGATCCCATTTCTAACATTGGTTGTCAGCGGTGAGGATAGGACTTGCGTTTGCGCAGTACCACAGCGACAACTGGTTGCACTACAAGCTCTGCATTTTAGATAGTCACATGTTTGGGGATTATTGTTTCTGAGTTTGTTTTAAGTATCATTTCGTTGAAATGTGTTTTATTGTTGCACTATGAGTTGGGGGTCCTGCCAAGGACAGAAACCAGAGATTCTGGAGGAGTTTTGTACTGCCCTTGTGCAGACTGCTATTTCTTGGGTTGGCCTGAAGCTGAAGGAGTTGACTGCCCTTGTGCCATCGTGCTATTTCTTGGGTTGGCCTGAAGCTAAAGGAGTTGTACTGCCCCTGTGCTGTCTATTTCTAGGGTTGGCCTACAGTGGTAACTTAATTGGCATGGAGTAACTAGCTCGGGAACTCGTGAGGCGGAGATGGTTCAGAGTAGCCCAGCTAGGTGCCCTTATAGTGAGGAGGTTGTAGGGACTCACATCCTGTCTCGCAGGAGAAGGAGTGAGATTGGGCTGTGTCCCGAAGTGCCCGCACCTCAGTCTCCAGTATTGGGTGGTTTTTTAAGGGAACACCAGGTAGTGTGCCTAGTCTGTCCTGTTGGACCGTTCTTTGAGGGGGATCTCCCCATGTTAGGTGAGCTGGGAGTGTCTGTAATCAGGCCTCCATCAGTTCTGGTGTCTGGCAGTGCCACTCCTAAGTGGAGGGTGCAGAAGTCCAGATTGAGGGGTGAGAGGGGGAAAGAGTCCCCAGTGGAAGAACCAGTGGGTCAGAGGCCAGCCATAAGGGCTGAGTCACCAATGATTGGCCATGGTGACGCCACTTTTGTCCTGGGGCATCTTCACGCACTGTCAAAGGGACAGGAGGTCGTGAGCTCTGCGCCAGGTAGACTGTATCACGACACGTTAGTTATGTGTCACCCTCGGGGAGGGTATGTGTACTCCCCAGGAAGTCCTGCTTCGCCGGGCAATTGTCCAACCAAAGGGTACCATCCCTGGGTTGGGAGGCCAGGTTCAGGGTATGCCTGACCTGGAAGGAAGGGCAACTGTAATCAGTGTCCTGACCGGTTTTGCCTTCTAGGGGTACCACTCCAGTTGGGAGGGTATAGGACTCTGGAAGGGGGTGCAAAGGGAGGGAGTCCTCGCCTCTGACCCCGGTGCAGCCGGAGAGTTTAAATCCCAGGTGGTAGACCAGTTGATGGAGAGAGGTCCTGAACTGGTGGGAGAGTTGTGTTCTGGGGGTGCTTCTCCTGGGAGAGTGCGGAGCCCCAGAAGGGAGGTAGGGTGAGGAGACGCTTCACCCATGACCTCTGGTCAGCCTGAGGGTGCGGACCCTAGGTTGGAGGATCAGTGGCAGTTTGGAACTACACTGAGAGGAGGAGTGGATAATGGCTATTATTTGCCAGGGGTTACTGCCCCCCACTCTGTGGATTGGCAAGGACCAGTGACTTCTGGGTAGCCTAGGGCCTGGTCCTGGCCGTGGACAACTAGGGAGAACCAGTGGGGTATCCTAGTTGGGCCTGAGAGTTTTTTTCAGAGGGAACCACATGGGTTCAGAGTGGCGTAGAACCGGAGGGTGTCCCTGGAGTGCGGGCCCACGTCCGTGTTCTATCGCCCAAAGCAGGGAAGCCCATCAAGGTAGTGATTGGTCTACCCTGCGTTTTGGCTGGAAGGGGGTTGTGTTGGACTTGGCCCTTTTTGGCAGGTTCATCCCTAAACGTTTTTGCCTTTTCTCTGACATGGTGTTGGTGGTTTTAGGCCTCTGGGCACTTTAGCACTGTGGTCCAGTGTAAAGTGCGTGCGCTCTCTGTGTACATTTGCTAAGGTTGGCCTGCCCTCCCATAGGAATGCATTGGGGATTCCCTGATGAAGTGTGTCAGTGGTAATTCCTGGGGTGGGAGGAGCAGCGTGGGCGAGTTTAGTATGTATGAAATTGTAAGAATGAATGTTGCGCGATGGTGTGCGTAGATTTATTATGACTATTTGAGAAATGCCACTTTTAGAAGTTGGCATTTCTGTGTGCTATGTGTCTGCCTGCCTGATGTGAATTGCATGTCTGGCTTGTGAGTGACAGGGGCTGGGAGGTGTGTGTGGCTCCAGGAGGGGCAGGGTGAGTCAGCACTAGGCTGAATGGGACACTGCATTGGGAGTAGTGGGAGGAGTAATCCCCTGACCCTGAATCGGACTGTGCCCAGCCTGTACAATGCTGGCTCCGCCCCCTGTGGTGTGTCTGATCACCTAGCCCCCACCTGACAAAGGGGAAGAGGAGCTTGGAAAACAAAGTGCTCCAGATCCCCCCTGAACCAGTTGCATCTGGTTCCCCCATGCCCTGCACTGCAGACAAAGGAATGCTTAGTATAAATATAGGGGCTGTGACCCCATGATGTTGGTTCTATGCTGGTGTGCTGTTCCTGACGTGCTGGGGGCTTGCTGCTGCTGGGGCCCAGGAGGAACCGCCATGAGGGCTTGCCTCGCTGGGCCCAGCATTGCCCCCTTGATCCCTAAAGGAACTTTTGCTTGGACTCATGCTTCTTAGATGCAGGACTTTGGGGACTTCTAGCGCCTCGTGAGCGCTATGCTCAATTTCTTCAATTTCCCCAAGAAAAGGAGCGTGGGCTGAGCAGCGCTGAGCTGCAGCCCTTTGAGAGGGAATCCCCATCGTAGGGATTCCCCCGTGATAACGAGGAGCGGGTGCCCACCCTGCATTGGGAATTGTTGGCGGGTGCCCACCCTGCGTTTTCCTGTATTTTCGCGGGTGCCCACTCCGCTTATGCTTTATTTTTATTGCGGGTACCCACCCCGCGTTTGCCGAGGAAATCACTGCCGCGGCCCGAGCCATAAAGGAAGACAGGCGCGTCCGCCTGACTGTGGGCGGGGCCTCGCTGGGTGTCCCTTCCGCCTTCCCCGTCCAGGAGAAGGCGACCCGGAAGGCAGAAATGCTGTAGCGGGGCTCCCGTGAGCGGAGGGAAGCCCCGCGTATGCCGAGAGAAGAGTCGGCGAGAGAGAGGAGACGGAGCCTGATCCAAGCCCCGGTGAGTGGGGCCGAGGCCGTTCTCTTTTCCTTTGTGTTATTGGTGCTCGAGGCACCCGGGCAGTCATGTTGGGATTCCGAGCGGCCCCGCCTGAGAGCGGGCAGCTCCAACGATGAGCACAAGAGTTTCAGGGCCCCAGTGGGGGTCCCGAGGGCCAGTGGTGCCCGTGCCTTCCTCCGGATGGAAGTTCTACAGTTGCCCCGGTTGACAGTGGGCAACTGCACCGATGGGGGCAATTTGATTTCGAGAGGCCCAGTGGGGCTAAAGAGGCACAGACACTGCCAGGGCCCATTTTACCTTGTTCTCAGCTGCGCCGCACCAGCGCGGGCAGCTGCAACATTTTTACATATTTAGTCAGAGGGCACAGTGAGTCCCAGGCCTTCTTTGCATCACAGCTGCACGGCAATTAGCGGCAGCTGCAACGTTTAGGCTGACATTTCTTTGGGGGCATTTTTAGTGAGACAGGAGTGAGATACACTCCTTTGCCCCAGCGCATTTGCGCACTTGTGGATTCTGCTGCATTGGCAGCCGCCCTGACATTATGGACATAGGGCATTTGAGCCCTCTGAGAAGGCCAGTTGGCCAGGGGACTGTTAGGTTGATAGGGCGCCAGGCCCTAATGTGATTTATGTGGTGCGCAGGAAATGTGATTCATGTACTGTGATTTATGCACCGTGATTTATGCCTGTAATGTGGTTTATGTTTATGAGGTGATTTGCATACTGTGGTTTATGCTTGTGAGATTATTCTCCCCTGTGATTTATGACTAATATGATTTATGATTAGGAGGTTATGGTCTAATATGTTTAGGCTTATGAGGTTGGTGCATAATGTATTTCGCGCCTGATGTGATACTGTGCATAATATGATTTATGTTGCAGGATAATGCTGAGTACAGTGTTTGCCAGTAATTACTGGTTGTGTTCTACATTTATTATTGGTTCTACATTTACTATCTTTACTTTGTGATGGTTCTGACAGTGGCCCAATTGGCCCTGTCATGTGTACATAATCCCCTGTAAATATTGCCTAGTGCCAGTTGGCACATTGTATATTGTGTGATTTACTATTCTAATGTGTTTATGATAATACAAAGGCTATTTTTATATATAACCTTGTGTGGAGTTCCTTTTGTAGTGTGCCTATATGTTGTTGCTGTGTGTGGGTTGCGCAAACGCTTTACACATTGCCTCGGGGATAAGCCTGAATGCTCGTCCCAAGCTACCAAGGGGGTGAGCAGGGGTCATCTTCAGCGTGTAACTCCCTTGCCCTCACTAGAGTGGTGGTCTCTGCCTGGCTTTGGCGCAAGCCTTAGCCAACCAGAGATCCCATTTCTAACATGAAGTTCGATTTTAAATTGTAATTCTGAAAATGCCACTTTTAGATAGTTGTAATTTTCTTACTGTAACCATTTAGTGCCTTCTGCCTGTCTCTGAATACACGTCTGGGGTGGGTGACAGCTGGGCTTTGTGTATTCCCTCCAAACAGCCACACACAAAGGAAGCTTAGGTGTGACTGATGGGCCATCCACATCCTGATGGGCCATCCTGGGCAGGATGGGAGGGAGGAGCTGAAACTAACTCTTGAATAGGTTGCACCTGCCCCCACACAAAGGGCTGTATACCCCCCTGTAGTGAGTCTAAAGCCAATGTAGGAAGGGCAGGGACCCTGTGCACTCTGCCAGGAAGAAGGACTGCTGTGCTGCTGAAAGGACTGCCACTCTGTTGGACTCTGCTGGACGTTATTGGACTCCTGCTCTGCTGTGCCTACCCTCCTGTGGAGAGGTGTGGTGCAGCGGCCAGGGCTGCTGACTTCGGAGCACAGGGCTCACAGTTCGATCCCCGGTGGCAGCTCAGCTCAGCACCATGTGACTCTGGGCAATAGCTCACTTAATTTCCACGACGGCCCCCAGCGCCTTGAGACCCGTAAGGGTGAGTAGTTCGCGCTTTACAAATACGGATTTACATATTTACATTTACATTCCTGCCTGCTGCCCTCCTTACCTGGGAATGAGAAGGACTGGACCTGCATCTCTACACCCCAGAACCTAAGTGACTCCAAGGGCTTGCTGGCTTTCCTCCTGTTCTGAAATCTCAGGTACATCAAAGACTTCCAACAACCCTGCTACCACACCTGAACTCTGTCAACTGTGAGTCTTGCCCTGCCAAGTGGTGCCAATCCTGCCCTGGTCCTTGGAAGTGGGTTATCTGTCCTGCAACTATCAAACTCCACGTATCGCCGTCATTGTGCCCATCGGAATCGATGCATCTCCTTTGCCGCCAATGCATCACCTGCTTTGAGGACATCGCATCGGCGGCTGCTTGGCTCGACGATGACTCATCACCTGCATTGGTAGAAGCTGCTGCTGCAGCTCAATTTGCATGGCTTAGAACCAACACATCGCCTACATCCAAAGGGATTGACGATGACTCATCGCCTCCTCTGCTCCACGCATCAGGCCTCGTCAATGGCGCAACAAGGTACTTTTTCAGCAGGACAAGGTTCGTCCCTGTATCCGACCCGTGCTCCATCGCGGGCAGCCTGAACTTTTGAATTTGACCCGGTCAAACGGGACCAGATAGCCCCGGTTTTATGCTTTTAAGCACTATATTTGCAGATATTCTTTAAAAATCCATAACTCCGGTTCTACTTTTTGGATTTGTTACGTTTTTGTTTTGTTTTGTTCCTTTAATTAAGCTCTATTTTGCTATCCAGGTGTGGTGTATTTTTGTGTGGTGTTTTCACTGTTTCACTGTATTAAGTGTTGTACAATTACTTTATAAAATTGCCTCTTAAGTTAAGTCTGCCTGCTGTTTGCCATGCTACCAGTGGGTGAACACAGGTTAATATAGGGTGTGCATCTGACTTACCCTGAATAGGATTGTGGTCCCTACTTGGACAGGGTACATACCTCTGTCAACTAGAGACCCAATTTGTAACAGTCTTTTTGCGCCACTTTCTTAAAGATGGACTTTTTTTTCTTTAACCTAAGAGGATGGGCATTCGTAATACATGATTGCAGAATATAGTAGTTTGTTCAACAGAAAATAGTTATGGTACGTTTTGGTTAGGATTTTATTACCAATATCTGTTTGTATTTTTATATTTTAGGGTAACATTTCATTAAACATGTTACCTATTTTTAGGTCGAGCCTAGGCAGCGCTTGCGCTGTTGCTCAACATGGTGCATCTCTCTCTGTGGGCTTTCACTACACCCATCACACACCCATCCCTTTCATTGGTTTCTTGGCCTGCCTTGCAAAATTCCTTTGGTTTGGTAGGTAAATGATCTACTTTGCCCGCCTTTTGGCTGTTTAGTTACCGCCCTGCAGACTGATCCTGTTACATGGATTATTTCAGGATAGGCCATACATAGTGTTGGCGCACTACTTTAGGTCTCGCCTACGCAGCGCGCATGCGCTGCATAGGAAAAGACCTTAGCCATCGATTCCCTTTTCTGCAAAACGTGCACGCATTGCATTGCTTTGAATGGCAACGCGTGCACGTTTAGCGATTTTCACCTGGGAGCGAGCTTTGAAACCATCTGTTAGTAATTAACAGATGGTTCCTGCTCAGCTCCCGCAAGGGAAACGGGCGCAGGCCCCCTCCTCTCTCCCCTCCCGCTGCTGCCTCCTTTCAGCGCGAGGCGCGCGCGCTTGTTGACCTGGGAGTTGAACACAGAGGACTCTCCTTTCTCTGAGCGGTGAATAGCGTAAAGCCGGCCCTGGTCTCTCAGTCTCGAAGTGGACAATGCAATTCCGGATCACTGCTGGAAAAGTGTAATTGCTTTGCCGGGCCTGTCAAATGTCTGCCAGAAGCGTGCTGTGCAAACTGATCAAGGATCCGCAGGGCCACACAATCAAATCACATAGCCTGGAGGCCAGCCACCACAAACACTCCCGGAGCTACGGAAAGCGCTGACGGGGACACAGATCGGTATCTTAACTCTGCTGCTCGGTGCGGGCTGTCTATATGAAAGCACAACTTGCTTCATACAACATTTCTGAGATGTTTCAGTGCTGGAGATAACGGAAGGTACTCGTATCCAATTTAATGGGACTCCGTATACCCACCTCGGAAGGATGAAAGGCTGCATTGGCCCTGCCATGATTCGGCTCGTGACCTGCAGATGACTGCACATCTTTAACTCACTGAGCCATTCGGCCAGCATAAGAATATCGACATTCTGCTTCCCAGGCTTGTGAGTGGGGGAGGGGCGGAGGGAATGGGAACTAAAGACGCTGGATAACATTGTCTGTACCCCTAAAAGAACAAACCGGATGCAAAGGCAACGTGATGAACTTTAATAATCCATCCACAACAAAAGGGATGTACCTTCACAACCGAACAGTGCAGCCATCACCCTCTGCACCCCAGTGGCATCGCTGCCGTTCTCTAACAGGCTCAGGCCCAAACGGCTGGCATCAACCCAGGCTTCAGGGAAAATTCCCTTTAAATGCCACCAGCATGAAACTGGCAGCAGATTCAATCTATGAAAACCATTGCTAAATAATTATTTCTACAATAGTGTTTACACTACACTTGCTGGTATCAGTAAACAGTTAATTTACAAAAATCACAGGAGTGTATAGAATATGCCATACCCCTACATGGTTGATGCCTTGCAAAGGGCGTTTTTATGATCCTTCACTTCACTGCAAAATTACCATGTGGTTTCCCAGTCCAGGCAAAGTCTATTGATAATCTTGATAAACTAGTGTTTAGAGCTCAGTTGCCTCCTGGCAAAAAGCATTACTCAATACAATTTAAAACAGCTTTGTATTTCCTGGGGATGCCTCTTTCCTCCTCCTCTTTCAACTTGCCACACACTGAGAAGGCCTTGTGAAATTGGGTGGTGTTTAAGGGGGCGACCTGGGCGCGGGCAGGCTTCATAATTCAGGATGGCGTTTTTATGGTGGTCGTTTGCTTATTGATTCTAAGGTTCCAAAAACGTCTACAACTGCCCACCCTGGCAACCTGGTTTCAGGAGCAAAAAGGCACACTATTAGGAAGATTGCACAGGATCAAAGTCCAGCTAAGACAAATAACACATCTCTACTGAGTGTGAAAAAAACCACATTTCATCACTCGGGCTAACAACTAGCCAAATCTCGCAGCAAAGTAGAGTACAGCCTTGTTGAAAACTAATTTCAGGTAGTAGCTCAGCATATCTGCAAATAGTTCCAGCTCAGCATCTCTACAACAATCATTAACCCGTCTGGGAGTTTATTAATCAGAACTGGCTCCCAGAAATCAGTCTGCATTACAGCAAGGATCTTAATTACCTCTGACAATTAGGTGTGGGCAATACATTTTTGATAAGTTGCTTCCATCTGAGCTGGCCTCTAATGCAGCAGACATGGTAGCCTACATAAAGTATTGATTCATTCCACATTTGAGGATTATAAGCAATATCACAACTTGGTATAGAACCAGAAAAAATTATCTGTTATTTCGCACTTTTACATTTTTATAAACTCCGGCATCTATCTATCTATCTATCTATCTATCTATCTATCTATCTATCTATCTATCTATCTATCTATCTATCTATCTATCTATCTATCTATCTATCTATCTATCTACTATATATCTCAACCTTCTGAAGTTGATGAACTGAGTACTACAAATTTGCACAATAACAACACTCACTTCGCACAGGATGATATGCACGTGCAGTACATTGTTATTTGTTCCGTAGACGCCATAACACATTGCTTATACATTAAGGAGTTAGCGGGGCTTCTTTTTTTGAAAATTGTAAATCAGAAATACAAAGATGCACTCTTGTCTGAAACATCAGGTCCGCACCAGGATGCTCTCTACAAGGAGTGATGCATAGCTTTGGCATTTTCAAGGCAATAATATAGTGCTAGAACACAAAGCTTGAGGGAGCTGTCAAAAGAGGAAATAAAGAAAGAAATCCGATGTGCTTCCATATTCATGAGTCGGATATGAGCCCTGACAGTGTCAAATCCCTGTGAGGCGGCATGTCTGGTTCGCTTCTCAGAGGGCGCGGGCACTTTATCACGGAGACATTAAACTCCCCACCTCGGGGTGCAGTGCTCGGTTACAGGTTCAGTGTACTTTGGCAGCCCTCTGCATTCTGTGTCGGGCTTCTGTTGCTTGGGAAAAGGCAGTGTGCCAGAAAGGCCTGCAGGTAAATTCTGCCACCCTTTCAAGTTCGCCTGATTTACACTGACGACTTGTGCGAGGGTGAATCTCTCTACTGGTGACATTATTAATGAGGTCAGTGAATCCTCTTGCATAGCCAGCTTTTGCGGAGCTGATGAGTGATCACGCCTCATGAGGGGACCCTCATTTCCTGTTGACAATACTTGATGCCAAAACTACAGACAATGGATGGTGTGCGGTTATCCAGGGGGATATGCATCTCTGATGCGCCGAGACACAACCCATCATGAGATGAAAAACGCAAGAACGAAAATCTGATGGAGAACCATATTCCTCTCCAGAATTAGAGGAATTGAGACAGAATTAGTCTTGCCTCCAAAACCAAATAAGTCAACACAACTAGACACAACTAACATTCCTTGCATCATGGCGACCTTGACATTGGGTTCTATTATGTTGAAGAACCAGTTCCGTTGAACGCTTTGACAGGGTATGTCCACTGCACCTCGCTTCTGCGTTTAAGGCATGCTTTGAGTGATTTTCTTCCAAAAGTGTTCTATGAAACAAGCATTGGCATAGCCAATAGGTCTCGCCTTTGGGACCTTATAAGTGTTTAGACATGCAACAGTTGATGTTGTTGCACCAAGGATATTGTACTGCTTAACTAAATACTTATAAGGTGCCAAAGGCGAGACCTATTGGCTATGCCAATGCTTGTTTTCTTTTGCCTCAGCTTCTTTTCTTAGTTTCCTGCTGCTTGTATTCCGACCTCTGCTCCAAACTCCAAGCGCCACCCGTTGTCCATGTTGCCTTTGCTCCTGCCCCCTCCCGTTGTCTGTGTTGACCACTTCCCTCTTCCCCCCTATTAAGTTCTCCTCTAGACACATTAAGTACAGAGATCACGCCCTTGCGAGCTCTGGAATGGGTTGTACTTTTGAGCGCTCCTCGGTGCAGCACCCTACAACAATACCGCATGGCTGCACCCAAGCACCAGGACAATAAACACCCCGAATTTCATGGCCAATCAGCTTCCCTACAACTCGCTCTTCCAAAGAAAAACATCCGTGAGCGGCACAAACTTTTAAGAAGCTTCAGTAATGTGCTACTGAAATTTGAGTTGTATATTATGGAAGTCAGTAAGTCTTTCTTGAATCTTACAGGTATATGGTTGCTATGTATTTCCATGCCTCGAAGGGCAGTTAAACCTACCACTTTTAACTGCGTTCCGCCCCACGTGTTTTTAATTTCTAACATTAGATTTATCCAGCATGGGCATGTGCGGAAACACTTTAATGTTTGAAAATTGAATAATTCGATGAAAAGTCGAGCACAAATAGCTGCTTTTGTAGGACGACTGGATTGGCTGCTAATGAGTTGTTCCGGGTGCAAAACTGAGTACAAGTAATTTGGCTTACCTTCAGTGAGTTGTGTGCCTAATGTTGTTTGAAAGTGCAGGAGACGCTTTCCTGCTACCATTGGTCTGCTTCTAGCACTTAATATTCATGCTTACGAAGCGATATATAAACACTAATACTACTGATTATAACAACGTTTTTCATAATTTGTTATGGTCTTTTATTGAAGTGAAACCACGTTATAAATGAAAGATAGCTGAATTGCAGCGTGAAACTGAAAAATCTGAGTTTAATCCCGGCTTCACCTGTTTCACCATTGTGTGTTATCCTGGGCAAATTCTTTTTCACCAAGCCGCCTTTGTGTACATCACATATAAAAAGCACCTTCAAATGCGCGAGTCCAGGGTGTGCACTGTGTAAAAACCTCTCGTGTTTAATTTTAATAGTTTATATTGTTAAGTCTATAATAAATAACTAGGCCATTAATAGGGTTCATGGGACGACTGATTTTCCTTTTAGGTCACTAACAGCATTGTCATCAGGGCAGGAACTTTCTCAGTTAATATTTAAAAAAAACACTTTTAATAAATACTTCTCAGCACAGAGATAATCTGATGTACTACTCTTAAAAGCTTCTGCATGTTAGAGAAATAAATATATTTTTTTAGCTTTGAAGACATTTTATCATGTTTTTTGTTTTTTTTTTGCGTGATTTACATGCTAAATATTGTCAGGGGTGTAAAGGGGGCCGCTGCGCGGGGTAATTAGCGCGCTGCAGCGGCCGCAATGAGGACGCGACTCAGGTGCTTATTTACGTCGCGTGGTCCCGACTAACAACGCCGGGCCACGCCCCTTTATTTTATACTCACGCCCGGCGTCATGCGCCAGCGCTAATACGTAATCTCCGGGCGTGGGTAGACTGCACCGCTACCCCGCCGGAGAACATTACATTCCTTCTAACCTTTATTAAACATAAACAAACATCAACATGTTGATCTGTTACCAGTTCCAGGCGGGCCGCCTGCTCTCAGCTCCTGCCCAGTCGCAGGTCCCAGTCCGCTGCAAACTCTTGGTTCTTCACACCATGAAGTCCGCCAGACGGGAGGAGGGAGCCGGATTGCTCCTCAGGCCATATCTGGACCGCTCTCCCGTGATGATGATGATGGGGTGGGGCCACTTCCTGCGAGACCCTGCCCGCTGGGGATCGCCCTGGTGAGTTAGACAGTCCTCCGTCTAGAGTTTCGAGCGGTGATGGTGTTCCTCGGTCAGACCTGTCCACCTCATCCACGGGGATAGTTCCTTGGCCATCTTCTACCTCCTCCGCCACTCTCGGATGACTTGGACCAGCCTCCATACTACCTAGCATTGGAAGGTTGGGAGTTTCTGCATGGACCTTTTTGAAAAACGATACATTCCGAGTGAGTTCTTCTGTTCCTCTCCGGGCTGTTACCATCGTGCCGGTTCGGCGAATCACCGTCTACGGGCGCTGCTCAAACGGGAGACGGAATTTGCTCCCTGGGTGTCTGTCTTTGACATAGACCTTGTCCCTTTCTTGGATGGTCGACGCTCTCGCTCTTCGGTTGACACTGGCCTGGTTGTTGGTACTAGTCCTTTTTGCTAGGACCCTCGTAGTGTCAATCTGGGAGGGGGCCCAGTTTGGGTGATGGGGAATAGTGTCTCGCACCACTCGACCCATGCTTGCTGGTCCCGGTGCTCTCTCTGTCGTGAGATGAGGCATCAATCTGTACTCTCTCAGGAAACTATAGATGGCTCTCTCCAGGGGTGCTTTTTCCGCATGCGCAATGCGAATGACCTTGTTGAGAGTGCGCATGAATCTCTCTACTTCCCCGTTTGCTTGGGGCCAGCACAGTGTCACTTTCCGATGTTGGATGCCCCAAGATTTGAGATAGTCGGCAAACTCTTGCCCCTGAAAGGGCGGGCCATTATCCCTCTTCACCACCTCAAAGATCCCGTGAGTTGCAATGTGTTGTACTCTGTACATGAAGACACTGGTAGCCATGTTGTAAGATTCTAAGCCTTCTTTATTAGTTCCAGGTCATGTGGTATCCATCAAGGTTCAGCCAAGTAACAGCTCCTACATCTCCTACACCAGTCCCACCAGGAGCAGCCTGCCTAGCTGCTCAGCCCATCTCCAACTGTCATCCACTCATCCACACAGGCACCCAGGCATTCCATTCATCACATTCACACCAACATTCCGTTGCCATCTCTCACTCTGGCTGAGCAGCTAGGAAGACCTAGGCTGATTACATATGAATGTAAAACTCAGGATATAACATTATCCCTTTCCTTTAAATAGAAACCAAAAATTACAATACTGAAAGAAAACTATACACAAAAACAGAAATGTACATAACTCAGGAATGCAACTCAAAGTAAAACATCACAAGAGAATGAACATGCAAATCAAGAAAGATGGGCAAATACGACATAAAAACGTGCATCAATATCCCCCATCCTCCTCATAACAAATTATCAAAATATTTAGAAGCGTAAACTTGTAGCAATCAAATACACATTGTAATACTTTGAAACAAGCTGTAAAATATATACTATAATGCAAATATATACTATAATGCAAAACTGTTGTGCGCAGTACTAATGTACATCAAGGGTACACCCCATTTACAGTTGCGTGCAGTACAAAAGTACAATTAGGGTGTGGGTGTGGGTGCTTGCCCTCACACAGTGTTATGGGTCGTTGTCCCATTTCTTGGCAGTTTCCTTGTTGTTGGGATTGGCGTTGTGGGGTTTTACCTTTTGCATTATAGTATATATTTTACAGCTTGTTTCAAAGTATTACAATGTGTATTTGATTGCTACAAGTTTACGCTTTCTAAATATTTTGATAATTTGTTATGAGGGAGGATGGGGGATATTGAGGCACATTTTTATGTCGTATTTTGCCCATCTTTTCTTGAGTTGCATGTTCATTCTCTTGTGATGTTTTACTTTTAGTTGCATCCCTGAGTTATGTACATTTCTGTTTTTTGTGTATAGTTTTCTTTCGTATTGTAATTTTTGGTTTCTATTTAAAGGAAAGGGATAATGTTATATCCTGAGTTTTACATTCATATGTAATCAGCCTAGGTCTTCCTAGCTGCTCAGCCAGAGTGAGAGATGGCAATGGAATGTTGGTGTGAATGTGATGAATGGAATGCCTGGGTGCCTGGGTGCCTGTGTGGATGAGTGGATGACAGTTGGAGATGGGCTGAGCAGCTAGGCAGGCTGCTCCTGGTGGGACTGGTGTAGGAGATGTAGGAGCTGTTACATGGCTGAACCTTGATTGATACCACATGACCTGGAACTAATAAAGAAGGCTTAGAAACTTACAACATGGCTATTATGGGGGATATTGATGCACGTTTTCCTCACTGCAAAAGTTGTACTCCTGTTGCAGGTTCCACGACCAAGTGACACTTGAAAAATAGTGAATTGCCCAGCATCAGACCACAACAGACGTCAAGCTCTCCTCTGTAAGGCTCCTCATGGGCAGGGAGCACGATAGAGATAAATGTATCATTTTCTACACATTGCCAGTGTAGAGACATCCAGAAACATCAAACCTTGAAACAAAACTGGATGTAAATCCGTCTGAAGACCTTCGTGAAAACTGAAGTGTGTAGAGAAGTGCGTTGGAACACAGGCAGTGAACAGGCACAAACTCTGCACAGCATGAAAGTAGTGAAGGTCTGTTCCAAAGCCGGCAGTAATAATGGACACACTCTGGGCAGCGTCATTGTGGTGAAGGGCAATTCAAACGCAGGCATTAATCAGGCAGCTACTCTGTGCATCATCAATGTAGAGAAGAAATATGCATACTGTTCATGAAGGCTCAGTCTGCGCCACATCACTGTATTTCGCTATAGTAGAAAGCTCTTGAGACCATGTTCAGCACGTTTGTGAGGGGGCTTCCAGTCATCCACTTTGTAAATGTCCTTACTTGTGCTCTACTTGAGACCAAAGCACAAGACTTAGCAACACCACACCACTCCTGTGTTGCACTTGTGAATAAGGTTCACAGAGTTAGGTTGTAACTCACATTTTGTGCAGCCACAGTTCCTTTACGCTACCGATACATCCATGCGGCACATAAAAGGATGTGGTAGGGCAGACATACCCTAACATAACAGACCATACCTGTGGTCAAGTCCATGGAGCAAGTTCAGGCTGGTGGGAGGGCCGTCCGATGACTTGGACACTGGTGGGGATGGCTTGCCTGTTGCTCCATACACGATGCTCTTTACTTGGTTTCTTGTTCTCACATTTCTCTTGGCCTCTTGGTTTCTGTAATCTTTAGTATATCTTTGCTTCTGTTTCAATCCTTGAAGACGCATAAGTCCAGGTCCGCTCGTCGCCAAAAAGATGTTGTACTCTGTACATGAAGACACTGGTAGCCATGTTGTAAGTTTCTAAGCCTTCTTTATTAGTTCCAGGTCATGTGGTATCAATCAAGGTTCAGCCATGTAACAGCTCCTACATCTCCTACACCAGTCCCACCAGGAGCAGCCTGCCTAGCTGCTCAGCCCATCTCCAACTGTCATCCACTCATCCACACAGGCACCCAGGCATTCCATTCATCACATTCACACCAACATTCCGTTGCCATCTCTCACTCTGGCTGAGCAGCTAGGAAGACCTAGGCTGATTACATATGAATGTAAAACTCAGGATATAACACAATGATCTTCTCTATTTTGGTGATTACTTCCGTGGCTGTTTGACCTCCCACGATTTCTATTTCAGGGTATTTCGTGTAATCATCGATGACTACGAGGGCGTAACGCCCATCCGGAAGATGTCCAAAGTCTATACTGACGCACTCCCACGGTCGTCGGGGGTTGTCTTCAGTGATGATGGGGTGAGGACGATCCGGTTGGCCTGACACCTGGCACCATCTGCATGTTCTAACCGTCTGCTCAACCATTGGGTCCAACCCCGGGAACCACACCATCGCTCTTAGCCGACCTTTTGTCTTCACCATGCCCTGGTGTCCTCTGTGTGCGAGGTCCACCGCTTGTTGAGCAAGGCTTGACGGGATCACCAGTCGAGGACCTCTGAGCAGGCACCCACTGCTGTCGACAGAGAGTTCGTCCTTGATCCGCATGATCGACTCGAGTATGGCCTTCGCTTGGGGAGTCCGTCGGGTCATCGTGGTCTGAATGGGGCGCCAGTCATTCGCCCGAACTGCGGTGATGGCTAGCTGCAGACACTCATCATCCTGAGTGGCTTCCATTGGCTTATCGGAAGAGGTCGGGACCTTTCCGCTATGAAACGGCCGTATTCCTCGGTGTCCTCGGCATCCTCTTCCTCTGCTTTGGTTGCGGCCCTCGGATGTCTCGAGAGGTAGTCAAGTGGATTGGATGAGCCTGGTTTGTATTCCACCCGGTAGTCATACACCTGCAGTTGAAGGATCCATTTCTCTATCCTCGGGGGGGGGGGGGGAGAGGGGGAGCTTGGATGCCGATCCTTGAAATAAGGGGATGAGGGGCTTGTGGTCGGTGGAGACTGTAAATGGGTGTACATACACGTAGACGTGGAAATGCCGACAGGCCCAGTGGATGGCGATTGCCTCTCTCTCTATCTGGGAGTAGTGCTGCTCCGTGTCCGTTAGGGAGCGGCTCGTGTATGCAATCGGAGCCCATTCATCATTGCGTTGTAGCTGCGTGAGCACTGCCCCTAGCCCGTAGGGGCTGGCATCAACGGCGACATTGGTGGGCCGGGCCGGGTCGAAGTACGACAGCGTGGTGTCAGCCGAAAGGGCTGCTTTAGTGTCCTTGAAGGCTTGGTCTTGGTCGGGGCCCCACTGCCACGTGGTGGTGGACTTCGTCAGCTCCCTGAGGGGCTTTGTGATGTTGGATAAATCCGGGATGAAACGTCCACAGAAATTTACCATCCCTAGGAAACTCTGTACTTCCGAGATGTTGGAGGGTGCCGGAGCTTCCTGAACGTCTCGCACCTTGTCTGGGTCTGGGGCTACTCCTTTGTCCGAGAACGTGTAGCCAAAGATACTGATTTTGTTCTTCAAGAACTGGCACTTTTCTTTGTGCAGGGTAAGTCCGGACTCTTTGATCCGTTGGAGAACACTGCGAAGTCTTCGGTGGTGATCTTCCATTGACGAGGCGTATACCAACAGGTCGTCACTCACATTCAAAACTCCGGGGAGTCCGCTGAGGACTTCTCTGATGGTGTTCTGAAACACCTCAGCGGCACTGGAGATCCCGAAGTTGAGACGCCTGTATCTCCTGAGGCCGACGTGGGTAGAGAATGTAGTAATGTATCGAGAGTCCGGATGTAGGGGCAATTGGTGATATCCTGAACGTAGGTCCATCTTTGAGAACCACACCGCGCTGTTCAGTTCCCCCAGAATGTCATCGATGGTAGGGGTTAAGTGGCGTTCCCTTTTTACAGCTGCGTTTGGGAGGCGCATGTCGTCACAGATGCGGACCTGCCCTGGCTGTTTTGGCTTCCTCGCCACCACGATCGGGGACACCCACGGAGTAGGCCCGCTGACCTTCTCTATTATCCCTTGCCTCTCCAGTG
Organism: Calotriton arnoldi; assembly: GCA_963921515.1. Taxonomy (NCBI): domain Eukaryota; kingdom Metazoa; phylum Chordata; class Amphibia; order Caudata; family Salamandridae; genus Calotriton; species Calotriton arnoldi. Next base: position 2,045,348 of record CAWUFW010002094.1, read on the forward strand.
CTTCCATCTCTTCGACCTTTAGTCGTAGATGGAATGCTATGCGTCTGTGCCTCAGCGCTACCGGTTGGACTGACGGCTCAATATGGAGAGAGACCTCTTTCCCTTTTAGGCATCCAATGCCCTTGAAGACGTCGTCAAATTCCTCCATGATGGCTGCTAGTTCCTCTTCTTGTACTGCGAGAGCAAACAAGATCAGCTTCAGCTCTTCTGCTGTCTGGCCGCTTACCAGCATTCCACTTCCTTCTTTGGTCACGTACACTGTGGTGGGGACCTTGAGATCCTGATGTCTAAGTTCCGTTTTGAAACATCCCAGGAGTGGGATGGGTGTCTTTTGTCCGTAGGCAAATACTCGGATCTTTGCTTTGCGCAAAGGTGGGCGTGGACTCAATTGGTTGTATACGTTGGCCGCCATCAGTTCGATCGAGGCCCCTGTGTCTATGGTGGCCCGTACGTCTTGGTGGTGAATTTTGAGTCTGCACTTTGGAAGCCGCCGTCTTTTCCGTCGTGGTTGATCCACTGTGAATACATAATGGACGGGGTAGTCTCCCGTGTCGTCGTCCATATCTTCGCTGTCTTGCGTTTCGGCTACGGTCTGTGCCGTTTCTTTCCGGGGCTTCGACGACCTGCATACTGCCGCGAAATGGTTCATCCACCCGCAGGCCGTGCACCGCTTTCCTCTCGCTGGGCAGTCTTGCATGCGGTGGGGCGTGCCTCCACAGTAGCCACATTCTTTCTTTCTGTCTTGCGGACGCTTTCCCGGGCCCTGGCGTGACTTGGCTTTCACCACGTTCACCCTCTCCACCACGTTTACCTGTTCCGTCTTGATGGGGCGGTGGAGGGCGGCCTCCATGTGGGATGCTCTGGCCTTCGATAGTTCTTTTGACCGTCCCAAGGTGAGGATATCAGCCAAGGATTTGCCGGACTCCTGGAGGATGTTCTCTCTGAGCTTAGATGAGTAGCACCCTTGTATTATCTGGCCCATGATCTCCTCTTGTTCATCCTGGAAACCGCACGTGCTGGCAAGTTCCTTCAAATGCCCATGGAATGCGTCCAAAGACTCTTCCGCTTCCTGTTTGGCCTGGCGAAAAATGAATCTTTCATAGTCTCTGTTCACCATCGGCTCAAAGTGCGCATTAAGAGCGTTGAGCAGCATCACATACGTTTTGGGGGTAGCCTCCGCTAGCGTTTTGTAGATGCGGTGTATGTCCTTGCCCCCTAGGTGAAGGAGTAGTGCACTGCGCCTGTCGCGAGCTATACCTGCCCCTTCAAAATAGATCTGGAGACGGTCAGTCCAGTCCCTCCATCGAGGGGCAAGGGAGGAGGGGGCACCGTCCACGATGAAGGGCTCGATGGCCGGAATTGACGCCATCCTGACGCAGACGTGGCGCACCTCGCGGCACGTGCACTGCCGTCCTACCGAGCTGGGGTGGCAGCCGCCTGGCCGAGATCGACTGTGGCGCAGCTGGGCCTTGTAGCCACGTGTCGTGCACACTTGGTCTGCTTTCCTCGCCTATACCCTCCAGGGGGCGCTGGGGGCCAACCACGTGGGTGGGCGCAAACAGAGGGGCTGAGGGTGGAACACCTGCCCAGGCGTAGGCACTCACTGTGGCAGTGGGGTCTCCACTCGTGGCAGCAGGCTTGCACTGCTAGGCTGGCTCTTCATGTGTAGCTGCAGGGCCTCGAGGACAGGCAACAGGCTGGATCACTGTGTGGCTGCAGGGCCTTATCACTAAGCATAGGCCACTTATGGAAATCAGCTGTGCAACACAAGGGTGTGGGCTCAACACCGCCTCGTCGCCAGTGTAAAGGGGGCCGCTGCGCGGGGTAATTAGCGCACTGCAGCGGCCGCAATGAGGACACGACTCAGGTGCTCATTTCCGTCGCGTGGTCCCGACTAACTCCGCCGGGCCACGCCCCTTTATTTTATACTCACGCCCGGCGTCATGCGCCAGCGCTAATACGTAATCTCCGGGTGTGGGTAGACTGCACCGCTACCCCACCGGAGAACATTACAAGGGGCTGGGCTCCTGCATGGAGACTCGGAGCTGGAGCGTACGTTTGCCTCGGCTCTCCTTGTTATTTTGTTGGCTCGCCCACCTCTAGATGCTTAACTAGCTTCTGGCCAAGCAAAGCACTAACTGGTCTCCCGCTGAATGACTACAAACGTGTCCTATGGGGTCTGGCAGGCCAAAATAGAGCCCAGCCAGGCATGCAGGGGATACATTTCCACCTTCCTATTAAAATAGGCAGGGGGAAAGTATTGCTGTTATAAGACAAAGCACTAGACGTATTATGCTGAGGAGCACAATCTAAAAAAAAAATATATATATATTTTTTTTCTACAGCCGAGCTGAGCTGCAATACACATTTAATGTCTGTTTTCCTAATGGTTGCCATTGCCGTCATTGAGGTGCTGACCCTCTCACACCCTTAATGTTTAGGTCAGAGTTAGGCAGTTATATTAACATAAGAATAGTCCCCTGCCTCCCTTACACTTGATGTTCAAGAAAAATTTGACAATTTATACATGTATCGGGTCTGAATTTCTGAATGAATTAACATGCAGTACTTAAATTGAGTAAACCTAATGTACAAATGAAGGTCAAGAAATATGTAAACTCAAAGCATTGTCCTTTATGAAATGGGATAGAAGAGTAAATATGAATCTAGTGGCTGAAAAACACACTATGTAACCCGAAAACGGGTTTCAAACTCAACTTCAACACCTGACCGAATTGTGCGATCCTATGCAAATCGCTTCACTGTGCCTCAGTTTGATTTAAGAAATTAATTGAAATAAATGCAATGCAATAAAAAATGCTGATTTTGTTTTTAATAAGCAATAGTTTTGGCATGTCTTGGTTCACTCATGGTAATGTTGTCAGGACTGCTACAAGTCCCTTCTTTGTGTCAATTGTTGCCAGTGCAATCTCTGAAGTGCCTCCTCCTGACCTGCCAGAAGCTGATCCTTCTCTCACTGCTCTTCCATCCCTGTTTGTTCTATCCACACAGATGGCCACACAATTCCACAACTAACAATTCCAATTCAAACTACTTAATTCCGCTACAAACAACATGCATCCACTCCACTCCAAACAACTAAACATAAATAAAAAACTAAATCATTTACAATGCCAAAAACTCAAACTTTCACAAAGGCGAGACCGATTGCATCGCACATGCTTGTTTTGTTGTGTTTGCAGGAACACCACTGAAGAAAATCAGACCTGTTTTTTGATATCCTTTAAAAACCTAGCAATGAAACTTTACTCTTTACTCTTTTCTCTTTTTTCTTTTTCTAAAGATATTGACAGCAACGATCGTTCACAAAGAAAGTGCCATTACTATTTTTGATTGAAAGCAGCACCAATGCTGAAGCAGATTCTTACAGATATGTATATCGAACCCGACCTTCTAACAGAGCTCAGTGAAGAGCAAAAGCAAATCCTGTTCTTCAAAATGAGGGAGGAGCAGATTAGGCGGTGGAAGGAAAGAGAGTCTGTTTATGAAGAAAGCAATTCTGCCCAGGTGGAAACTCAACTGAGGAAATGCAAATGTAAGTCTACTCTAACTAATCTTTCAATAGATGTTGTTTTTTTACGTTTGGTCATAGAGAGACACTGCGTTTGAAATTAATAGCTTGTTTATTTTCAATTTACCAGTTCAATCAGCATTCTTTGCAGGACTCTAACATATAGATAACAAGCATTGGCAAAGGTATTTGGTCTGTCTTTGGTAGTGCATCCACCGATACTCACTGCTGCTGGTATTTGCTTTCTATATGGTTGCCCAACACTATTGACTTTGTTAATGCTTGCACTGCACCTGTACAAACATTGATAAAGCCTATGCTGACAGCAGAAGGCAATGGCAGTGGGTGGCTATCTTTGTTGTACCTAGGCTTCAACGAATAGCTCAGGCAGAGATCAAAGAGGGAGGCTTGAAAGAGCAGTGTGTGACCAATGAGCGAAACCGAGCCATTGGAAAGATGGTGATGGAGAAATAGCAAGGAAAACTTTAAGAAGGTGATGGCAAATGCAAAAAAAATCTGGGACGAAAATAGATGGCAGGATTTAAAATTAGCTTGTAGTAGGCATAACACTCAACGCTTCTGGAACGCTTTTGGAACCTGGTAAAATGGGGCAGGGGTGGAGTTGCTCCCCTGGTCCAAAATCATGTCGACCCCCACACCTGGGTTAATTACTTTGCTTCACAATATGCCACTGATATGCAGAGGACAGCGAACCCTTCCCGATCCATTACTACTTAACTGAAGAATTTGAGTTAACGGACTTGAGTGCTTAGTGCCATCACAGGCGGCAGAGCGCCAGGTATCGACAGTGTTCCTGCAGACATTTTCTTGCAGGATAAGGCTAAATGGAGTCGGTATATAAGGTTATTAGCTCATGCTATTGCCCAAGGTGCCCCCATCCCGGACACTTGGCGGAGATTATCCCTGTAAAAAGGGGACAAGTCCTTGCTAGCAAATTATAGGCCAATAAGCCTAATAGATTCGATTCAAAAAGTGGTGGCCTGACTTGTCCTGGCAAAGGTACAAGAGTGGATAGACAAAAATGACATCTTAAGTCCACTCCAGGCAGGTTTCCAGGCACAGATTAGTACCATAGACCAGGTTTTCCGATTTAATCTAATAAATTTGCGGGCAGTAGTTCTTGGCAAGGGCAGCTTGTATGCTGCCTTTGTCGACCTTAAGTCAGCCTTTGACCTGATCTCACGTAATAAAGTTTGGGTGGTAATACAGGAGTTGGGGATGCCTATTGACTTACTCGCCCTCATAATCCGCCTTCACGAGAAAACTTTCGCACAAATTCGTTGGGGAGCACAGGGGAATAAAACCGACCCCTTTCCTGTGGAGAAAGGTGTCCGCCAAGGTTGTGTTATGGCACCCACGCTATTTTCACTTTTTATTAACGGTGTTGCCAAATATGTATCCTCCGTCTTAACTGATGCACCAGTTTCAGCAGGCAAAAAGATCCCGATTTTAATGTTCGCAGACGACACGCTCCTTATTTCTGAAACTCCTAGTGGGTTAGGGTGTGCACTGCGACGTTTTAAATATTTCTTTTTTTTATGGGGCCTAAAAATCAACGCAGCGAAAACCAAATTTATGACTTTTAACCAGCATAGAACGTTCAAGGGCAGTATAGTTATGGACGGGTCTCCCCTTGAACAGGTAGATGCATTTATTTACCTTGGTATTACTCTGCAGAAGGAACTGAGATGGAGGCCACATATTGACACCATGAAACTAAAGCACTGGCAATTAGCTGGTGTTCTAGGTAATGAACTTAAAACATCTTTGACTAAGCCTCTTAGCCCGGTGATGCAGATTTACAATGCTAAGGTAATGAGCTCGGTTTTATATGGGGCAGAATTATGGGGCTTCGAGAATTTCACACAGCTAGCTGTATCAGAGAACAAGTTCTTCAGAGTGATTACAAGTTTAACACAAAGTACAACGATGGTACCTCTGCGGAATGACCTAGGCAGAAAATCACTGGTAGATCAAGCTAGGCTTTGCCCCATCCTATACTGGCGTAGAATATGGTGCACGCCGTAATTGGCTACCTTCGCAGAAGGTCTTAGGGATATCATTGAGGTTGATTACTTTCATAAAGTCAGCTGGCTGCATGATATCAGAAGTCTTTGCTAACCATGGGTTTGTCGCATTTGTGGGAAACCCCTTCTAGTTCCCCGTTCCCGTCAAGAGATACAATCAAGGAGAGATACTAGGAATTTATCGAGCGAGATGTAAATAGGCGAAGTGATTGCACAACGCTGACGGGTAGCTTTTTACAAATAAAACCCTGGTTGAGCTTCGAGTATTATTGGGATGCAATTTCAAAGCCCCTGGATCAGAAATTGTATTTTCAATTTAGAGTGGGCTGTTTACCATTAAAGTCTTTTACTGTTAAATGGATCGCATCCGGTGACAACAAATGCCCTAATTGCACTGATCTAGAAGAAAGTTACTCGCACGTACTGTTTGTCTGTCCCGCTTATGTTGGTCCTCGGAAAGTATGGTTGGCGCTGATATGTAGAAAGATGGGCACCAGCACGTTCTGTTGCCCTGAGAATCTTGTCCACTGACTCATCACTCCGCTATGCAATCCCAGTAGCAAAGATTTTGAGATGGATGTGGTCCATAAGATCTCAAATACTGACTGTAAACAATTGAATATGGAATCATGCTATCTGTGGCTGCGAAATTAGTTCTTATTACTGAGCTGTGGTGTCTCTAATGACCTTAATGCCTTTGTCATTAATTGACAATATCATTGTTCCTGCTTTGCATTTTTAGATTTTATTCCATCATAATGTATTGGGATGAATTGATTTTTTACTCAAGATTACTTGTACACATTTTACTAATATTTTAACTCATTGTTTTATTCTTTTTACTGGTGTTTTATGGTCAATGCTTTTATGACATGTATTTTCGAATAAAGCTTATTTTGAATTGGATTGAAGTGAAATAGCAAGGGAGCAAAGAGCGGAGACAGGGAGAGCAGGGGCAGGAATGCAAAAGGAGAAATAGTTCCCAGATGTCAGCAGTGGTAGGATACAACACATGGAATACAAAAGGAGAAATAGTTCCCAGATGTCAGCAGTGGTAGGATACAACACATGGAATACAAAAGGGAAATAGTTCCTAGATGACAGCAGTTGAATGATGCAACATAGTCAATCAAATACCATGGTCATTCAGGAACACTTCTGAGTTGAGGCAGACACCTGACTAGAGAGGAAACTCATTGAATGAGGGGCAGGGCATTGGCATGACCAAAACAGCCATTTAGACAAAAACAAGAGACAGTCCTAAAGCCGTATATATTTTAAAGTATCGGAAGCAGTGGTTTCTCGGACAGTTAAAGCGGTCTATAGTGGACTGCCAAATTAAAACCAGATTTCCAAAGTCTAAAGTTGTGAACCAACTGAATATATATATATTTAGAAAAAAGCTATGAGAACAGTTATTTGTCCTTTTTATTAAATACACAGTAAACTAGTTTTTCCAGAGGTGTAAAGGTTGCCAAACTGATGCAGTGTTTCTCTTTGACACTCTTTTCAAAGACTACACATTTTGTTGAGTTTCTTGTTTTCTGTGTTTCATGCGTTTACTGGTCATTAGGGAGTTATATTCAAAGATGTTAAAATCACATTGATTCATTTAAAAATCAACTGATAAACCTTGGGTAAAAGTATAAGGTTGCTTAATTAATAAAATATATATTTTACAAACCACTAAAACAATGTTATAACACCTTTAAAATGCATGAATGATAGTTATATCATTTAAATTGAAAAATTAGTTATGTTGAAGTATTTGTTTGTATAGAGGATGTGGATAGCTCTTGAGCGAGGGGTGGATTTCCTTGAATAGTTGCACGAGTAGCAGTAATAGTTATGATAGTTGTGCTTCTTGTATGGGTACTTTTTTTTGCGCACATGCAATATATGTTAGTGCTGTGAGTAATACTGGAAAAGTGTTATTAGTTGCACCAAGTGTAGTAGAATAGTCCTATTATGGGCACCAAAGGATTCGTAAGGAGTAGTAGGTACAGAGGACTAGTTAACCTCTTAAGTGCGGGTGAGGTGATGTTCACATTCACCACACTACCTCAAGGATCTCTGCACTGCGGGCAGGGAATGACTTTAGAGCGATTCCCCTTTGCATCCCCTGTCTGGGGGGAAGAACTTCCCTAAAAGCTCGAGGCCTTTTTTCGTGAATGCTCATCAGCGCACAAGGCTCATAATCACATCTGTAAGTGAAGGTAAAGAAGAAGCCTTTTTACTCAGTTTGGTGCTTGGGAGCTCTGCGGAGACCCCTGAACACTGATCACAGCGGTATAGATAATCATGGAAGGGGAGAATCTCTACTTTCCAATGGTAGCAATCCCTAGTGGAGCACTGCTCGAGCATCACTGTCGGAGAACAATCCTCGAGTAGAGATCCACCCACTGAACCACCAGGGAGTTTTCAAGGGGAGAGCACACCCCAGGTATGGCCAATGTCTTTCCCCACACCAAGGACCCCAACAGTCTTTCTGGCAGATTGAGAAGCTTACACCCAATGTGCCTTACCTAGGGGGGCAGAAGGCCTACTAGACCCCTGAGTTTTATGATTTGAAAAGCAAGAATGGGCTAAGGTCCTGTCCATCTGACATCAAGCTGAATCCCACACCTCTGGTGCTCAATTAGCATTTCTGTTCCTCCTGAGGGTAGAATTGGGGAATTTACCCCAATCTGCTCTCCCTGGGGTGGGGTTAGGGCCAGCCTGTCCGGCAACCTTACCCCTAAGGCTGAACCAGTCTTCCTGCACACCTAGTCGGTAGATTGGGGAATTTATCCTCAATCTGACCTCCCTAGAGGGACAGAAAGACAACTTGACAACAGAATTTGATGTTTATGAAAAAAAAAAAGAAATGGGGTGGGGTGGGGTCCAGCCAAACTTTCCCAAGGGTGTACCCAACATTTGCTCCCACACCTTGTGCCCTTGGGCACTTTAGTATTGAAGAAGGGACTGCAGATGCTTATGTGGCCATCTATAATATAGATGAATGCTGGCACACATGTAGGGCTGGGGATTACAAAGGATTGCTCCCTCTTTACATGGGTTCTTGGCTCAGTGCAAATCAGGGGACACTTTGCCTTTACTCCAGATATAGTCAAAGAGGCAAAAGACTTGTCAAGAAGTGCCCTGACCGAGGATACCCCATCGGAGTAGGGGCACAAGGAACCCAGGGGCTGCAGGCATCAACCTGTTGGTGTGTTCAGTATCGCGCTACACCCACCTGCAGGGGGATGCCTTTCCCCCTCTTCAAAGAGAAGGCAATCCACCTCTGATTAAAAACAAAGCTGCGGTTATAACCCATGGTCCTGTCTTTCGCTAATGCGCTCTCGGCATGCCTGCCCTGAGGATAGCATTTTCTTATGTTTTTGGATGCACTATCCTAGCCTGGCCTGGTCATAACTAATTAAGGGTGCCCTGTGGCACAAACAGAGAAAATGCTCTGAATGTGTAATTTAAGCACAGAGGCTGGCCTGTCCTGGCATCAGGCCATAATCCCCACACCTGGAGCCCAAACAGTCATTCTGCTCCACCCCAGAGTCCAGAACATGAATATTACTGCCATACCTATTGCCCACGAGAAGAAATTTGGATCCTTTGATCTTAGTTTTGATATATGGTAACTCTCATTCTTCCTTTCATGGGAAGCAGAAAGACTATCTGGTCACCAGGCATAGGGCCTGATTCCAAGACCGGCCAATGCCCCACTGCGTTCCTCTTTTGAAACCGAGTCCTTGGTGTCTTGAGGGTTTTCTGCCTGCTGGGGCAGGTTGATTGGAAGTGAACCCTCTAATATGCCCCCCTAAAGGAGTATAGAGACTGTCTGATGGCATGGGCTGGGTGAGTGTAGCTCTGTGCCATGAGGGGCAAGCCCTGCACCCTATTCTGTTTCTCACTTTTTTACAATGTGGTCTACTGGGATTGATGCCCTCACTGGAGTGGGCAGATGGGATAAACACCCCAATCTGCTGACCCAAGGGTCAGAAAGCACATAAGATCACAAGTACAATTTGTTTTTAAAGATGGGGTGTCAGGGCAAACCCATTTCTGGTATCGAGTGGCCCCTCAATTTCTTGGGCCTGAAGCATGTCTTCTAATCCAAAAATATCTTCTCACCTCTGTCACTTCCTATTTGGTTTTTACACAAGCCCATAAACAGATCATTGATGAAGGGCCCAACAGGGAGAGGTGTGGAGTAAGTAATGGGGCAAAGAAGGAATAATATGAGTAATCAAGATTACCTTTAAATAATCCAGACATTACCTCCTCATCTCCATCTTCTTCCCCTTACTTACTGGTATGAGGATCTACCCAAGCGGTAAGTCTTCATCCTAATCTGAAGTCTAAGAGGGACATATCATACCAAGGAACAAAAGTGCTGCTTAAATCATAAACTGTATTAGAAACACTTCTAAAGCTGCATTATATTGATAACTTATTAACTAATCTGTAATTTCCCTACTGCATCACTGCTTTGGATCTCATATTTGAACTAAAAGACAAATCATTTACATGAGCTAAGCAAATATACATTTATAATGTAAAATAAATGTAGAATGAGAAGCCCAAGTGTCTGCTTTATATATGTCTACCAAAGAAACACAAGACCACTTAGCCCATGATGCTGCCATCCCTTGGGTTGAGAAGGCTTATACACATTCAGGAAATCTTTCATCTGCATTGTTGTGAGCTAATGCGGTCACTGATTTGATCCTTTTAGCCAAAGTTGATTTTGATGACTAGAAAACCCATTCAGCAGTATCAAAATTCGCGAGTAAACGGTCTGCCTATATTCCGCTGATCTCTATAAGTATATGTTAACCACTATGGCATTTAGAAGATTCAAACCTGAATCCTCATCTGATACCAAATCCTGGTTAAGAACAGGTAGCTAAACCTCCTGTTCTCTATGAAAAGCTGAAATAACCTTGAGCATAAAACTAGGATCCAAACTGAGAACTATCCTATCTTAAAAAATTCTCAGGTGATGTATCGATACAAAACAGCCCCCATTTCAATTAATCTCCTTGCTGTATTTATTGCCACCAAGCAGCACAGATTCATAATTAAGCATTTTTCTTCCATTGGCTTATAGGAAGGTTTCTGTAAAGAAGCTAAGATCAAAAGAAAATTGCAAGGTGGTTGTTAAACCTTCACTCTTGTTTTGAAGAAATAAAAGCATTAGGATAGATGGTTACAGAGATTCTACTATTATAACCTCAAAGTTGCCACTGACAAATTCTTGTCAAAACCTTCTTTGAAAAATGCAAAATATTTTCTTTTAAAGAGAAAAATAAATAGCAAAGGAAAGCTCTATATTCACAAGCCCTGACCCAAGGTGTCTGTAAGTTGAAATGTTGATCCGAGGATGCATGGGGGTGCAGGAATCATCCATTTGCCCCCATTGGCATTAGAAGTACAACAATAAATCAAGGTCTCCTCTGCCAATAGGGTAGGATGATAGCACCATTATTACCTCTGTTCTGTCTCTCTGAATTTTGGCAACACTCAGGGAATGAGAGGTTTCACAGGAAATGTTTACAACAGACTCCCCGGCTAGGGACACAAAAGAGCATCCAGGCTCACTGCCAAAGGGTCTGCAAATCTGAAGAAAATCAGTGAAAAATGGGAATTCTGATAACCTGTAGACAGATCTATCCATCTATCCTCACAACTCGGAAGCATTGACAGACCTCTTGAAACTCCCTGAGATTAAGTGGGTATTCTTGGGAAGATGGGAACTTTCTACTCTGCCAAAGAGCATATTTGAAAAGTTAGAAGATCCAATATTTTGACCACATTCCAAATGATTAGTACCAGGAAATAATTTTCACCATGTTGTCTGTCTGCATCACTAAAGCCTTGCCCTTTAATACATCTGCAAAGAACTGTAGAGATATAAACCACCCTTATTTCCTTTCAGTTGGATGAGTGAGTTGGCTCACTCTTAGACCAGTGACCCTGAATCATCTTGGATATCAGTGTTGCTCCCCCACACCAGATTGTTGGCATCTGTTGTCCGAACTATTGGGATGGGTACAACATAGTTTATTCCTGTCTTTAATATTGATGAAATGATCTACAACCGAAGGTGATTCTGAATGTCCTGAGCAATTGGAATCCTCCTTTTGAAATCCTCTGATTGAGGAGACCAATGTGAGTTACCACTTGTCCCAGTTGTACCTGAGCCCATACAATTATGGATAGAGTTGCTGCATGAAAAGAATCAGAAATATATAGGGAATTAATCCTATTCCACGGAAATAGAACAAATGGATGCGTTCTTTAAACATGTTCTCTTATTATCTCCCTCTGGACTGCAGTCTAGTTTTGTCCTTCATTTACAGCTGCTGTAGATGAAGCAATATTCAGATTCTTCTCGACTCCGTGAGAAACACATTGCCTAGATTTGTCCTGAACCAGGCCCCTATGTAATCCCAACTCTGTTACATTAGATGATGACAGTTGAAGAAATTGATCAGGAGTGAAGTGTTTCGTCACTGTTTTCAAATCTTTCAAATTCTGGTCAAATGTTGAGACCTGAATCAGCAAATCATCCAGATAAGGATGAATTTGCATAGACCTGTTGTGAAGATGGGCGATCACAGGAGCTAGAACTTAAGTGAAAACTCTTGTTGCTAATTTGTGACAAAAAGCAAGAAGCCAGCAGGCTTCCCCCACAGCAAATATAAGAAACATTTGATGAGAGTTTATGATGGGAATATGCAGCTATGTATCTTGAAGATCTTCGGAAGTCTCCCTTCAGTGTTAATGATATTAGATGTTGAAGGGTATTCATCTTGTAATGGGTAGTCTGAATGAGTCTGTACACCAGTTTGAGGTCTATAACTATCCAGTACTCCCCTCAACGATATACTTACTAAGAAAACAATCAAATACCACCATAAACCTCTCTCATATTTTTGGAACAGGCAGGATTTGCTTTCTTCAACACCAGAGTAATGATGATGTTTTGTAAAGCTTTCCTCACTTGAAGTTCTCCAGTGCAGGGGGGTCTTGGTGAATTTAGAATTTGGAAGGATTGTACAAACATCTATAGCATAACTCTTTGAAACAGTCTCCAGAGCCCTTTTGTCTGCAATCAACTCTTTCCAACGACTTTAAAGTTGAGTCAAACTTACCCTGACTACATCTGAGTACTTCCGTCTGGGTATAGTCAGGAACAATTCTTCTGATGCTGTTTGTTCCTTGCATCAAAGTGACAGGTATCACTATTCTGAAAACTCTCTATGAGATCTATTCAAGGAAAATTCAGGTCTCTTCCAAGGATTTCATTTGAAGTACTTTTTCCCTTTTCTAAAAGACCTTAAAGGCAGAGTGCATTTCTGATTTTTAAAATATGTTTGTATAAAAGAAGCTAGATCTTCTCTTAAAAGACTTGCTTTCTGAGAAAGCAATTTTTCTGTTGTGCCTTCACTTTTCAACCTCTCAGTTGCAAATGATGTCAAGCTGCTGCAACCCCACTGGACACCAACCTCTTAAGTTATCAAAAGCCTCTCCTAAGAGCCGTAGACAATGGCACAAGATTTCCTCAGAGGCTTTCCAGGCGGCTTTTTCTGCACCCTGGGAAACTGAACCTCCCACCTTAGAAGAGGGCTTAGCTCTGTACAATTCCTCGGTGAAAAATGCCATTGATCTAATCGCGCCCCTTAAACTCTCGACCAATTTAGCCAGGCGTCCCCAGACTGCCTGGTTCTCTCCGGAGCTCCGCGCTGAAAAGCGGCAATGCAGAAATCTGGAGAGACGGTGGTGTAGATCCCAGGAGACAAGGGATAAAGACAATTTTAGGAGAGCCCTTTCCACCTATCATAAAAACATAAAGGGTGCGCGGAAAGCTTTCATTGCCGCCCAGCTTGCGGAGGCGGAGAATACCCCTAAAACTTTATTTCAAATACTTAAATCTTTCACTAACCCGAAGGCTTGCGACAATCCAGAGACTCCTTCGCAAGCACTTTGTGATGGTATTGCCCAGTATTTTTCGGAAAAAATGGAACGTATTTATGATAAGATTTCTCTTTCTGGGAGCCAGCAAATGGATGCCCTTCCTCTTGATTCACCAGCAATTGTTACAACGCATCTGCTAGAGAGCTTTCTTCCTATATCTACAGAGGAGGTGGAAACCTTACTTTGCACAGCTAAATCAGGCTCCCCCCTCGACGCCATCCCTGCTAGGGTAGTTTCCTCCCTCTTCAAACAACTGTCCTCATCTATAGGTACCATCTTCAACCTCTCCATGAGGGAGGGCTATCTTCCTCGGGATTGGAAGACGGCACAAGTTATCCCCATCCATAAGAACTCTAAGATCCCTATGGAAGAGTTTTCCAATCTTAGCCCTATCTCCCTACTTCCTCTCCTGAGTAAGGTGTTGGAAAAATATATTAACAAACAGTTGTCGAACCATGCCGAGATCACAGGTAGCCTGGATCCTTCTCAATCTGGATTCAGGCCCAAATACAGCACGGAATCTGCTCTGTTAGAAGTTACAGATAACATCAGGATGACCCTAGATGGGGGTCAGTCTACGATCCTCGTGCTGTTGGACCTCTCGGCTGCGTTCGACACGATCTCTCACCAAATCTTGCTCAGGAGATTAGAGGATATTGTTCTTAGTGGCTCCGCTTTTCAGTTGATGACTAGTTTTCTGTCTTCCCGCTCCCAGATTGTCAATTTGGGCCCTTTTCGGTCGAAGCCTCTGGAATTGACCAAGGGAGTTCCTCAGGGCTCGTGTTTGAGCCCCACATTGTTTAATATCTACATTGCTCCCTTGGCCAATCTTCTTAGATCCTGTGGCTTCACGCCGATTTCTTACGCTGATGACACCCAGCTCCTCTTTTCGTTCAACAAATGCTCCTTGTTGGCTCAGTCTTCTTTCTCGGCGGGTATGACAGCTACCGCAAATTGGATGAAAAGTAATTTTCTCAAACTTAATGCTGAGAAGACGGAGATTATGCTCTTCGGTGAGGCTCCTTTGCTGTGGTCACCTGATTGGTGGCCAGCAGCCCTTGGTTCTCCCCCTGCCCGAAAGCTCTGGTTAAAAACCTGGGCATTCGCCTCGATCGCGCTTTGTCATTAAAAGAGCACGCTGCCTACACTGCCAGTGGTTGCTTTCATGTGTTGGGTTTGCTTCGTTGAGTCTTCCCGCTTCTTCCGGACTCTACTTGCAAAACCCTTGTTCAGACCATGGTTCTGAGCCGGTTGGACTACTGCAATGCTCTCCTGATATCTGCTAATGAGTCCTCGTTAAGCAGATTGCAAGTGGTCCAAAACACGGCGGCACGTCTTATCATGAATGCCCCGCCAAGAACTCCTTCTCTTCCCTTGCTTCAACGTCTACACTGGTTGCCCATCCGTAAGCGGGCAAAATTAAAAGTTTGCTGCATTGTCTATAAGGCCTTGCATAACAAAGGTCCTTCTTACATTTCCAGGAAACTTAAGCCTTATGTTCCTATCAGGTCCCTCAGGTCGGGAGACCAGGCTCTCCTTGTGGTTCCTCGGGTGAGGAAAACGAGGTTAGGCGGGAAGTCTTTCTCCTACCTCGCTCCCTTCTATTGGAACCAGCTTCCAATCGACCTGAGACTGTGCCCTGACTATCTGCATTTTAGAAAACTTTTTAAAAACTGCCCTATTTCCTTAAGGTCTGTCTACCTGGCTAGTGCAAATCCTTAGCGCAGAGATACCCCTTTGGGGGTGATTCAGGCGCGGTATAAAACCTATAAATAAATAAACAATAGCAGAAAAAAACGTAGCCTTATCTCCTATATGGGCCAGTAATTGTGAACAATCCTCCCCCTCCTGAATACTTGTTAATAAAACTTGAAAGTCTTTCTCAAGAGACAGTGAGGCATATATTGACTAGATTTCAGATCTCAATGCAAGATTCAGGCCCACAATTCTCTGTATTATAACCATAATTTTAGGAATTTTTAAATTTTGTGAACTTTAAACTTGATAGGGTAAATAAGTTTTCCTAACTATAAGAACAAGTTACTTACCTTCGGTAACAATATATCTGTAAGAGACATATATTAGTTATAGATTCCTTACCTTAGAATTACCCCCAGGCGTCAGACTGGATCCGGAGAATTTTTCGTCAGCAGTACCCCTGCGCGTCGAAAGGTGGCGTCGGTCGGCCCCGCGTTCGTCGTTGGCGTCGTGGTCGCCGGGATGACATTGCGGTAGCTACTTAGACGCCGCCCTCGCACGCTGATGTCAGTTCTTTCTTTTTCCGCGCCAGCCAGCGCAGATCCGGAGAGAACGGTACCTCCAGTCACTTTTTGACTGACTTTTTGATGGCTTTTGTCGACACCGTTTTTGAGTTTTCGACTCCTGGTGCACGAGGGATGCCCGATTTTAAGGCCTGTGGCTCCTGTAGCCGACTGATGTCAGTGACGGATCCGCACCGCATGTGCCTGTTTTCCCTGGAGCGCAACCACGACCCCAAGTCGTGCTCTGACTGCCGGACCATGAACCCGAAGTCTTTGCGGGAGCGGTCCCGAAAGCTTCTCGAGGGACCTGTCACGGAGCCACCACCACCAGTCTTCTTCCAAGTTTTCGCACTCCTCAGGTAAGTCGAAGCACAAGAAGAAGTCGAAAAAGCATTGTCGCTCTTCGACTTCTCCTCGTCAGTCGGCCGAAGCGACGAGGGATGAGGGTGGTGCCCCTCGCGCGGTTCCGCGTGCGAAGCCCGAAGGGTTGACTCAGAGTTTCCCTCCCTTCCCTGTACCCGGAGCGGCCCCTGCCCAGCTTCGCCAATTTTATGAAGCGATGCATGCCATCTTTGGGCAGTCCGACTCTGCCGGTGCGCCTTCGGGCCCCGCGGACTCGGCTGGGGGCCCTGGGGCTTCGACACCGGCGGATCCGGCCCCTGCACCGCAGGGTCCCCTTGGATCCAGGCTTGGATCCGGATCGGTGCCGGTCGACCTGATTACACCTCCCCCGGCGCCGAATCCACCGGCACCACATCCGCAGCCGACACGGTTGTGTCCCCAGCCGGCGTTGACCCCAGCCTCCACCTCGATGTAGACACGGAGCCGGACCGGCGTTGACTGAAGCCGGATCCGGCGCCGACGGGTACTTTTGTGCCCTTGTTCTACCCTGGCTCTTTTAGACCAGATTGGCAGCTAGAGGAGGGTGAGGAGGACTGGGAGGGGTCCGGAGACTCTTTAACTGACCAGTTGGGTTATGAACCGGACTGGAGAGAGGAACTGGGGGAAGCCAGTGGTCTGGATACCTCACCAGACCTTGGCATGTTGTCTCCTCCTACCGTGGCTACGGAGGAGGGAGCATCTTACGCCATGGTGTTGCGTAGGGCGGCCAAGGCTCTCAACCTCGAGCTACCTACGGTGGCAGTCAGGACTAACCACCTGACAGAGGTGCTTCAACCGGCAGCGAGCTCTTTGGAGCCCCTGCTACCGTTTAATGAAGCCCTCACTGACATCCTTTTGGGCACCTAGCCCAGGCCCAGCACAGGGGCTCCTGTGGATAGGATGATTGCCCGACGCCACTGTCCGGCCTTGGGCGACCCCACTTTCCTCTCCCAACACCCCACCCCTGAGAGCTTGGTGGTCCAAGCCTCCACCTCCAAAGGCACATTCACTAAGGCACCACCTGATAGGGAATCCAAAAAGCTGGACCATCTTGGGAAGAAGATGTTTTCTACCTCCAGCTTGGGACTGCTGTCGGTAAACACCGCATGTCTGTTGGGCCTTTACACCCACTCTGTGTGGGATACGGTGGCGCAAGTGCTGCCCCAGTGCCCGGAGGAGGCCTGGGCCGTACTCTCCCATGCAGTTGCCGAAGGGAGAGACGCAGCAAAGTTTACCATCCGCTGTGGGCTGGATACCGCCGACTCACTAGGCATGACTATTTCCACGTCGGTAGCCCTTCGACGCTACGCCTGGTTGACGTCGACTGGTTTTTCAGGGGATGTTCAATCCACTCTTATGGACATGCCCTTTGATGGCCGTCGCCTCTTCGGCGACAAGGCAGACAATGCGCTGGAGCGTTTTAAGGACTCTCGGGCTACGGCCAGGACCTTGGGCCTCTCCACCACCCACCCTGCGCAGTCTGCTTTTTGTCCCTTTCGTGGCTATGGAAGGGGTGCCCCGCCACGTCCCGCCCAGAGCCACAGGCCAGCGCAAGCTGTTCAGCCCCTGCGCGGCCGGGGACATGGGAACCACCGCCGTGGTTCTGGGGGCCAGCGGGCGGGCCAGTCCACCACAGCTCCCCCTGCAGCAGCCTCCAAACCCTCCTAGTCCGACCTTTCAGGGCCACTAATTGCCAGTGGGCGGCAGGATTCGCCATCACCTCCCCCACTAGTGCACCATCACGTCAGACAGGTGGGTTTTGCAAATAGTCCGAAGGGGCTACTCCCTCCCCTTCGAGACCACCCCTCCATCCATGCCACCTCAGTACCATCGCATGTCGGAGGATCATCTGGCCCTTCTCCAACAGGAAGTTTCAGCACTCTTGGCCAAGGGAGCCATTGAGCGGGTTGCTATTCCCACTGCTTTCTGGTGCCCAAGAAGGACAAAGGCCTGTGTCCTATCTTGGATCTCAGGAACGTCAACCGCTTCCTCCGGAAGGAGAAGTTCAAAATGTTGACGCTAGCTCAGGTCCTGTCTGCCCTCGACCCTGGAGACTGGATGGTAGCGTTGGACTTGCAGGACGCTTATTTTCACATCCCCGTCCTGCCAGCCCACCGGCGTTACCTGCGGTTCACGGTAGGCCACGAACACTTTCAGTTTACCGTGCTCCACTTTGGCCTTACCAGCGCCCCTCGGGTGTTCACGAAAGTGATGGCGGTGGTCGCAGCTCATCTGCGCAGATCAGGGGTTCCAGTCTTCCCCTATCTCGACGACTGGCTGTTGAAGGCGGGCTCGCCCCAGACTATGGCCGACCTCCTGCATTCACTGGGGTTCTCCATCAACGTGCCGAAGTCGCACCTGACTCCCTCTCAGAAGCTCCTCTTCATCGGAGCGGTTCTGGACACTACGCATTTGCGGGACTATCCCCCCGAACAGCGAGTCCGGGATATTCGGGCTATGATTACGATCTTTCAGCCTCTATCCCGGGTTTCGGTCAGGATGACCCTCAGGCTACTGGGCCTGATGGCCTTCTGCATCCTGCTGGTGGACCATGCCAGATGGCATTTGCGGGCTCTGCAGTGGGACCTGAAGTTCCAGTGGGCTCAACATCAGGGGAACCTGTCCGATTGCGTCCAGATCTCAGAGGGCACTGCACACCAACTGCAGTGGTGGCTAACAAACCAGGACTGGGTCGACAGCAGATCCCTCTCCCTTCCCCAACCAGAGTTCACAGTGGTGACCGATGCATCACTTCTGGGATGGGGCGGTCACATGGGGGAGGTGGAGATCAGAGGCCTCTGGTCTCCGGCGGAGTCCGGGCTCCACATCAACCTCCTGGAGCTTCGTGCGATCCGTCTTGCACTGAAAGCATTCCTTCCCTCTGTCCGGGGAAGAGTAGTGCAGGTGTTCACGGACAACACCATCGCCATGTGGTACTGTAACAAACAGGGCAGGGTAGGGTCGTGGACCCTATGTCAAGAGGCTCTCCGTCTCTGGACATGGCTGGAACATCAGGGCATATCCCTGGTGGTTCAACACCTGGCAGTTTCCCTGAATGCCAGGGCGGACGAACTCAGCCGCAGGTGCATGATGGATCACGAATGGCTTCTTCACTCGGAGGTGGCGCAAGGTCTCTTTCAGCAGTGGGGAGAGCCTTGGTTAGATCTATTCGCCACCGAAGAAAACGCGCAATGTCAGCAGTTCTGCGTGTTGGAATTTCCAAGGCAGCACTCGCTAGGCGATGCTTTTCGTTGAGAGTAGAGTTGCGGTCTTCTATACGCCTTTCCGCCTATACCACTTCTGCCCAGAGTGCTGAAGAAGATCAAGCGCGACCGGGCCCAAGTCATTCTTGTGGCTCCAGATTGGGCACGAAGAGTCTGGTATCCGAGCTGCTACACATGGCCATCGATCCTCCGATCAGACTGCCTCTTTGGGAGGATCTTCTGTCGCAGCAGCAGGGGACGGTCATCCACCCGAACCTGTCCAGCCTCCACCTCCTTGCGTGGAGATTGAGCGGCAGCAGTTGACGTCGTTTGACTGTCTCCCTAAGTCTGTGATGCTATCTTGGCAGCCAGGCGTCCTTCCACTAAGACGGTATACGCCTGTAGATGGAACAAATTTGTGGCATGGTGCCCAGCAAAGGCTGTGGATCCCCTTTCTGCCCCTCTTTCTGAGGTTCTCTTGTTCCTTCCTTCTTTGGCCCAGCAGGGCTCTGCTCTGGGCACTCTTAAGGGCTACCTCTCGGCCATTTCAGCCTTTCTTAGGCTTCCTGATCAGCCTTCTCTTTTCAAGTCCCCTGTTGTAAATCACTTCCTCAAGGCCATTACTCATCTTTTTCCTCCTATTCCCTTCGTAATGCCTCAGTGGGACTTGAACTTGGTTCTGACTTACCTTATGTGCGCTCCCTTTGAACCACTTCATAACTGTCCTCTTCGACTTCTTACCTTAAAGACTGCTTTTCTGGTTCCCATCACCTCTGCTCGAAGGGTGAGTGAACTCCAGGCTCTTTCTTCAAAACCTCCTTTCCTGGTCGTACATCCGGACAAGGTTGTACTAAGAACCAGACTTTCCTTTCTTCCCAAGATGGTTACTTCTTTCAACATTGGCCAAACCATCACTTTGCCCACCTTCTTTCCGCCTCCGCATCCTTCAAAAGCAGAAGAGAGGCTCCACCGTCTGGATCCAAAACGGGTGCTTTCCTTTTATTTGGATCGCACCAAGCAATTGCAGGTGGATGACCAGCTCTTTGTTGGCTACGTGGGCGCCAAAAAAGGTCAGGCTGTGCACAAACGGACCATCTCTAGGCGAGTCGTTTTGTGCATTAAAGCTTGCTATTCCTTGGCAAAGAAGAAGCCTCCTGTGGGGCTGCGCGCCCATTCCACCAGGGCGATGGCAGCTACTACTGCTTTGGGACGAGGAGTCCCCCTCAATGACATCTGTCAGGCAGCTACGTGGGCATCTCTGCACACGTTCACCAAACACTACTGCCTGGACAGCCAAGTCTGGAGAGACGTTTTTTTCGGCCGTTCTCTTCTCCAGGACTTTCTGGTGTGAACTTGGTTCGCAGACCCACCTCCGGGGTTGGTATTGCTGGGGTATCTATTCTAAGGTAAGGAATCTATAACCGTCTCTTTCAGTTGAAAATATTACTTACCTTTGGTAATGATATATCTATAAGAGACATAGATTAGTTATAGATTCCTTACCGCCCCACCCATCCTCCCCGTTCTGCGACCAGACTTCTAGGGTCAGGCAATCCCTTTTCAGGGCCCTAGTTTTGTGCACCAGTGGTCAGTGTCTTGCATAACTCTGCGCTTCTGGCGTGGAATGTCGTGTAAAAGAGCTGACGTCAGCCTGCGAGGGCGGCGTCTAAGTAGCTACCGCGACGTCATTCCGGCAACCACGACGCCAACGGCGAACGCGGAGCCGACCGACGCCACCTTTCGACGCGCAGGGGTACTGCTGACGAAAAATTCTCCGGATCCAGTCTGACGCCTGGGGGTAATTCTAAGGTAAGGAATCTATAACTAATCAATGTCTCTTACAGATATATCATTACCGAAGGTAAGTAACTTGTTCTTATAGTTAGGAAAACGTATTTACCCTATCAAGTTTAAGGAACACAAAATTTAAAAATTCCAAAAATTATGGTTATAACTTTCATTTACAATTTATCCACCACCTTCAAATTTTGATAAGTAGTGAACCTCATTACTCTTTTCAGCTCGCTAACCAGACAAAACTAACTATAATTCACCACTCTACCATGCACTGTGTTGTGACAAATAATGTCATTTGAGAAGTTATGTGTTGTTATGAAAGTTATGATTTCACATGCTATAACCGATGTACTATGCAAAAGTATAAACGGAGCATGGAAAAGGCATGAGTTCTAGTTAATGTAGTGTGACGAATGAGGTGATAAGACTGTGTTTGGAGTTGCACGACTTATAGTAATTTAAAGGTGGTGCTTAAATGATAAATTAAAGGTATAATTATAACTTTCCAATTTTTAATGTTTGTGTATTTTAAGTTGGGTTTACTAGAAAGAAAACATGAGGTATTTCTAACTATGAATTATCCTTAACCTTTGTTTTTTTCATTGTATGTTAATTGATTTTATTTTTTAATAAAAAAGCGTCTCAAATGACAGTGTGGAGTGTCATCGATTGGAGTGTTGTATAGTGGAGTGTAGTACAATACAGTGAAGGAGAGTTTCATAGAGTCTAGTATCCTAGAATGGAGTATTGTGAAGTGGAATAGAGTGAAGGTGTAGCTTACAGTGAAGTAAAGCGTTATATAGTGGAGTGACGTGGTGTGTCATATCATGGAGTGAAGTATCGTAGAGTGGAGCGGCATATTGAAGAGTGTAGTGGCATGTCAAACAGTAGAGCTGAGTATTGTACAGTGGAGTGACGTCAACTGGTAGGTCATGAAATGGAGTGTGGTGGAGTGGAGTGTCGTAGAGTGTCATAGAGTGTAGCAGAGTGTTGTAGAGTGTAGTGGCATAGAGTGGAGTTTAGTGGAGTAGAGCATTGTATAGTTCAGTATTGTCGAGTGCTGTGTCATGCAGTAGAGTGACGGAGAGTCTCGTACAGTGTAGTGTTGTACAGTTGCTTATCATTATTTGTGAGAAAACTGTACATGGTAGAGTGACAAGTGTTAGACCTGTCAGCCTTAGGGTGGTCTTCCCCCAAACCAGTGCTAAAGTGCATGTGCTTCTCCCCTAAACATGGTAACAGTAGTGTACACCCGATTGACATATGTAATGTACCTGTAAGTCCCTTGCAAAGTGGTATACGATATACCCAAGGTCTGTAAATTAAATGCGACTAGTGGGCCTGCAGCACTGATTGTGCCACCCACACAAGTAGCCCTCTAAAACCTGTCGGGCCTGCCATTGCAGAGCCTGTGTGTGCAGTTTTACTTCCACTTCAACTTGGCATTTCAAGCCCTTTGCTAAGCCTTAATGGTCCCTTTTATCACACATAAGTCACCCCTAAATTAGGCCCTAGGTTGCCCATAGGTTAGGGTGCTGTGTAAGTAAAAGGTAGGACATGTGCTTTTTAATTTTGCATGTCCTGGTAATTAAAAATCCTAATTTCAGTTTTCACTACTTTGAAGCCTACTCCTCTCAAAGGTTAACATTGGGAATTCCTTAATAAACTTTTAAGCTGTAATTTCTGATTAGAAGCCAGTGGCTGTGTCATGTTTTATATCTTTGGAATGGTAATGATAAATCCTCTTTAATGGTAAAATTGGATATAACAATACTATTTTAGAAATGCCACTTTTAGAAAGTGGACATTTCTCTTCTCTTACAGCTCTGTGTACCTGCAGCCTGTCTCCAATACATATCTGGGGTTGGTGGCAGCTGACCCTTTGTGCATTCCCTCAAGATAACCACAAACACAGGAAGGTTAGGTGTGTCTCGAGTACTTAAATGCATTCCGATGGCTCTTCATGAGTAGGAAGGGAGGGAGGGATGACACACCTGCCCGCAGCCCAGAACGCTAAGAGGGCCCCCCCCAACTCAACTAACAGGAGCAGAAACTTCCATCATGCCACCTAGCACAACGGAATTCCCTTTGTCGTTAACCACTCAGCCTCCTCAGGCTGGCAAACTGGCATCAAAAGACCAACTTTCCATCATCTCATGGAACGTGGCAGGGCTGGCCTCAACGATACGCTCTAAACAGGGGCACGACTTTCTAAATAGCAGCTACATCATTTGCCTTCAGGAGACGTGGTCACTAACCCCCACGGTAATATACGGGTTCTATGAAGTCTTTCAACCGGCAACTCAAACAAGCTTATTCGGGCGGCCTTCGGGGGGCCTCTCGATCCTCGTAAAGTAATCAGCCATAGTATCGATCTCCTCACACGCTCAATTCGACAAGAATGTCCAAGCTGTATCCATTGAAGGCCTACATGCGGCCAGAAGCCCTTTTCCCTGCTCATCATTAATTGCTATTTGAACCCCCGCAAAACTTCAAAAGCACGCACTATGGGGTCCTTGTGCTCGATCATAAAAGCAACCATCGAATCTTATCCTACACATGAAATCATGTTGGCAGGGGACTTTAACTCCAAATACCTGGGCCACTACCACAACGCTGCGCAAATGAGTCGATAACAAGACCAATTCAACGACCTACTCACTAAATATGGCCTAAAATCAGCAGCCCAGTTTCCGATGGAGGCGGAGAGAGCGGCCCACCCCACATTCAAGAACATTTCATAATTGATTACATCTTCATATCAAGTAGTTTAACAAACTGTCTCCAGAATTTTGACACAGTAACCCGTACAGAAAGCGCCCTTAACCCTCTGGTCATAAACCTGAACTTACACCATCAGATAGCTGACACTGGCCAGGAGCTAGGCTACTCTATAGGAGATGAATTAAAGATCCTGGTAAGGCGAATCAAGTGGCCGCCTTATCACTCACTCAAGGTAGCCAAATGGCTCGATAAAGAGAGACTTCAGCTACAGGACCAACCGGGGACGTTCTCTTAACTAACTGGGACCTCATGACCAGAAATCTGGCAGCATCACTCCAGGATCACAGGGGTCGCCCAATGCGAAATCAGCAGTTACCCAGTCCCCCAAACAAACCATGCGGAAGAACTTGAGAAAGAATATCCACCTGTTCAAACTTAACCCAACATCAGGGAATCTGTTGGCTATAAAGGAAGCACAGAAAGCCCACAAAATAAACGTCTGGGCCTTGAAACAAGCACAACAAGAGGAGGAATGGAAAAACATCTTTAGAATGCTCAAGGAAGGATCACTAGCCCGATTCTGGCAGTATGTGAACATTCTGAAATCCCTTGGGCCTCCAAGGGCAAACGCAGTCCCAGCATCAGTGTGGGAGAACCATGTGAGGAACCAGTTCCTTGCACACAACCCTACAGTTATCACGGCCCCTGCTACACCAAAAGCAGAAGCACCGATTGCACCTAAGGAAATAGCAAAACTAATAAAATCGATGAAGGCCAACGGGGCGCCGGGCCCAAACAGGCTCCCTGCCGAGATATTTCAGTCCTCCCCAGAGGGCTGGGCAGTGCTATTAACCCCGGTATTCAACACCACTTACATATTGGGCAAGACACCTGAATCTTGGAGAGGCTCAATATTATGCCCGATCCACAAAAAAGGAGACCTCCAAAATCCAAGCAACTATCACCTAATAGCTCTGTTAGATCTGGAAGCAAAGGCATACGCCCGAATCCTACTGGAAAAATTGGAATCTTGGGCAGAAGAAAATGAATTACTCCCCTATTTTCAAACAGGCTTTTGTGGAGGAGCTGCTACAACTGACAACATAATGGTTTTATCTGCCCTTTGCCATCGAGCCAACCAGCTGATTCAACCTCCACTCTTCTGCTGCTTCGTTGATCTAACCGCAGCTTTCGATAAAGTTGACAGAACAATCCTCTGGAGGAAACTAGCAAACTGGGACATTCCATCTTCACTCCTAGCGGCAGTAACGTCCCTCTACTCAGAAACCTGGGTATGGGTGAAAACAGGCCCTACATCTCTCTCAGCCAAAATCTGTACGTCCGGGGGTCTGAAACAAGGTTGTGTGCTCGCTCCCCTACTCTTTAACCTGTATACAGCGGACCTGGGAAAAGCTCTCTCCAACAGCTGCCTTGGCCCCTACCCGACTGAGCCTCCGACCTCTACACATTCTTCAATACGCGGATGACATTGTCATCATGGATCATACTAAAGTGGGTTTGCAAGGTGCCTTGACCAGCCTACACGAGTACAGTGCAACTAACCACCTCATCATCAATTCAGACAAGACCAAGATCCTTGTACTTGGATGGCAAAAGCACAAAAAACAAACCACATGCACCATAGGCTTTAGGACAATCAACGCAGTGCAGAAATGCATATATCTGGGGGTCTGATTCCCTGAAACCACTCAGCCCTCAGCTCACAAAAAAGAACTGTTTAAGAAAGCGACGGCCATAACCTATGGTATAATAAAACTCAACAATAAGCTAAAAAGTCCCTCAGCAGAGAGTATTAGAAAAGTCACACAAGCCTCTCTTCTCCCAGCACTCTCTTATGGGCATCACGCGTTCCCGGGCGCATGCTCGGAAATTCTGGAGCGGGATCAGTGCGTGGGCTACAAAAAACTTTCAACTCCCAAAACATCTCTCTAGGGCGAGACTCAGGCTGGAGCTCGGACTGGTCAAACAAACACTAACCCCCAAGGCTGACTTTCTAAAATACTACATTTGAATTTTGAAATCCCCGGAGGAATCTTTAAAGATCTGCCTCAGAGACACATCTGAAATAACTGGCTCCCCGTGGAACACGCAGCTCAAGAGAGCCCTGGCCTTCACTCAAATAAATAAATCAGCACTCGCTCTGCCTTGCATCTCATATGCTACTTGGAAAAATCACATCAACAAACAAGTTCAATTAGCCTCGCTCTCGCAAGACCAGGCAACATTAAAAACATCACAATTCTTGCTTCCGCTGAACGCCTCATATTTGGTAATCAAACCTCAGCCTTACCTCTTCGCCTCGCTAAACCCCAAAATTAAAAGAGAGATTATGAACATGCGCCTGTTAGCACTGCCAATAACTGATTTCAGCTGGGCCTGGGCAAACCAAAATACTGAAGGAGCATGTTGACTGTGTGACTACAAATGAGAATCATGGCTACACCTTCTGTGCTGTTGCCCAGCCTTAGTAAACGAAAGGAGAATCCTACTTGGGGAACGATACCCAAGTGAAAAAGCAAGCACTTGCCTTGAGGCCTCGGCAATATGTTTCACTCAAAAGGAACCCCACATCCTGGCTCGTTGTGGTAGATTTGTACAATCCATCAGGGACGCTCTCCAGCCCCGCATTGGCCCTAGACCTCGCCCTTGCAAAGTACAAAAGCTGATCCCATATTACTTTAAAACAAAAACAACAAAAAAAGACCCTTAAAAGGATGCAGATCCTGCCATGGATGCAGCAATTGGGACCAGAGACCTCAAACCATCTAACTCAAATAGAAGTTTGTGCTAAACTGGTATGAAATCGCATTGCACACGCACAAACACTTTATAAATGAACGAGGGCCAACGTCAGTAAATGTGGTGTTAGAGGAGAACAGAAATGAAGGAAGATTTGGACAATCGACGAGCCAGACAGGTGTCATCCTCCACCGGGGCCAAAAGCAGAGCAACGGTTAAAAGTTAATTTGAAAACAAGCCCCTGGGTCACATGACGGCACACAACATTTGCACCATAACCTTCAAAAATCTGTTATAATCTCCCATAAAGCTGCGAAGCACAAGCACCTTACAAGAGAACTAGTACCCATGAGGAGAACGGAAAGGAAACAAGATCTGGAAAATCGAAGAGCCAGATGGGTGACACTGCCTCATGGGACCGGTTGCAGTGAAATAAGAGAGACAAACAATTGCACCTTATATGAACTCTTAATCTTAACGAACAATGGTTCCTTTTTAATTGTAATTTTATTGTAATGCAATGGTTTTAATTAACTTATGCAAATAAATTTCAACTTTCAGTGCCCTGGCCCCACACAAAGGGCTGATTACCCCCTACTGATAGTCTGAAACTGGGAAGAAAGGACCTCTGTGCACTTCAAAGACCCTTCTTTGAAGTCACCCCCACTTCAAAGGCACAACTGGGTAGAAGTACTGGGTCTCTGATCCCACCAAATCAGACACTTCTGGACCTACAACTGGATTCTGACAGAAGTACTGCTGTGCTGCATCAAGGACTGACACTCTGCTGGACTGCTGACATGGAAGGTTCGCTTTCTGCTGTGCTGCCCTGCTTCCTGCTGCTCTCTGACCCTGCTGAGGAAGTGTTCTCCAAGGGCTTGTTGGCTTGCCCTCTTGTTGTCGAGACTCAGATAAATCAATGTCTCTACCCCTTCTCTTGTGCTTGGTTCACTGTAATTGGACCCAGATACTAACTTCAGAGGTACGAACGCATCCGCTGACGGCTTGAGCAGAAATTGATGCATCATTCCTGTGATAGGAGCAGAACCCGGTGCATCGCATCGGAAACACCGCAGCACCTGCAGAAACCGACGCATTGAACCGCGCATCGCCGGCGCAGCAGTCTATAGAGATCAACACATCCTTTGACTGCGTGGAGAAACCAGGCGCAACACACTTGGAACCAACGCATCTCGGCTTCAGCACTTCGTCTATGGAACTGACGCATCGCCGCCGCTGCAGGATCGAACCTGGCGCATCGCTCGACGTATCGCTTGACTGTACCCCGCATCTCGCTGTTGCGACCCGGATAAGGTACTTTGTTTACAGATTTGCTTGGGTCCTGTAGCCGGCATGCACTCCATTCCATGCAGCCTGATCTTTTGTCTTTGCCCTGGTCCAGCACAACCGGATAACCCCCATAGGCAATTATTGCGTCTAAGCACTAGAAACACTTTTACTCTTTAAAAATTCATAACTCGACTTCTACTTATTGGATTTTTGCCGTTTTGGTCTTGATTTATTTATAAATTATTTTATATTTTTCTGAACCATTGTGGAGTGTTTTGTGTTGTTTTCATTGTGTTACTGTGTGTATGTGTGTGTTGCACACATACTTTTCACATTGCCTCTTCAGATAAGCCTGACTGCTCTGTGCCAAGCTACCATAGGTTGAGCACAGGTTATCTTTTAGTGTGTATCTGACTCACCCTGACTAGAATGGGGGTCTCTACTTGGACATGGTGTGTACCTCTGCCAACTAGAGACCCAATTTCTGGAGTATAGTGGCATGGAGTACAATGGAGTGGGATAGTGTAGAGTGGAATAAAGTATCATAGAGTGGAGTAGTGTGTCATAGACTATAGTGGCGTGGAGTGCAGTAGAGTGGAGTTGCGTAGCATACATTTGAGTAATGTGTCATAATTGGAGTACCGTGTTGTACAGTAGAGTGTAGTGGGGTGTGGTGGAGTATTGGGAAGTGATGTAGACTACAGTAGAGTAGAGTGGTATACAGTCTAGTTGATTTTTGTAGAGTAGAGTGGTGTACAGTACAGTGTTGCAGAGTGTGGTATAGTGGATTGGCATACAGTGTTTTAGATTGCAAAGGCATTCAGTGACGTAGAGTGGAGTGGTGTAGAGTAGAGTACCATGTCATAGTGGTTGCAGTGGCATAAAAAGAGTTGCGTACAGTGTCATATAGTGGAGTAGAGTATTGTAGAGTGTTGCACAATGGCATACGGTATAGGACAATGTTGCACAGTGGAGTGAAGGGGTATAGCCTGGAGTGAAGTGTCAGAAAGTGGCATACAGTGTAGTAGTGTTGTAGAGTGGAGTTGCATAGAGTACCGTAGTGTGAGAAACAGTGGCGCTGCATAGAGTGGATTGTTGTTTAGTAGCATAGAGTGAGGTAAAGTCTTGTACAGGGGAGTAGAGTCGAGTGGAGTGGTGTAATGCAGTGTGGAGTAAAGTACAATAGAGTGTATTGGTGTGTTGGAGTGGCATAGAGTGGCGTGTACTGGTGTAGCATAGGTAGTTAACTGATATAAATTAAAGTGGGGTCTCGTACAGTATAGTTGAATGCTGTGTTGTATAGAAAAGTATCGTATAGTCGAACAGAGTGTTGTACATTGAAGTGTACAGGCATAGAGTGGAGTATAGAGTTGGAGCGGCGTAGAATGGAGTGACGTACACTATATTGGCGTAGAGTGGATTACCATAAAGTGGAGAAGCATACAGTGGACTAAAGTGGAATACTGTACAGTGGAGTGTAGAAGAGTGGAATGGCGTAGAGTGGAGTAGCGTAGAATGAAGTGGTGTACAGTGGAGTGGCGTAGAGTGGAGTAAAGTATGGTGGATTATCGTAGAGTGGGGTGGCATACATTGAAATGCCATAGTGTACAATCGAGGAAACTTGGGTTGTTTGGGGATCCTCGCCACTCCTTGTGATGGTGGGAGGATGGAACGGAGGGTATTTCTTGCTTGTCTGCTTGCTTGAGGTGCCTGTGCACTGCGGCCTTTTTTCCTCCTTGGGGGACAGCTAGAACGGCCATTTTGGTGAATACGCACTCTAGCTTTCCTATCTACCCCAATGTATTTAATGAGTGACGCAGTGCGGACGCGCCACCGGCACGCCAAAGGCAAGCCCGTCTGCGCCCATCAGCATCCAGCGCCAGCCACTATGCCGGTGCCATCAAGAAAGGTATTACCGTCTCTTATACAGCCCTTCTCAACTTCGGAATTTGGCCTTAACCTCCACTTGTACACCTTTTAGCCCCTACACTCTTGGTTATAAAGAGAGCAAGTGCACATCATGCATTTCTACACTAATCCTAGGGAGCAACCTATGATTGATCAACCAGGGTTGAATCCCTCTTTTGTAGCAGCCTTTATTAAATTCCCGTTCCCTTCCAAAACATGCAGACAATGTCCACGACCTACTGTGTGATGAATATCTTGATGCTTTGTTTATAACCGAAACTTGGCTCACAGACTCCTCTGGACCATACAGCTGGTTAGCAGTCCCCAAAGGCTTTAAAATTCTGAGGAAAGATTGAGGCAAGGGTAGAGGGGGAGGACTAGCAATTACCTATAAGGAAGGTTACACTCTAACCCCCTTCCCTCCAATGGAATTGGAGGGTGCAGAGATTTTAGGCTTCACTCTCTCCCTCCCATCTAAGTAATCTGTATCTGGGGCACTTATCTACAGTTCTCTTGGTCCTACAGGAGGGTTCATATCCTCTCTATGTGATGTTCGGGCCTCTCTAACTCTCAGATATGTGCATTGCATCCTGCTGGGAGATTTCAATTTACACATGGAATGTGAAAACATGAGAGAAAAGTTCATTGCTTCTGGAGAATTTGGCTGCTATGGGCCTTACCCAATCAATTTTTGCCCCCACGCATCTCGCTGGCTATACTTTAGACCAAATCTTCACTTCTTTACCCCTTGAAGTTGGCATTCCTATCCCTCTGGTCTGGTCTGACCACTACATGATCAGGTTCAGATGGGCAAATTTCAGAGGCCCTCCTGTTAATAAAGACAACTTATCCCATACTGTAAAAGTCTTTCATAAAATTCAACCTGAAGCTCTCTGCAATAGGCTAGATGAGGGTAAACCCTCTCTTTCTGGCAAAGTTGATGAGGATGTTAGCCTTATAGATAGCTGGATTGAGTCCTCTATCCAAGCTTCAGCTCCCGAAAGAAAGATGCAGAAGCGCCATACCAAATCTTCCAGTCCTTGGTACATTAATTCCCTTAAAATAACAAAGTTAGAATGTAAACGTAAAGAGAGGCAATGGAAGGCGACCTACTGCCCAAAAGCAAAAGCAGAATACAAAGCAGCACTAAGGAATTATCATAAAGAAATCAAATTAGCAAAAAAACTTTATTTCGAGGCCAAAATCTTAAATGCGGGAAACCATTCCAGGGAAATCTTTAATATTGTTAAGTCTTTTACCTCACCGAAAGTAGGAACCAGCCATAAACTCCCCTCCCAGGAATGGTGTGAACAACTCGCTCTTTTCTTTCATGAGAAAATAGCTACTATCCAAGCCGGCCTCCCATCTCTTGGAGCTGAAAGTGGCACTTTGGGCCATAGCACAGAGGTAGCAGCCCGCAACGAGATCGAGAATATTGTAGTGTTTAGTCCAGATCTTGATCCATCAGTCTCTAGCACTAAAGATAAAGCTAGCTTCCCTTTCTCCCACCCCCATGGAAGACTCACTTCTAGCTCTAAGTTGCCTCAAATCAGGTTCCCCCTCAGAGCCCGGTCCCTCCTTCATTCTATCCTGTGGGGCAGAGGTTATTAACTCGTTGGTTAATCAGCTACTTAACATCTCCCTCTCTTCATTTACTGTGCCAAAAAAATGCTAACAGCCAAAATCTGTACCACTTCTAAAAAAAAAAACCCAGGCAGACCCCACTGATCCGACCAATTATAGACTGATCTCTCTCCTCCCAGCTTTTTCAAAAGTGTTGGAGAAACATGTTAACCAACAGATATCCTCTTACCTAGAAAGCAATAACCTGCTACGTGCTAGTCAATCGGGGTTTCGCCCAAACTACAGTACTGAGACCGCTCTATTGGAGCTAGTCGCTTCCATCCTGCTCAGCCTGAAAGTGGGTGACAGGGTGCTGCTGGTTCTATTAGACCTATCGGCTGCATTCAATAGATCTCTCACCACATCCTTATAGCCTGTCTCCACTCAGTGGGAATTAGGGGCCAGGCCTGGAAGTGGCTTGCATCTTTTTTAGAGGAGAGAGGACAAGAGGTGTGGTGCCACCTTTTTTCTGCCAATTTCTGTAAATGAAGGGGTAGTAGTGCCACAAGGCTCAGCCCTGAGTCTGACTCTATTTAATGTTTATCTCACCCCCTTGGCTACCATGGCAGAATCTTTAGGAGCTAAAATTGTGTCATATGTGTATGACACCCAACTGCTTTTCTCCTGGAAGAATAGCAAGGCATTCCCAGGGTACAAAATCCGCAACTGCCTCACGGCAGTGTTTAGGTGGCTGTCCCTGAATCAACTTAAATGTAATGCTGGGAAGACCGAGCTCCTCTTATTCGGTCTAGATGGTGAGTTATCGTGGCAGTCCTTTTGGCAAACAGATGCCCCCCCACCCCACTGTCCCAAAATCTGGGGATGAAAACCTTGGGCTTCAAATTTGATGGACAACTGCTATTTCGCACCCAAGTTAATTCGGTAGTGGGTACTTGTTTTGCCCTACTTCGCTTGCTGCTCCTGTCATTTACGGCTAGACAACAAGTGATTCAAGCCTTGATAACATCATAGCTTGACTATGGGAACGGACTCTACACAGGCCTGCCCAAGTATCTGATTGATAGGCTGCAGTTGGTCCAGAATGAAGCAGCTCAAACAATTTTTGAGCTCCCCCATAACTCTCATGCTACATGTATTCTTCAGTCTCTTCACTGGCTCCCGGTGAAGAGGATCATTTTTAAGACTCTGCTCGTTACCCAGAAAGCCCTCCATGGAACTGGCCCAGGCTATCTACAAGATAGAATTAAGTTCTATACCCCCCTAGAGAAACCTTCATTCTGTAAATCTCGGTCTTGCCAAAGTTCCGCGGGTCAGGAAGGCAAGGTCAGGGGGCAGATCTCTCTCCTTCCTGGGCCCTCCTCTCTGGAACAAACTTCCATTGACACTCAGATGCATTAAGGCTACACCTGTGTTTCAAACAAACCTAAGACATGGCTCTTTTCCAGTCCCTAAGCTCTTCCCATCTTTTTCCCTGCTGATCGCTTTTTCTGCAGTAGTGCCAGGACACTCCTTGGAGTAACAGTAGCGCTTTACAAGTAATCTACATAGACATAGCCTAGTAGAGTGACAGAGTGTTGTAGAGTTCTGTAGAGTGGAGTTATATAGAGTGGAGGAGAGTACACTGGAGTGGCTTAAAGTGGAGTAGCGTACAGTGGAGAGGCATAAAGTGGACTAGCATAGAGTGGAGTAGCGTAGACTGGAGTGGCGTACAGTTGAGTGGTGTAGAGTGTAATAGCGCATAGTGTAGTAACTTACAGTGGAGTGGCATAAAGTACAATACCGTATAGTGAAGTAGTGCACAGGCTGTGGCATACAGTGAAGTGGTGTAGACTGGAGTGGCATATACTGGAATAGGGTAGAGTGCAATTGCATACAGTGAAGTGGCGTACAGTGGAGTGGCGTCCAATGGAATATCGTAGAATGGAGTGAGGTGGAGTGGTGTACACTGAATTGGCGGCAGAGTGGAGTAGCATACAGTGGTGTGGCATACAGTAGAATAGCATAGAGTAAAGCGGCACACAGTGGAATGGTGTAGAGTGGAATAGCATATACTGGATTAGCCTATAGCGGAGTGGCGTGCACTGAAGAGGTGAGGAGTGGAGTTGCTTACAGTGTAATAGCATAGAGTGGACTGGTGTAGAGTGGAGTTGTGTGCAGTGTAGTAGGCTAGAGTGGAGTGGCGTAGAGCCGAGTGTTGTACAGTGGAGGGACATAGAGTGTAATAGTGTATAGGGGAGTAGCGTACAGTGGAGTGGCATATAATGGAGTCATGTAGACTGGAGTGGGGTAGAGTGTAATAGCATACAGTAGAGTGGCGTGCATTGGAGTGGGGTCCAATCAAATAGCGTATAATGAAGTGGCGTGGCGTGGAGTGCCATACACTGGAGTGGAGTAGCATACAGTGGACTGGCATACAGTGGAATAGCATAGAGTGGAGTGCCATACAGTGGAATTGCATATAGTGGAATAGCATATACTGGAGTAGTGTATAGCGGCGTGGCATACAATGGAGTGGCCTACACTAAAGAGGCATAGAGTGGAGTTGCATACAGTGTAATAGCGTAGAGTGAACTGGTATAGAGTGGAGTTGTCTACAGTGCAATAGCGTCGAGAGGAGTGTTATAGTGGAGTAGTGTAGAGTGGAGTGATATATAATGGAGTGGTGTAGACTGGAGTGGCGTACAGTGGCGTTGGGTAAAGTGTAATAGCATACAGTGGAGCGGCGTACATTGGAGTGGAGTCCAATCAAACCACGTAGAATGAAGTGGCTTAGAGTAGAGTGGCATACACTTGAGTGGCGTAGAGTACAGTGGAGTGGCACACAGTGGAATAGCGTACAGTGGAGTATTGTAGAGTTGAGTGGTATACAGAGTCATATAATAAAGTGGAGTGGCATACAGTAGAATGGCGTAGAGTGGACTAGCGTGCAGTGGAGTAGCATCCAGTAGAGTGACGTACAGTGGAGAGACGTACAGTGACGTTGCATACAGTGTAATAGCATAGAGTGGAATGACGTTGAGTGAAGTCTCGTACAGTGGAGAGGTGTAGAGTGGAGTGGCATAGTGTGGAATAGCATATAGTCGAGTGGCTACAGAGGCGTGGCATACGGACGTATGTGAAATGTAGCAGTAATGTACATAATGGTGTGCAGAGTAACGCAAAAACAGTGAATTGCTCTGCCTTGTGTTTCTCTAGATTTGCCAATCAACACAGGGCCATGCATGGTGGCCTTGCATTCCTTTGTAAATCTGATTTAAGTATTGCATTGCCCAAAGGTTTTTCTGTTTGGTTGGTTTCCTTTTTCTTATTTGGTTTTTACACTGTTCTTGTTAATAACCCTGAAGACATTTGCTGCACACACGGATCCGCTGTGTAAAAGGAGGGATTATTTAATACTATAAATTGCCATAATGTGCTTAATGATGGTACTAATGAGTGGGTTATGCGGACAGATTAATGGATTGCCTAGCAACAATTTGTTAATAATGGTCCGTCAACGACACACTGTACCATGTATATGTAATGTGATCCTTGTGCAATATCATGAATAAAGACAATTAAAAAAAAAAAAAGTATTGCATTGCTGTTAGAAACGGGGTAGCGTGGTGCGGAGCGGGTAGGCTAAACTCCGGAGGATTGTGTAAAGCATCTGCGCAGCACACACTCACCGGCGACACACTGGACACACTACAAAAGAGACTCCACACCAGGTTGTGTAAAACTAGTCTTGTATTAGGAAAACACATTAGAGTCCTAATCACAGGCACATATAACACTGTGCCAACTGTCACCAGGTAGCAATTTACAGGGGGGATTATGTATAAGGTAGGGCCAATCGGGCCGCTGCCAGAACCATCACAGAGTACAAATAGTGAATGTAACTATCAGTAGTAAATGTGTAACAGCCAGTAGCTACTGGCCAGTCCATGCACTTAGTAACATCCTATTAGCACAAGGCAGGAACATAAGGCCTCATAACTTTAGAATCAGGCATAAATCACCTTTGCCGTAGGCCTGGAATGAAAACATCAGGTTAGGCATAGAAATGCAAAATGCATAATCATATTAGCATTGGCATCAAATGCGAGATTAGGCATTCCATCACACTATGCATAAAAATAGGCATAGGTCACATTGGGCATAATCACATTTGCATGAACCGCATTAGGCATGAAATGCAAGCGTCATAGCATGACATTCCTGAAAAGCACGGTAACCCCATGTACCCTCCATCACTGCCCTAGGCATAACCAGATAAGGATAGTAGGCATAGCATGGGGCATCTCATTAGGCATACATTCCAACAGCGTCAGCCCATTAGCATATAGCACATTAGCAATACACATCAAGATGTGAGCATAGAGGTCCCAACATTAGGGTCAGAGCATTGACATAAACCTCATTAGCAGTGGGCATAACCATGAGCCTAAAAATACATTCTGCATAACCATAGTAGAAGCATGAAGGCAACATCAGCGTAAGAACATTAGGCATTATCATATGGCCTTGGGGCATAAAACAGAATCAGTGGAGCCCATCTTGTTATGCACACAAGTATACCCCTCGTGGCAGATTGGTCCTTGGCGCCACTGCGCCTGGGGAGCCCCTCTTCTGGGACTCTCAAATCAACAATGCCCCCAGAACGGTGCAGCTGTGTAGTCACAAATGGTCCCTGGCACCTATATTGTCTCTGGAGCCCCACTCGGGGACTCTAAAGCGACCAGATGCCCAAAGTCAGAACTGTGGCCCTTCACCACCTCGACCCGGGAGAGCCCCACTCGGGACTTTAAAAACAACAATGCCCAATCATTGCAACGGCCCGCAACCGCGGCGCCGCTGGGGGGTCCCAAAAGAGTACTGGCACTACTGGGCTTAAGGTGAGCCCCCCACTCCAGGGCTACTACAGTCAAGACTGCCCCCAAAAAGAGTACTCGCACCACTACACACGTGGTGGCCCCACTCGGGACTCTGGAAATAGATTTTGGCCCCAACGTTGGAGCGGCCCGCTGTTCCTGCGGGGCCGCTCGGGCATACCAGGCACCGGTCCTGTGCCTCGATCTCGCTCGACTCCCCAGGCAGCCCACTCACCGGACTTTCCTGGGTCTTCTCCCGCTCAGGGGCCCGCTCTCCGGCGCGTCCTTCCGGCGAAGTGCCAGCGCGGGGTAGGCTCCCGCCTGGCGGCTTGGCCGTCGCGGGGCTCCCTCGGCACCACGGGAGCCCCCTTCCTGACTTCCGGTCGGCTTCAGCAGGTCGCAGGGCGGAGCGGAAAGCCTCGCGCTTCCTGGGCCTCCGCGCGGCTTCTTCGGGTGACGCTCCTCTCGGCTGCACCAATCCCAGCGCGGCTCCCCTCTGACGTCAGCCGGGGAGCCCGCGCGGTGCTCCGGGACTCGGGCCGGCTGCGGTGATCCCTTTGTGCACTTTCGCGGTGCGGCTGCAACGCGGGGTGGGCTCCCGCTGTTAAGGAGCCAAACGCGGGGTAGGCA
Organism: Calotriton arnoldi; assembly: GCA_963921515.1. Lineage (NCBI taxonomy): Eukaryota > Metazoa > Chordata > Amphibia > Caudata > Salamandridae > Calotriton > Calotriton arnoldi. Next base: position 2,082,296 of record CAWUFW010002094.1, read on the forward strand.
CCTGCGGTTCAAAAATAAGCATAAAGCGCGGGGTAGGCTCCCGCTACTATAATATGCATAAGGCAGCGGGGTGGGCTCCCGCTGTCAAACAAGCAGGCAGGGGGGAATCCCACACGCCGGGATTCCCTTGTAGCGCTTTAGAATCTCGGCGCTGCAGGCGTCAGCTCCTCTCTCTTCTGGGCACAGTTGTAGCGCCTTGGCAGCACCGCGCTGCAGGATCCAGCTCCTCTCTCGTCTGGGCAGGTGCTGGAGGCAGCGCTCACAAGGCGCAAGATGGCTCCCGGTTCCGGGGTCCCACACGAGAAGGTAGCGCCCACGCTCCTCACCTCCTTGGAGTGCAGGCAACCAAATGATAGCGCTCACGAGGCGCTAGGGCAGGAGAGCAGGCAGGCAATACTGGGCAAGATCAGCAGGCAGTGGGCACTCATCAAAGCAGGACAGCAGTTCCTAGGAACAGTCAACCCCCGTAATGTGGCACTCCTCCTGGCATAGCAGTCTTCACTCCAGCAAAGGGCTCTCACTGGCCCTGTGGACAGCAGAGGGGTACAGATGGGCTCAGGGGCCAGCACGCAGGCCCTTGCGGCGGTACCTCCTGGCAGAGTGTCCCCTCCAGATCAAAGTCCACGTACAGCGCAGCACATGGAGTCTCAGCTCCTCTATATATACACCCCTCACCCCACCTACCAGAAAGGGCCAGAACCTTCTAGAAGGCTCTCTGGGGAAACCGGTCCCAATTGGTTTTGGGGGAGGTGTAGAGCACCCTGTCTGCCAGGCTTCCCTCCAAAAGCTGGGGGTGTGTGACGGACACACCCCAGGGGGCGGAGCCAGCCTTGGTCACTTCGAGCACTAGACCAGTAACCCACCTCAGGCAGGCACAAGCACACAGACAGGGTGACGGTTTAAAAGTGACATTTACACAATGGTCAAAATAGACCTGCGTACACCATTGCGCAGCATGGAACATTCGCATTCCCGACACACCAACACATGGCCTACATCTTCTACCCTGGGGGAGATATCCCCTAAGGGGGGGGGGGTTCCTAATATAAGCCTATGGACGGCAGACAACACTCGCACTTTGCACTGCTGACCAGCGCTAAAGTGTCCAGAACCCTGAAACCCACCAATACCATACAGCAAACAGGCTAGGGGGAAAGGCAAAAAGTTCCGGGATGACCCTGCAAGCAGGGCCAAGTCCAACACAACCCCCTCCTAGCCAAAAGCCAGGGTAGACCACTCAATGCCTTGATGGGCTTCCCTGCTTGGGGTGAGAAAACATGGACGCGGGCCCGCAACTGCAGGGGCACCCGCAGGTTCTCCGCCATTCTGGACTGTGGTGGTTCCTTCCGTCAGAACTCCCCGGACCAACTAAGCCACCCCCCTGGTACTCTCTAGTTGGTTGCGGCCAGGACCGGCCCCTAGGCCCTCCAGATGTCTCTGGTCCTCGCCGTCTCACCGAGTGGGGGGCAGTAGCCCCAGGCACGTAGTACCCCTTGGCCACTCCACCTCTACTCTGTGCAGTTCCAAACTGCCACGGGTCCTCCCACCTGGGGACCGCACTCTCATGCTGACCACAAGTCAGGGGCGAGGCTCTCCTCCCCCTACCTCTCCTTCTGGGGTTCCGCCCTCTCCTCCTATGCGAGGCACCCTCAGAACGCCACTCTCCCACCAGTTCCGGACCTGGACCCGGTAACTGACTCACCACCCCAGGGTCTAACCCCTTAGGTAGCACCGGTGCCAGAGGCGAGTCCTCCCTCCCTCTGCACCCCCTCCCAGAGTTCCGCACCCTCCCACCGGGAGAAGTACCCCTGGAAGACAACCTGGGGGAAACACTGATAACAGATGTCCCTCCCTCCAGATCAGGCAATACCTGAACCTGGCCTCCCAACCCAGGGTCTAGACCCTGTGGCTGAGCCGGTGCCAGAGGCGAGTCCTCCCCCCCCCCCCCTGCACTCCTTCCCAGAGTTCCGCACCCTCCCACCTGGAGAAGTACCCCTGGAAGTCAAGCCGGTGGGGACCCTGATTGCAGGTGTCCCACCCTCCAGGTCAGGCAGTCCCTGAACCTGGCATCCCAGCCCAGGGTCTAAACCCTGTGACTGAGCAGACCCCCAAACCCCTGGAGCTCCGATTACGGACGCCCCTGGTTCTCCTGACACTAGGGGATCCCCTTCAATGGACGGCCTATCAGGACAGCCTAGGCTCCCAACCTGGGGTTCCCTTATGGAACTCTCCAGGCCCTGAGACTGCGGTTGGGGCACCTCGGGACACCTCCCCGTCTCACTCCTTCTCCTTGGAGACCGAACGTGAGGCCCTACAACCCTCTCACTACCCTGGGACCTAGCTGGGCTACTCTGCACTTCTCCCACCTTCCTGGGTTGGAAGGTCCCTGAGCCACTCCCTTCAGGATCACTCCCCAATGCTTCCTCAGACTCTCTGGCACTCACCCAAAGGTCTGCCTCCCGTGCAAGCTCCCTGGGATCAGAGAGCCCACAGTCAAACAGGTGTTGGCGCAACCTTGGGAAACAATTCTTGAGCATATGCTCCCTGGTAATTAAATGGAACAGCCCTTCCCAATCGTTCACCGCGCTACACACCATCCAATCCTCCAGTGCAGTCCAACACACATCCACAAACTCCTCCCAGGACTGGTGGGACAGTTTCTTGCTGCCCCTAAGTTTCAACCCGTACCCCTCTTCCAGGGAATCGGGCATCCTATACTGAGATCTGGGAGTGGGACTTCCTGCACTGGATGTACTCTCGCTGCCACCACCGGATCCCACCCTCACTGGCGAATCCAGACCACAGAAACCACTCTCAGGGGACAAGCTACCCTCCTGAGCTAGTCTCTCCCTGGCGAAGGCCCTCTCGGCCTCAGCCATCCTTTCCTGCGCTAGGACCTTTTCGGTCTCTAACCTTTTTTCTTCAACCCTCAGCTGCGCTATCTCCTTGGCGTGCTCTAACCGGAGCTTCTCCAAAGCCAGCTGATGTTCCCTTTCTTCCCTCCTATCTACCCACTCTTCTGGGGACAGGGAAAGGGATGGGGCATTACCCCTGACACTGGACCCAGCACGGGACTCCCTATCTACGGTGTCCTCAGTAGTTACTGATGTCCTCACCCTGTCATTTTCTACCTCCTGTCCAGGATCCTTAGGGCCATCCTCTCGGCATGCGGCCAGGGCCCTCTCTGCCTCATAGTGCTCCCGGTCCCATTCATCCTCTTGCCATTTAATCAGGAATCCCTGAAGGTCTGGCTTGGTGTCTGATCCACTTACTACTATGTCTCTCTCCTCACAGAACCCCCTCAACTCCAACACACTGTACTTAAACAGATTGTCAAAATCAAAGGCAGATTCCATTTTGGCAAGACACTAAGACACAGTGCAAGACAAGGGACATAGGTGCAACAGCTGCCACAGGAGTGCGCAATTCAAAATGACACTTTTAGGGCGAAACAAAATCAGGAAAAATAATCCCCAAAACCTGTGATTATCCTACATGCAGAATTTGTAGTGCAACCAGTTGTCGCTGTGGTACTGTGCAAACACAAGTCCTATCCCACCGCTGAACACCAATGTTAGAAACTGGGTAGCGTGGTGCGGAGCGGGTAGGCTAAACTCCGGAGGATTGTGTAAAGCATCTGCGTAGTACACACTCACCGGCGACACACTGGACACACTACAAAAGAGACTCCACACCAGGTTGTGTAAAACTAGTCTTGTATTAGGAAAACACATTAGAGTCATAATCACAGGCACATATAACACTGTGCCAACTGTCACCAGGTAGCAATTTACAGGGGGGATTATGTACAAGGCAGAGCCAATCGGGCTGCTGCCAGAACCATCACAGAGTACAAATAGTGAATGTAACTATCATTAGTAAATGTGTAACAGCCAGTAGCTACTGGCCAGTCCATGCACTTAGTAACATCCTATTAGCACAAGGCAGGAACATAAGGCCTCATAACTTTAGAATCAGGCATAAATCACCTTTGCCGTAGGCCTAGAATGAAAACATCAGGTTAGGCATAGAAATGCAAAATGCATAATCATATTAGCATTGGCATCAAATGCGACATTAGGCATTCCATCACACTATGCATAAAAATAGGCATAGGTCACATTGGGCATAATCACATTTGCATGAACCGCATTAGGCATGAAATGCAAGCGTCATAGCATGACATTCCTGAAAAACACGGTAACCCCATGTACCCTCCATCACTGCCCTAGGCATAACCAGATAAGGATAGTAGGCATAGCACGGGGCATCTCATTAGGCATACATTCCAACAGCGTCAGCTCATTAGCATATAGCACATTAGCATTACACATCAAGATGTGAGCATAGAGGTCCCAACATTAGGGTCAGAGCATTGACATAAACCTCATTAGCAGTGGGCATAACCATGAGCCTAAAAATACATTCTGCATAACCATAGTAGAAGCATGAAGGCAACATCAGCGTAAGAACATTAGGCATTATCATATGGCCTTGGGGTATAAAACAGAATCAGTGGAGCCCATCTTGTTATGCACACAAGTATATCCCTCATGGCAGATTGGTCCTTGGCGCCACTGCGCCTGGGGAGCCCCTCTTCTGGGACTCTCAAATCAACAATGCCCCCAGAACGGTGCAGCTGTGTAGTCACAAATGGTCCCTGGCACCTATATTTCCTCTGGAGCCCCACTCGGGGACTCTAAAGCGACCAGATGCCCAAAGTCAGAACTGTGGCCCTTCACCACCTCGACCCGGGAGAGCCCCACTCCGGGACTTTAAAAACAACAATGCCCAATCGTTGCAACGGCCCGCAACCGCGGCGCCGCTGGGGGATCCCAAAAGAGTACTGGCAATACTGGGCTTAAGGTGAGCCCCCCACTCCGGGGCTACTACAGTCAAGACTGCCCCCAAAAAGAGTACTCGCACCACTACACACGTGGTGGCCCCACTCGGGACTCTGGAAATAGATTTTGGCCCCAACGTTGGAGCGGCCCGCTGTTCCTGCGGGGCCGCTCGGGCATACAGGCACCGGTCCTGTGCCTCGATCTCGCTCGACTCCCCCAGGCAGCCCACTCACCGGACTTTCCTGGGTCTTCTCCCGCTCAGGGGCCCGCTCTCCGGCGCGTCCTTCCGGCGATGTGCCAGCGCGGGGTAGGCTCCCGCCTGGCGGCTTGGCCGTCGCGGGGCTCCCTCGGCACCACGGGAGCCCCCTTCCTGACTTCCGGCCGGCTTCAGCAGGTCGCAGGGCGGAGCGGGAAGCCTCGCACTTCCTGGGCCTCCGCGCGGCTTCTTCGGGTGACCCTCCTCTCGGCTGCACCAATTCCAGCGCGGCTCCCCTCTGACGTCAGCGGGGGAGCCCGCGCGGTGCTCCGGGACTCGGGCCGGCTGCGGTGATCCCTTTGTGCACTTTCGCGGTGCGGCTGCAATGCAGGGTGAGCTCCCGCTGTTAAGGAGCCAAACGCGGGGTAGGCACCCGCGGTTCAAAAATAAGCATAAAGCGCGGGGTAGGCTCCCGCTACTATAATATGCATAAGGCAGCGGGGTGGGCTCCCGCTGTCAAACAAGCAGGCAGGGGGGAATCCCACACGCCGTAGTGCTTTAGAATCTCGGCGCTGCAGGCGTCAGCTCCTCTCTCTTCTGGGCACAGTTGTAGCGCCTTGGCAGCACCGCGCTGCAGGATCCAGCTCCTCTCTCGTCTGGGCAGGTGCTGGAGGCAGCGCTCACGAGGCGCTAGATGGCTCCCGGTTCCGGGGTCCCACACGAGAAGGTAGCCCCCACGCTCCTCACCTCCTTGGAGTGCAGGCAACTAAATGATAGCGCTCACGAGGCGCTAGGGCAGGAGAGCAGGCAGGCAATACTGGGCAAGATCAGCAGGCAGTGGGCACTCATCAAAGCAGGACAGCAGTTCCTAGGAACAGTCAACCCCCATAATGTGGCACTCCTCCTGGCATAGCAGTCTTCACTCCAGCAAAGGGCTCTCACTGGCCCTGTGGACAGCAGAGGGGTACAGATGGGCTCAGGGGCCAGCACGCAGGCCCTTGCAGCGGTACCTCCTGGCAGAGTGTCCCCTCCAGATCAAAGTCCACGTACAGCCCAGCACATGGAGTCTCAGCTCCTCTATATATACACCCCTCACCCCACCTACCAGAAAGGGCCAGAACCTTCAAGAAGGCTCTCTGGGGAAACCGGTCCCAACTGGTTTTGGGGGAGGTGTAGAGCACCCTGTCTGCCAGGCTTCCCTCCAAAAGCTGGGGGTGTGTGTGATGGACACATCCCAGGGGGCGGAGCCAGCCTTGGTCACTTCGAGCACTAGACCGGTAACCCACCTCAGGCAGGCACAAGCACACAGACAGGGTGACGGTTTAAAAGTGACATTTACACAATGGTCAAAATAGACCTGCGTACATCATTGAGCAGCATGGAACCTTCGCATTCCAGACACACCAACACATGGCCTACATCTTCTACCCTGGGGGAGATATCCCCTAAGGGGGGGGGTTCCTAATATAAGCCTATGGACGGCAGACAACACTCGCACTTTGCACTGCTGACCAGCGCTAAAGTGTCCAGAACCCTGAAACCCACCAATACCATACAACAAACAGGCTAGGGGGAAAGGCAAAAAGTTCCGGGATGACCCTGCAAGCAGGGCCAAGTCCAACAATTGCCCATGTGACATTGTGAGTGATGCAAGGGTACCTCAATCCAGTAATACAGCTAGGCCTTAGTTATATTTTGGGCTATGGTATACCGTGATAACTTTGCAGTATACTGTGGCACTTGGCGATGACAAGCCAGTATATAATCGGGTAATGGCTGATTCTAGAGACTGAAAAGACAGCCATATTGTTTTTACTGCACTCTGGCTGTGTTCAGTGTTAGGGCCTTAGATATAGGTAAGTAGTAGGTCCCTTCTATTACCACTTTGTTAAAGTGGTAATAGGTAGGGATATTTATTTATATATTTTTAAATAAGTTTACTGGCATGTACCGCAGTAGTTTCACAAGATTTTGTGAAAGTACAGTGGTGACAGATATCACTAAGTTTAAAGGCCTAATACCTTAGAAAATACTTCCCCTAGTTATCTGCAGTACCCAAAAAGCATCATCTCTGCACCATAATGTATAATCCTGCCAAATTTCATGTAAATCCATTCAGCCGTTTTTGCGCAACATCAAATACAATAGTCTATGGAAAATGCATTGGTGGAAAGACGCGTTTTGAGACCCCCTTTATCTTTGCACCCCTTTTGGGACCCCATTTTATCTTTGCCACCCCTTAAAGATTCCCCACAAAAATTACATCGTCTCAAAATGTAGAAAATGCTATAGGTCTGGTTTGGAAGGTTTTGTGATGATTTATCAAACGGGTGGAAACTTATTAGGGAGCTAATATTCAAGGAATTCCTATCTTTGGGAGTACTAACTATAACTACAGCGTGGCAATCAGATTTAATGTGATTCCTTTCTTTTTATCTATTGTATTTGACATGTATTTGTTTATTGGTTTACATAATCATGTGACCATAAATGTGTCTTTTAGTCGTTTATGCAGTAATTTTGAAACTTTACATATGCAGTCTAGTTTATTTTTTGGGCTTCCTGCTACTTTTAGTTGGATTGTACAACATATGAAGCCTAAAGTGAATGAAAGCCAATCATTGTTGTTATAAAAATTAGGATTGTTTTTTTTTCCTAATGGCTAATAATCATGTCCTCCATATAATAGTTTGTGAGGCTCCCGGTTAGGTCACTTTTCCATTTTGTTGCACCGAAGTACATTAGGAAGATGGTTTATGTTTGGCTTGTTGGGCACAGTTTTATTTTGTGAGTAGAGAGCATGCAAAGAAATCTTAAGTAGATTAAGATGTATTGTATTTGTTTATAGATTTCCATTGGTATGTGACCATAAATGGGTCTTTCGGTTGTTCAAGTAGTAAATCTGAAACTTTACATATACAGTCTAGCTTATTCTTTGGGCTTCCTTGCTACTTTTAGTAGGATTGAACTACATATGCATATGAAGGCCAAATTGAATGAAAGGCAATCATTGCTACTGTTATAAAAAGTTATGTTTTTTTTTCCTAGTTGAAGTCCTCCAAATAGTAGTTTGTGTGGCTCACTGCTAGGTAAAGGTTTCATTTTGCTGCACAGGACTGTGTAAGAAACATGGTATTTGTTTAGCTTGTTGGGCCAGTTTTATTTTGTGAGCCAGAGAGCATACAAAGAAAGCTTATGTAGATTAAGATTTATTCTAAGTAAGTAAGTGCAGGTTTTATATAGCGCTCGATTGCCGAGGCTTCTTGGCGCTGGAGAAACATAGAAGAACGAGTAAGTCCATGTATTTGTTTATAGGTTTCCGTTAGCATGTGACTATAAATGGGTCTTTCAGTTGTTCATGTAGTAAATCTGAAACTTTACATATGCAGTTTAGTTTGTTTTTTGGGCTTCCTTGCTACCTTTAGCAAGATTGTGCTACATATAAAGGCCAAAGTGAATGAAAGGCAGTCATTGTTATTGTTATGAAAATGTAGCTTATTATTTGTTTCTTAGTGGCCAATTATCATATCCTCCAAATAGTAGTTTGTGTGCTCACTGCTAGGTAAAGTTTTCACTTTGTTGCACAGGTGTGCATAAGAAAGATGGTATTTGTTTAGCTTGTTGGGCCAGTTCTATTTTGTGAGCCAGAGAGCATGCAAAGAAAACCTATGTAGATTAAGATGTATTCTATTTGTTATGTATTTGTTTCCATTAGCATGTGGCCATAAATGGGTCTTTCAGTTGTTCATGTAGTAAATGTGGAATTTTACATATGCAGTCTAGTTTATAATTTGGTCTTCCTTGCTACTTATAGTAGTATTGTGCTACAAGATATCACTAAGTTGAAAAACCTTATAACTTAAAAAATACTTACTCTACTTACCTGCACTACCTCCACTAAATCTTCTGCACCCCCTAATATATAATATTGCCTGACTGTACAGTTGAAGGGGAGGGGGCACACAACCCCCCTCACAGGCTGATTTCGGCCCCAGGGCCACCACCCCTGGGGCCCGGCCATACAATTATAGGGGAGGGGACACGTGGCTCCCTTCTTAGGCCCATTTTGGCCCCGGGGATCACCATCCCCGGGTCCCGGCCATTAAATAGGAGGGGGGGCTGCATGGCCCCCATCCTTGGGATTTTTTCAGCAATCAGGGACCCAACTCCTGGGGCCCAGCGGTGCGAGTTATAGTGGGGGGCCACGCAGCCCCCCTTACGGAGCCATTAATGGCCCTGGGGACCCCATCCCCAGGGGCTGGCTCCAGATATGTTGCGGGTGCCCATCCCTGTACATAGCGGTTTCCCTGCCCGCACTGGACCCCATCTCCCGAGGCCCACCTGTCACTATAACTTGTGCACTAAGGTAACTGTTACTTGTGCTCTCGCCATGCACTGCTAATTACCCAACATATTACATCAGTCCTGACATCTTCTCTGACATCATTGATAATATCACTGCAACATTTGCAATAAAATTATTGATGAGAAAACTATGCATGGCGGAGGTATATTTACCTTAGGGCACTAGTTATAGTTTCTTCAGATAAGTATATCTATAACTGCTGAATTTCTATGGTTTTGTTCGTGTAAAATCTGAACCTAGCTATAACGTCCTTGTAACCTTTGTTTTTTAATGAATTTTATATATATATATATATATATATATATATATATATATATATATATATATCAAATTAATTATTAGAAATATTAATTACATGTTTACAATCAAATAATAATCTTCGAAACGTGCTCATATCCTATATAGCAACGAGACTCATTATATTCTTCAATATAAGAAAGATCATTAGCCCTTCTTTCTTGTTGGCTGCCTGTTTGGTCCATTGCTTCCCAGACCAAATTACTCTGTCTGTTATGGTTGGAGGAGGCCCAGGACTTCATGGCCCCCAACCCTCAGTGAGGGGAGTTAGAGACTATGAGGCCAGCGCAGGCCTGGGCGAAGACTGCGCCCATCTGCGTCTGGAAGAGGGTGAGTTGGGCCACCCCTCTTGGCTTTTATATCCAATTCCACTCTGGTCACCTGCGCGACTTCAAGGTAGTCTCTTTCTCTTAGTGTTGTCCTTGGTGCAAGCATGGGGAAAAGAAAGGCTATATCCCTAAAAGAGAGAAAGGGAGATCCCACTGCCCAAAGGTCCTCTATCACTAACTACCTCACTACTGTAATGGGGGTGTTATCGTCTGAACTAGAAAACGTGGAGGAAAGGCTTGATGCTGCACAAAAGTAATCATATAATCTTCCTCTGGAGCCTCAGATTATTGTATTTAATAGTGTGGCGCGCCCCCCAGAATCCTCAGAAAAGTGTTGAGAATGTTATACATAGAGAAAAGCAGCAGACAAAATTGCTTAAGGAGAGTAGACCCTCTACCTCATGTACCAGACAGAAAAACGAGGATGACCATGAGGACAGTATCTCAATCTTAGTAAGCTCACCTTCTTTAATAAAGAAGAGAAGTGAGGTTAATACCAGGGTACTTAGAAAGTCTACTCCAGCAGAATGTCAATTTGATACGGCTGCAAGGAATCCATGCCTTCATGTTGATGATGGAATGGAGAATAACAACAATAATAGTAACACAGTAACAAAGGCTATCCAAAGTTGTCTTGGATCTTTGCAATCAATGTTTAATGAAGATAGAATCTTTAATGAATAACTTTGACTTTTGTACTAAAATGGAAGCTAAGATCATTGCCATGCTTAAGCATTCACTGACATGAATGAACTTATTTTCTACAACCACCCACTATACTCAGAGGAGTGACACTAGTAGAACCAATCAAATGGGAAACACAGTACCTGTATCATTTGTTGAACCCCCTGACAAACACAATGCTGTTAAAAAGGTAACAGAGGTAACACAGGAAAACCCTAGGATTGTTTTTGCATCTAAGTGGTACAAGCCATCATAGGGACGCAATCCAAATACAGGGCCCTCACTTAACTCCACGAAATTCAGGGTAGGATAATCCCAAAAATCCTACATGTAAAGAGACTCTGCAACTACCACCAGATTGTATACCCTATGTGATTGTGCTAGAAGATGTACAGCTGGCAATCAACAGGTTCTATGAGGATGGCCTGGCCCCAAAACACAAGTCTCCATATTGGTTAAGTACCAAAGTGGGTTACCACAATGATCTGTATAATGAGATACTTTTAAACCATAGATTTGGATGTGTCGGACAAACCAGCCAGAAATCAAAAGGAGATTGTATTGTGATAAAATGGAACCCAATGTTTGTCAGACATCTACTTCAACGTTTTAACGACCTGGCAAAAAAACAAGAAAGAGTACGGGCGCATCTGCTCAGTTTCTTTTACAGACCAAACTAATGCTTAACAAACACTTGTACTAATTATGGGAGGGATTTAAAACCACAAGTGCACATAGCAGGAGTGCTATAATGTCCCAGTTAGAAATTGTTTTGAGCCAATTGAAATGTTGAAAATAAATGAATAACTGCTACCTTATACAAAGGTGAACTAGCACAATCCCTGGCTGGGAATTGAATCTGACATTCCGATCCAAAACCCTCATACATTCTTGGCTGAAATAGAGAGTCTCCAGATAAAAAACCATTCACATTTAGTATGGGTTTAAGCCTCATTACATGGAACATTGCGAGAGCTTGAACTAAGATTGTAAATCCAGATAGGTTGTTGTATGTAATTGACTTTGACATTGTATGTTGCCAAGAAACTTGTATGAAAAAAAGTTTCACATTGATGGTTTTTATGCTTTTGCTCACCAAGCCTCATCGGTAGCCGCAGGTAATGCCAAGGGATGCTTGGCCACGTTTATCTCTGTTCAAATTCCCACTCTGAGAGTATCAGAAGTCCGGTCCTCCCCTCATTTCTTCAATCAATCAATCAATCACAGAATTTGTAAAGCGCACTACTTACCCGCGAGGGTCTCAAGGCGCTGGGGGAGAAAAAAGGGGGGGGGTGCTGCTACTGGTCGAACAACCAGGTCTTGAGTAGCCTCCTGAAGGTCAGCAGGTCTTGGGTCTGTCGTAGGCTTAGTGGAAGGGTGTTCCAGGTCTTGGCGGCGAGGTGGGAGAAGGATCTGCCGCCGGTGGTGGTTCTTCGAATGCGAGGGACGGTGGCGAGGGAGAGGTCGGCGGAGCGGAGTTGGCGGTTGGGGACGTAGAAGAGGAGTCGTGTGTTGAGGTAGGCTGGGCCAGTCTTGTGGAGTGCCTTGTGTGCGTGGATGAGGAGTTTGAAGGAGATTCTCCTGTCGACCGAGGAGCCAGTGCAGGTTCCTCAGGTGGGGGGTGATGTGGCTGTGGCGTGGTACATCGAGGATCAGGCGTGCAGAGGCGTTTTGTATGCGTTGCAGTCGCTTGATGAGCTTGGCCGGGGGTCCCGCGTAGAGGGCGTTCCCATAGTCGAGTCTGCTGCTGACGAGGGCCTGGGTGACTGTTCTTCTCGTGTCTGTCGGGATCCACCTGTAGATCTTGCGGAGCATGCGGAGGGTGTTGAAGCAGGAGGATGAGACTGCGTTGACTTGCTTGGCCATGGAGAGCGTTGAGTCGAGGATGACTCCCAGGTTGCGTGCGTGGTCGGTGGGTGTCGGGGCTGCTCCTAGCGTCGTTGGCCACCAGGAGTCGTCCCAGGCTGAGGGGTTGGAGCCGAGGATGAGGACCTCTGTCTTCTCCGTGTTCAGTTTTAGTCGGCTGATCTTCATCCAATCGGCGACGGCCTTCATCCCTTCATGGAGGTTGGATTTGGCGGCGAGGGTCCTTGGTGAGGGAGAGGATCAGTTGGGTGTCGTCGGCGTAGGAGATTATGTTGAGGTCGTGCTGTCTGGCGATGCGTGCGAGCGGGGCCATGTAGATGTTGAACAGTGTTGGGCTGAGGGACGATCCCTGGGGTATGCCGCAGATGATCTCGGAGGCTTCGGATCGGAATGGTGGGAGGCGGACTCTCTGGGTTCTGCCGGCGAGGAAGGAGGTGGCCCATTCCAGGGCCTTGTCTCGGATCCCTGCGTCGTGGAGGCGTGCGCGTAGAGTGCGGTGGCAGACAGTGTCGAAGGCGGCGGAGAGGTCCAGCAGGATGAGGGCTGCGGTCTCACCGTTGTCCAGCAGGATCCTGATGTCGTCGGTGGCGGCGATGAGGGCAGTCTCAGTGCTGTGGTTGCTGCGGAACCCCGATTGGGATGGGTCCAGGATGCTGTTTTCTTCGAGGTATCGGGTAAGCTGCTTGTTGACGATCTTCTCGATGACCTTGGCTGGGAACGGAAGCAGGGAGATGGCCCGGAAGTTCTTGAGGTCTCTCGGGTCCGCCTTGGGTTTTTTGATTAGGGCGTTGATCTCTGCATGTATCCAGCTCTCTGGGAAGGTCGCGGTCTCGAAGGAGAGATTGATGATGTTGCACAGGTGGGGTGCGATGGAGCTGCTGGCTTTGTTGAAGATGTGGTGCGGGAAAGGGTCTGACGGGGAGACGGAGTGTATCGTGCTCATGGTCTTGATGGTGTCCTCGATGTTCACCCTGGCCCAGGCTGGCAGGGGATCGTGGTTGATGGTGTGCGGCGGGTCTGGTGCTTCGATCTTCGTTGGGGCTGTCTGGGTGTTGAAGCTGTCGTGGATGTCGGCAATCTTGCGGTGGAAGAAGGTGGCGAGGGAATCGCACAGGGGTTGCGACGGTGGGATGGTGTTGGAGCTGGGGTTGGAGAGTTCCTTCACGATGTTGAAAAGTTCCTTGCTGTTGTGTGCGTTGTTGTCGAGGCGGTCTTTGAAGGAGATTCTCTTGGCGGACTTGATGAGGTGGTGGTGGTTACGGATGGCGTCTTTGTGGGCTGCGTGGCTGTCCGGTGCCTTATCACTGTGCCATTTCTTCTCTAGTTTCCGGCAGGTACGCTTGGAAGCTAGGAGTTCCGAGGTGAACCAGCTGGCTCTTTTGGTGGTGTCAGCGTAGGTGGGTTTTTTCAGCGGGGCGAGGGTGTTGGCACAGTCGTCCATCCATCTTCTGAGGTTGCAGGCAGCGTCGTCGGTGTTGGATGGGTCGGAGGGAGGGCTGAGAGCGAGGGTTGCCCGTAGTTGGTCTTCGGTGACTTTGCTCCAGCAGCGGCGTGGGATCTGTTGGGTGCGGTGGTGTGTGGTGGGTTTCTGGAAGGTGAAATGGATGCAGCGGTGGTCGGTCCAGAGGAGTTCCGTGGTGTGGCTGAAGGAGACGTGGGAGCTGGAGGAGAAGATGGGGTCGAGCGTGTGGCCGGCGGAGTGGGTCGGTGTTGTGACGAGCTGGCTCAGACCGAGGTTGGCGAGGTTGTCGATCAGGGTGGTGGAATTGCTGTCGTTCTTGTTCTCCAGGTGAAAATTCAGGTCTCCGAGGAGGATGTAGTCGTGTAGAGGTCAGGGCGTGCGTGCTGATGAAGTCGGCGATGGAGTCGCTGAACTGGGGTCGGGGCCCAGGGGGTCTGTAGACGAGGGTGCCTCTGAGGGTGGTGTTGGGGTCCGTGTGGATCTGGAAGTGGATGTGTTCGGCGGTGCTGAGAGTGTTGTCGGTGCTGGTCGAGACCCTGATGGTGTTCTTGTGGACGATGGCGATTCCTCCTCCTATTGCGTTGGCGCGGTCTCTGCGGGTGATCTTATAGCCGTCTGGGATGGCTATGGCGATGTCGGGGGCGGAGGAGTCGTTCATCCAGGTCTCTGTCAGGAAGGCGACGTCTGGTGATGATGTGTCGAGCAGGTCCCAGAGCTCGACGGCGTGTTTGCGTGCGGAGCGGGTGTTCAGTAGGATGCATCGGAGGTGGTTGCGGTCCTTCTTGGCGGGTGCCTCGGTGGCTCTGAGGCTGGTGTAGCTGCACGTCCGGCAGGTGAAGGGACCATGGGTGCGTTTCGGGGCGGTCTTGAAGCAGTTGTGCGTCCGTCCGGGGTTGAGAGCGTGGAGTGTGGTGGCATCGTATCGGCGTGCGGTCCTCGAGGCTGGTGCCGGGGCGCACGGCCCAGGCGTTCTGGCGCTGGGCACGGTCCAGGCACGGACGGGCGCAGACAAGCTTGCCTTAGGCGCGCCTTCGGCGCGTCAGCGGCGCGGCCGCGCAGCGGCCGCCATATGGGGAGGTGGGAGGGAGGAGCAGCTGGGAGGCGGGGGCAGCGAATGGGCAGTCAGGGGGGCGGGGCCGCAGGGGACGCAGCTGCGGGATTGGAGAGAGGCAGCGAGGGGTACAGAAGGCAAGAAGGACACCGGGAAATGGGGGCAGCGAGGGAGACAGAAGGAAAAATGGACAGAAATACAGTGGGGGCAGCGAGGAGGCAGAGGAGAAAAACGGGCACACAGCAATGGGGGCAGCGAGGGTACAGAAGGAAAAATGGACAGAAATACAGTGGGGGCAGCAAGGAAAAACAGACGAAAAACGGGCACACAGCAATGGGGGCAGCGAGGGTACAGAAGGAAAAATGGACAGAAATACAGTGGGGGCAGCGAGGGAAAAACAGACGAAAAACGGGCACCGAGGCCACAAGCAGAGGGCGAGCTTACCAGCAGCAGCAGCGGGCAGGACACCACAGGCGGAGCTGTGTGGTGGGGGAGCGACCTACCTGGTAAGGTCAAGGGTCGCTCTCCTCACCGCGCAGCGGCCGCCATATATGGGGAGGTGGGAGGGAGGAGCAGCTGGGAGGCAGGGGCAGCGAATGGGCAGTCAGGGGCGGGGCCGCAGGGACGCAGCGGCGGGATTGGAGAGAGGCAGCGAGGGGTACAGAAGGCAAGAAGGACACCGGGAAATGGGGGCAGCGAGGGAGACGGAAGGAAAAATGGACAGAAATACAGTGGGGGCAGCGAGGGAGGGAGAGGAGAAAAAACGGGCACACAGCAATCGGGGCAGCGAGGGTACAGAAGGAAAAATGGACAGAAATACAGTGGGGGCAGCGAGGGAAAAACAGACGAAAAACGGGCACACAGCAATGGGGGCAGCGAGGGTACAGAAGGAAAAATGGACAGAAATACAGTGGGGGCAGCGAGGGAAAAACAGACGAAAACGGGCACCGAGGCCACAAGCAGAGGTCGAGCTTACCAGCAGCAGCAGCGGGCAGGACACCACAGGCGGAGCTGTGTGGCGGGGGAGCGACCTACCTGGTACGGTCAAGGGTCGCTCTCCTCACCGCGTAGTGGCCGCCATATATGGGGAGGTGGGAGGGAGGAGCAGCTGGGAGGCAGGGGCAGCGAATGGGCAGTCAGGGGGGCGGGGCCGCAGGGGACGCAGCGGCGGGATTGGAGAGAGGCAGCGAGGGGTACAGAAGGCAAGAAGGACACCGGGAAATGGGGGCAGCGAGGGAGACAGAAGGAAAAATGGACAGAAATACAGTGGGGGCAGCGAGGGAGGCAGAGGAGAAAAAACGGGCACACAGCAATGGGGGCAGCGAGGGTACAGAAGGAAAAATGGACAGAAATACAGTAGGGGCAGCGAGGGAAAAACAGACGAAAAACGGGCACACAGCAATGGGGGCAGCGAGGGTACAGAAGGAAAAATGGACAGAAATACAGTGGGGGCAGCGAGGGAAAAACAGACGAAAAACGGGCACCGAGGCCACAAGCAGAGGGCGAGCTTACCAGCAGCAGCAGCGGGCAGGACACCACAGGCGGAGCTGTGTGGCGGGGGAGCGACCTACCTGGAAAGGTCAAGGGTCGCTCTCCTCACCGCGCAGCGGCCGCCATATATGGGGAGGTGGGAGGGAGGAGCAGCTGGGAGGCAGGGGCAGCGAGTGGGCAGTCAGGGGGGCGGGGCCGCAGGGGACGCAGCGGCGGGATTGGAGAGAGGCAGCGAGGGGTACAGAAGGCAAGAAGGACACCGGGAAGTGGGTGCAGCGAGGGAGACAGAAGGAAAAATGGACAGAAATACAGTGGGGGCAGCGAGGGAGGCAGAGGAGAAAAAACGGGCACACAGCAATGGGGGCAGCGAGGGTACAGAAGGAAAAATGGACAGAAATACAGTGGGGGCAGCGAGGGAAAAACAGACGAAAAACGGGCACACAGCAATGGGGGCAGCGAGGGTACAGAAGGAAAAATGGACAGAAATACAGTGGGGGCAGCGAGGGAGGCAGAGGAGAAAAACGGGCACACAGCAATGGGGGCAGCGAGGGTACAGAAGGAAAAATGGACAGAAATACAGTGGGGGCAGCGAGGGAAAAACAGACGAAAAACGGGCACACAGCAATGGGGGCAGCGAGGGTACAGAAGGAAAAATGGACAGAAATACAGTGGGGGCAGCGAGGGAAAAATTTCTTGGCCACACTACTATCTTTTCCTGAAGAACCTGATATATTGCTGATTCATTTTTATTACAGTATTTGTAATCGTACTATCAGCAATGTGTTTGATAGCGTTTTGGGACGTTTTTATTTGGGAAACAATCATATTGTGTTGTTAATAATGGTAGGGGATTTTAATATCCCCATGCGTGAATATAATTGTCAGTCAAGTTGTGATCTTAATGATACGAAGAATGAAAATGTGGCTCCCTTTAAACATGCTGTTTATGGTGAGGCTTTAAATGGACTTATCCTGAAATACAATTTAGTCTGCACTAGTGACATAATTCAAAGACAAAGTAACTTTGTCCCGACTTTTATTGGAAACCCTAAAGGGAGTACCAATGATTTTATTATGATGTCTGCTGATCTTTCTCCATTACTTCTGGACTTTGAAATTGTGAGTAAATGTTGTGGTGATCACAACCCCCTCACTGTCGTATGGAACTTAATTACAAAATCAAGGGGAGTAGAAAAAAGAATGCATGGGATAAAGGATAAAGTATACTAAGAATAAAGAGATCAGAATAAAATGGGACAAGGGCAACCCAGTAGACTTTACTGAGAAGGTAGTAGGGGAGAACATCGATTCCATTTTAGCCTGCATGTCCTATGAACTAGATCCAGGCAGTATTCAAAATGGCTTTAAAAAAATGTGTATGTCGATCTCAGATGCACTAATCCCTAACATGGTATCACACGAGGTACCGCATAGCAGATGGTTTAATTCAGACTGAACAGCTGCTCATAAGCAGCTGAAAGCAGCATTGCAGGCACGCCCACGATTGAGACAAGGAGTTAAAAGATGCTAGGCTTCTATATAAACGTACCTTAGAGTAGAAAAAACTGAGATACGACTTAAAGCCTGGGATGACCTTTCAGAAGCTTGTAGTGTGAGCGATTAATACTAGATTCTGGAAGATAGTAAACCACCCTTTCATTTCTACATATGAGACCCTGAGGGCTGGGTCTTTCATTCCAGATGAATTATGGGTGACCCATTTGTCAACAATATTTCAGTCTGGGAATAGGGAAGTTCACCTATCTGAAATAGACAGTGTGATGCACATGAACTTACAAAATCATCAGTGTGTTCTCAACTCGATACAAGTGCAGGACGTAGCCTTAGCAATCCAAAAGAGAATTGCATGGAAGGCACCCGGGCCAGATGGTATACCAGCTGGCATTTTTAAAATTGATATTAAACTATGGACACCATTGCTAACAAACATTATAAGAACTACATTGATAAACCCCATACCAGACTCATGGAGGACAGCTACTATTTTGCCTATTTTTAGGAAGGGGATAGATCTTCACCATCCTGCTACCGGCCCATATCTTTAATAGATTAAAATGCTAAGATCTTGCGTCGGGTACCTCTGTCCCGCCTGGAAGCCTGGGGCCGAGGAAAACAACATACTTACAGAGGTACAATATTGTTTTAGACCATGTATTGGCACCGTGGAACAGTGCCTTAATCTTTACCTCCTGGTACGGAAATATGTCATGGCCAAGGAGGGTGCTTTACATCTAGCCTTTATGGCTCTCTCTAGCTCCTTTGGCTTAGTAAACCTTTCAAAACTCTGGGTCTTAATGGAACAGATGGAGTGGACAGGGAATTGCTCACCTTAATAAGACGCCTGCATCATGATAGATCAGTTAAAGTCCACTATGGCTTACTAGATGAATGTACCTCCCAAATTAGAACCATGCGGGAGTGAGACAGGTGTATCTTGGCCCCCCTTTCATATTCTTACTTCCTATAAATGAGATTAAAACCACTTGTTATGTAAGAGAAAGGATATGCCTTGAATGGGAACCCAGTCCAGACCAATTTTACTGTACGCAAGCGATATAGTCCGTACGATAAAGTCCTCATTTCCCATACAGCAAATGGCCATCAAGTTTTGCTGGACTCTTTTTTTAGCCTTTATGCAAGACTTAAAGTTAAAGGTGAATTTTTCAAAGTCATATGTTATGACATGTGGGCGCCCTAATACTAAGTCAAAATCCTACCATATAGGGGGTGTGTACCTTGAAAAGACAAAAACTTGTAATTATTTGGGGATTCTGTTTTCTTCTTCGTTAAGTTGGACTACCTACCTTTTTATCTCTAAAATTACAAAAGTTTAGTAGAACCATGGAGGCCATCTTTAGATATGCACCAAGATTACGCCACCAACCTGTTACAGAAATGGTAAATATTTACAAAAGCAAATGTATCCCAGGAGGGACATCTGGAACAGGTTTGTAGGGTTATAGAAATGTGGAAACTCTTCAATGTGCTGAAAATGTTTTATTGGTACCCAGAGGCACTGCTTCTTAGATCTGTCATGAGGAACTAGGGTTGACTTGTTTAGAAGATTTTATTGGGCAAGCACCACTAATGTTGTGGCTAAATAGTTGGGGTAAACCAGAGGCAGGCTTTGCCAGAATTATTCTTCATGACTGCCTTACACTCGATAAACAGGAGCGATATC
The DNA here is from genome assembly GCA_963921515.1 of Calotriton arnoldi. NCBI lineage: Eukaryota > Metazoa > Chordata > Amphibia > Caudata > Salamandridae > Calotriton > Calotriton arnoldi. Next base: position 2,102,084 of record CAWUFW010002094.1, read on the forward strand.
CTTGGTTTACTTACTTAAGAAAAACCTTTGAGGTGATAGGCATCCCTGAATTATTTAGAAACCCACTGTCAATAAACCTGGCTGTAAAGAAACAGACCAACAGTGATATTTTGACTTTTGCATGAAGCTGCGATTGGAGAAGGCCCAGTATAAGGAAACCGCTTTTAGGTATTCTTCTGTCTCAAATACAAGGGGAATAGAACCTTATTTAGAATGGATAGAGAATCCCAAATATTGTGTGTATTTGACTCTTTTTAGATTATGTACAGTAGACTTTAAGGTAGCTATTCCATTGCAAGAAATCTGGCAGCAGGAACTTCCTCCATGTAGATGTGACAACTTCTACAAACCATGCACAATTCACTTAATGCTGTTCTGCCCACTGTATTTAGCCCCGCAGATCTCCTTTCCGGTTACCATTTTGCATAGTTCCTATTGTGTTGCCAACATTAGACAATATAAGGATGGCTTGGTGTTTCTGCATTGCCCTAACAGTAGCCCTCACACCTTTACGGTTGTTAATCCTGCCAGAACTGTCACGTTAAAAGACTATTTTTGGTATCTCTTTGACAGTTTTATGTAATTTTTCCTCACTCTTGAGTACACTATCATTGCACCCCACACATTTAGGGTACCCTCACACTCGAACTCTTCATCATACAGCAAGAACAATAAAAGATCTCGACCAAAGCAACCCTTTGTGGGGTCCATAGGGCATTGCAGTGCCAGCCCTACGAGGAGCAAAACCCGATGATGAAGCATTACATCCCCAGGAATGTGTTCAGGGCACCAAGAACTAATCCTTAGGATTCCCTCTCCACGTCTCGTCCACTGTTTTGTCTCTCTTTTTTTTTTATGGGAACAGTAACTTCCCTGTTGGTTTGATTATTGCTCTCGGAGCCTAGGTACTGGAGCTTTTTTAGCTCCTAGTCCCCCCTCCTTTTTTGCTTTGAGTTAAAAGTACAGTGGTTCAGCCAAGGGACTTGCACTATCCTTTTCACTTGTTTTGTGTCTCATGAATACCCATATCACAGCATAAACATACCCTTGCTACACCATGGATGACAACCAGGGCCTGGGTTTTGGTGGAGATGCCATTGCTGAAATCTTAAGGACGTCATCCATATTAGGGACAGGAGGTAGCACAACAACGTGCAGCAATCTGGATTATTGAAACTCCATCACTGCCCTGAACAAACAACAGGTCAAGACAGCCATGCACAGGGCTGTCATGACAGAGTACCTTAGAGTAAGCATAGCACCAAATGGGCTCATAGTGACCACAGCACCTTGCTTGATTCTGGAGGACATAGTGTTTGGACGGGAATGGAGCCAGATTGTGTGGAAGTGCACATGCGACTGGCTCATTATTATTATTAACACTACCAAGCGCCTGTCTGATGCACTCATCATCAAGATCAACATTGCAGAAAGGGCATTGAAGGTTGGGATCAGTAACTCAGCATTCAAGTCATGGCTCTCTGAGATCAATGCTCAGATGAACAAACACAAGGACTACCTTATGCAGCTGAAGATATTCAAGCTTTAGAAGGATATCAAAAGGTTCAACAAAGAGAAGGTATTCCCCTACACAAAGGAAGGTTACCAACCGCCTGGCAGGGAACTCTCATCAGATGATGGTGCTACCTTATCTCACAGGCCACACCACTCCTAAAGCAGCAACTTGAGCAACAGCAGCTGAGGCAGTACCGAAGGTCACCGGGGACTGGTCACCCCACCACCCATGTATAGGTACCCGATGCCCCCTTTCCAGGACATACACAGATGTGGCACCCGGGTTCCAGATGCCCCCTCAGCCACCACAGACCTTCGTCAAACAACCCTTTCCCCAACCTTTTTTAGGCAGAGGCTGGGGCAGGGGTAGAAGAAGAAGAAGAAGAAGAAGAAACAACAAGCAGGTGCATTGGCAACAGCAAGATACCCAGATGGAGACCATGAGCCAGACGTCCAAAAAAACTAATTGTTAACCTCTCAAAGAGGGCTCTTACCCAAGACGAGACTGTGGTACTACGGAAAGGCCTTGGCTTTGAACCCACCACACGGGAAAACTAATTTAGACTCACAAGGAAACTTCACCAGTTTTTCTGCAAAGTCCCCCTCCGGGCAGTTTTTCAGGACAAGACCGTCCCGGACCTTGAAGATTGCGGGCTAAGGCTACCGTCAAGGTTCACAACCACTGCAGCCATGACACCAAGTAAGGTTCTCACTTTTGAAAAAAACATACAAAAGAGACAGCACAGATCAGAACATCCAAGTCCTACGACAATCTACCATCCAGACAATGTGAAGCGATCACCTCTTTGACCGAGGACCCCTCGATCATAATAAAACCAGCAGACAAGGGCGGGGAGATTGTTGTTATGAACTCCACCGGCTATGATCAAGAATGCCTTCGCTAACTAGCGGATGGAAGATACTACCATCCTATGGACTCAGATCCAACTGACATCCTGATGAAACGCATTCAGTCAATGGTCACAACGGCAGAGGCACAGGACTTGATCACAAAACATGAAGCTGAGTTCCTGGTGAATACATCTCCAAGGACCCCTTATTTCGACATACTACCAAAAATACACAAGGACATTAACCCCCCTCCAGGAAGACCTATCATCTCTGTTATCAGATCCCTACTGGAACCTTTAAGTAAATCTGAAACCGCTACCTCCAACCTTAAGTCCAGAGAACCCCTTTGTTCCTCAAGGACACTAGGCGTGTGCTTAACTTGGCTGCAGATATCAATAATCAACAGGAAATCGATCCCCTTGTGACCCTGGACGTAGAGGCATTGTATACAAACATCCCATAGAACCATTAAGGTCATTGAGGCTCGTCTCAGAGCACAAACTTGGACGACCACTACTCCCAATGGCTGTATCATAAGAACACATTTTTCAAGTTCAAGATCCAGATATACCATCAGATACAAGGGACATCGATGGGCAGCACATTCACGTTAATCTGGCCTGCCTCTAAATGGCCCAATTTGAGGAGCAACACGTTTTCAGTGGCACAAATCCCTTGATGGACAATATCCTCACGTGGAGACTAAACATAGATGACGTTCTGGTCCTCCAGAAAGGGGACGACATCAAGTGTTGTGAATTTGGCAGCTGGATCAAAACTCTGAACCCTTATCTAAGGTTCACCCAGTTATCCTCCACGAGAGATAACGTTCCTTGATCTACTCATCTCTATTGAGGATGGACACCTATGTACTAAGACTTGCAAGAAAAGCACTGACTGTAACAGCCTTGTCTTATTTGATAGTCATCATCCAAAAGCCCTATGGGAGAATCTGACGTATGGACAGTATCTCAGCCTTCAAAGGAATTGTAGCCTACTAAAGGATTATGATACACAAGCCAAGATACTCGGTAAGAACCTATTTGACAAGAACTATCCAACTAGAGTAATCAAACAAGCTAAGAAGAAGACACGGAACAACCACCAGGAAGTCCTCTTGGAGACCAACATAAGACCCACTGAAGATGTCGTGACTTGGGTGACTACCTTCACCTGAACTTCAACAAGATCAAGCGTATCATCATGAAGCATTGGGGCATTCTCAACACTGGCTCCCTGCAGATTCCACAGCCACAATTTTCCTTCAGGCGAACCCACAACCTTAAGGACCTCCTGGTGTTTACCAGACCACGTACGAAACAGGCTCAAACGCAGAACACCTTGTGGGCTCTCCCACCCGTCACAAGAAACTACCTGTGTGGGTCCTATGGCGTTAGTTCACTCATCAACATTCGAAAGAGATAAGACTTAGCCCTCGATTTACCTGGACACAAAAAGGTCACAAAAATTGCATCTATCTGATCACATGCCCATGTGGCCTTCATTATGTGGGTATGACCACGAGCGCCGTAAAAACAAGGATCGTGGAACACCAGAGCACCATCTGTTGCGGATGCAGTGCCACTAAGATGTGCAATCACTTTAGCGATCTCAAACACTCTCCTGATGACCTAAGGAAGACCATTTTGGAAGACAACCATGTGTGGAATACCGCAAATCTTTTCAGAAAGGAGCAACAATGGATATTCGGTCTTTTCACTAACAGCACAGCCCTAAACAATGAGATCCCGGGGTGTGAGGTATAACCCCTTGACTCAAATTTCCTTAAACAAGGTTTAGTCATCCAGGGATGTACTCAAAACGTCCCTACATGTTGGATCCGACTCACTACCGTCATTTTATACCACAGTTGCAGTATCCCTTCGAAGGGTTAATGTGCCTTGAACTCTCCCCTAATATTCATGGATTCTCCAGCTGAGTTATTAACAGCACTGCCTACACACTGTCATCCTTAAAAGAACTCTCTCCATACTAAGGTAGGCACACATACATCTATATGTCACTTTTGGCAATTACTATAGATAATCCTCTGATTTCACCATAGGAATATTTGTCTCAAGTTTATTATCCACTATGAAGTGACTCATGCAGAGCTCCTGGGAAGGGGCAATTGTGCATTCTGTAGCTGATGGGCTGCAGAACTCTCTAACAATGTTGAAGAGTTCTTTGCTGTGGTTGGAGCTCACCTTGATGCGGTCTTCCAGGGCGTACCTTTTTGTGCCTTTGAGGCGTAAGTGGCATTTGTTGAGGGCTGTCTTGAAGGTGGCTGAGTCCGTGGGATGCTTACTGGTGCACCATCTCCTTTCTGGACCCTTGCAGTTGTGTTTCATGTCCCTGAGTTTGGGGAAATACCAGCTGGCTTGTTTGGTGGGTCTTCTGAGTTTGGCAGGCTTGTTAGGGGTGACTCTGTCTGTGTAGTTGGTAATCCAGATAGAGAAGTTCTTGATGGCCTGTTTGAGGTTCGATACGGGGTGTTGAGGGCATCTGTCCATTGGTTCTATATTACCTTGCTCCAGCTGCAGAGGGAGGGGCTCAGATTCTTGGTGGTGGTGCCTGGGGATCCTGCTATGGTGAAGTGGACGATGGCGTGGTCGGTCCATGTGAGTTTGGTGATGTGACTGTACCTGTACTTGACACTGTAGCTGGCAGTGAAGATCGGGTCAAGTGTGTGTTCTGCGTTGTGTGTAAGGTTGGTGACCAGTTGTGTGAGACCGATGTTGCTCATGCTCTCTAGGAAGTTGGTGGTGTTGGTGTCGGAGTCTTCGAGGTGGAAGTTGAGGTCACCGAGGAAGATGTAGTGTTTGGAGTGAATGGCGAGAGGAGCGATGAAGTTTGGGATGGCGTTGCAAAAGTCGGGGTGGCGCCCTTGGGGTCTATAGGCGAGGGTGCCTCTGATGGTGGTTCTGCCATCGGCCTGGATTTTGAAGTTTAGGCGTCCCATGATTGGGGTGGTGTCATCTTCTGTGGAGGTGCAGCAGATGTTTCTTTGTGGTTTCTTTGTGGTCCCGATGTATCATCTTCTAGCCGACGGGCTTTGCGGTGGCAATGTCGGGCATGGAGGAGGGGTTGAGCTAGGTCTCTATGATGAAGATGACGTTGACGGGGAGTGAGGTGGTGGTGTCCCAGAATTCAGTGGCGTGCTTGCACGGAGAGATCATGTGTTGCGCAGCAGGCAGTGGAGGGGTTCAGGGGTGGCTGTGATTTCAGGGAGGTGGGAGTGGTGGAGTTTTCTGTGTGGGCGGGAGGTCCTGAGTGGCAGGAGAAGAGACAGTGGCAGCAAGCAAAAGGTCCTACCGTTGATCGAGGAGAGTTGAGGCAGCAGTTGTTGTTGTGGTGTCTGGGGTCCAGAGCTAGGAGCACGGTGGCAGTGGAGTATCTGTGCGTGGAAGGAGGGCTTGGGTTCCTGGCGCAGGGTGCAGTCCTGGTGTGAAGGGGGCAGACCGGCTTGCCTTTAGCGTACCTGTGGCACAGCCATGCTGTAGCTTCCATTAAATAGGTCCTGGGAGGGGGGAGGAGCGCTTGGTGGCGGGAAAAGTAGTGATCGGTGAGCCGGCTCCTAATGGCAAAAAACAATGCTGTACAACAAAGGGGAAATAAACAACAGTGAGTACAAATGTAATAAGTATACAGGCAATGAGCTTGACAACAGTAGTAGACTAAAAATTAGACTAAAAGAATAGCCTAAAAACACCTGTGTGACAACAGAGCAGACAATATACAGAGCGGGGTGAAATACAATTAGAGCAGGCCACCAGCGGTGCAGCCAAGCGAAGCTAACATGCGGGGCAGCAGAGTGCGGAAAGGGGATAGCGAACAGCAGAGTCAAGGAGACCTACTGAGCGAGCAATGCAGCAGGAGGAGCGGATCAGGGTTATGTGTTATTATTTGTTTGTTTATTGCTAATAATGTTTGTAATTTTAAGTGATATATACATTTTAATGTAATTGCTATAAATTGCTAATAGTAAGTTATAGTGTTGTAGCGGTTTGCTAGGTTTGTAGGGGTGTCGGGTGGGAAGTTGATTAAGTAATAATTATTTAGCAATTAAATATTAATGTATTATTATTACTTTAATTGATTATTAACTATGCAAATGGTGTAATTGTATTTTTTTGTTATATTTTAGGTGCGGGCTGCTGGGTATGTAGGGGTATAGGGTGGAAAGTTAAGTAATAATTAATTAACAATGAATTATTAATTAATTATTTAAATAATTATTAATTATGTCACTTGTGTAATATGTTTTGAGTTATATTTTAGGTGCGTTCTGCTAGAGTTGTAGATGTATAGGATAGAAAGTTAATTAGGCAATAACTAATTAACAATTATTTATTATTAGTTATTTAATTAATAAATAATTATGTACATTATGTAATATTGATTTATATTAGTTATATTTTAGTTGAGGGTGCTGGGTTTGTGGGGTATAGGGTGGGACTTTAATTACAAAATAATGAATGAACAAATAATTTTTAATTAAGTAGTTAATTGATTATTAATTATGTGAAAATTCGCACCCAATTAATCATCTCTTTCGGACATGATCCAGAAAATGCTAAAACCAGGTTTATTGACTGTATGAGGAAGATTGCCATTTGGATGACTCTGAATGGTTTACAGCTCAATGGAGATAAGACCAAGATTTTGTTGTTTGGCAAGGTGCAGGCCTACTGGTCAGATGATTGGTGGCCTTCTGAGCTAGGGTCAGCTCCTTGCTCCAGGAGGGCAGTTAGAAATCTTGGCATTTTGGTCAACGAGAATCTTCCTATGAGAGAGCAGGTTTTGTCAGTTTGTGGTGCCTGCTTTGGAACTATGCGCCTTCTTAAAAAAGTATTTCAGTACCTCCTGTTAAAGGAATGCCTTGATGGTAGCGGCAAATGAATCGCTTTTTTCCAAATTGCAGGTTGTCCAAAATACAGCTGCGTGCCTAGTCTGTAAGCTTCCTCTGGGCTCTCCATCGGCCCCTATGCTTAAATGCCAACATTTGTAATACGACTGAATTTACACGGCTGTCCTGCCGTGGAAAAGTGCACCATCCCGGACGAAGAGAGGCTGAGCGGCTAATGAACTGTGTCAAAGCCGCTGTCAGCACAGCCAACGTTGGAATAATTAGACCAGCGGCAGTGTTCGGAAACCCACTGGAGGGTATGACAATGTTCTAAAAGATAGAATGCGGAGTGCAACTCCCTGTGAGTAATAATTGTTCCAAAACCAGAACAGCATGTTCCATCATGCACTGTGAAATTTGACGCACTATGCGGAAGGCACTAAGCAGAGCCCACTGGGGGCAGTACATAAGTAATGCCAAATTGGGCTTTGGAATCCGCTCACCGCATTTTGGAATTGCCTATGAAAAAGAGGCGGAAGCCTTGAAACGCGTTGGCGAAGTATTTTAAATCGGAACAATGACTGGTTTCCATGTTGAATAAATGCCTGTGGTGGTAGTTGGCTGTCGAGTGCATTTTTCAAAAGCTTTGGGGCATTTGTAATATGGATATATATATATCCACAACACTCCACGCCACCAGAAACCTCTCCAAGGACGAGAAAGCAGACCCAGATTTAGTGCAAAACGGGTTTATTTCAGGAATGCCCGCACCTCCGCCATTACGCGTTTCAGCCTCCTCCGAGGCCTTGATCACATGACGCGTTTCGGAACCATTTTTTCATTTTTAAAGTGACAGTGCAATCAATCTCACGTGAAAAAGCATAATAGACATAGAAGGTACACTTTGGTTATGCTGAACCTAGTGACTTAGAACATTTGAAAATTAATCCCCACTGTGGGAAATACAATAAATATGTGCAAAATAAGCAAACATTATAAATAGTCATAAAGTCAAATATTTAAGATATATAAAAATACATGACAAGACTAAATAGACAAATTATTCGGTTAAGATATTATTATACAAACAGTACTAAAACCACTGGTAAAAATGACATAAAAAAAGTTCATATGTAAATATATAAAAATTTCTTATTATTTAGAGGCAATCAAAACCTATCTAAAAAAATCTATCTTAAAACCACGTGATTGTATAATAGTACATCTATTCTTGTTTGCCCCAGTTATACTTAAAAAACTGAATTGCACACATGCTCTGTTAGTTGGAAATCCTAGGTTCTAAACTCCTGCCCCAGTGGGCCAATAACCATAAATGACCTTACAAGAATACTAAAAAGTGCTAGTGCTAAGAGATAAAAAAGTGTTCTAACCCTCTTTGAATCACGTCCGTTATTCAAAGAATGTGAAATTGTATTAAAAAGATAATATAAAAATTTATAATACTAATGTCAGTGAAGCGGTACTGATGCCAGCTTAAAAAATGCTTGATGTGAGAGCAGGGTAATTCATAAGCAGGTGAAAAAATCCTCACTAATGTTCAGGCCATACAGTGTTTTGCAATTGAGCTCCAAGATATATTTTGTTTCTAGTTTCCTAAGGAGGTATTCTCGATTGCCACCCCTTCTCAGAGGCAAGACAGTGTCCACAGCAAAGTACTTCAAATATTGTACGATGCTGCCATGATGTTCCTGGAAATGTCTTGCCACTGGATAAGCGGAGTCATTGTTTTTTATGGCCCTCAGGTGCTGGAGTATCCGTTTGTGGACCTGCAGCTTAGTACTTCCCACATAGCGCAGGCCACATGGACACTCCAGCACATATACTGCAAATTCAGTTTTGCAGTTGAGGGATTTCGTAATGGCAACTGGTTTTGGTTTAAATGGAGTAGTATATGACTTAGTGTTAAGGCCATGTTTACAGGCTTTGCATATAGAACACTTATAAAAGCCTGTCCTACCACCAAGCCAATTTTTAGTCAAAGAAACCTCGGGGCTGCTTTTTACTAGAGCGTTGCTCATGGAGCGGGCCTTCCTATAGGAAATGCTTGGAGTAGCTGTCAGACAACTACCTAGTACTGGGTCATTAAGTACCAGTGGCCAGTTTTTGTTCACAATTTTGCGAAGGGTTTTGTGTTGGCGGTTAAATGTCAACACTAACCTAGTTGGCTGTGACATGACTTCATCAGTATCATTCACCTTGCTGGTTTTCGATGTTAATGCTGCCGAACGCTGTAATGTGTTTGCCTTATTTATGGCTGTCGTAACCACTCCCTCTGGGTACCCCCTTGCTAAGAACCTTTCCTTACTGTCTCTCTGTGCTAGCCTGCAATCATGATCGGTGCTGCAAATCCTTCTGATCCTCAACATCTCCCCATAGGGGATGCTGTTGATCAGATGGCCCGGATGATGACTGGAAGCATGCAGAACAGTATTGCCTGCAGATGGCTTCCTGTGGAGTCGAGTTTCTAGTTTGTTATTTGCAATATATATCTCTACATCAAGGAAGACTATGCTGGTTTTACTCATCTGCGCTGAAAACTGCAGATTCAGGTTGTTGTTATTGAGATCTAATACAAATGCACGCGCATCACATTCACTGCCCCTCCAAATAAAGAACAAGTCATCGATGTATCTATGCCAGCAGAGTACATGACTGGCCAGGGTCTCACTGTGTGTTGCCATGAGGACCCGCTCCTCCCACATGCCCATATGCAAACAGGCATAACTGGGAGAAAAGCAAGCCCCCATGGCAACCCCCTGACTTGCTGAAAAATCTGATTAAGGAAGAGAAAGAAATTATTCTCTAAGCATATGGAAATCATGGCTAATAACATCCTGTTATGTGCATAATATTGCATAGATCTAGTGTTCAAATAGAATTCAACTGCTTTGATACCATATATATATATTTATATACATATACACATTTGTTTGGGGTTAATAATGTTCATATTAGGAGTTTTATATTTGTTCTAAATTGATAGGGGTTTTCAAATATGTAAAGTGTTTGTAGTGAAGTACTTTCCCTACTGTTACTTAGACTGGAGTGGGAATAGTAAATGAAGCCCTCTGAAGTCCAACGCTTTCCCTACTGTTGCACAGACGGTAGTGGGAACAGTAAATTTAACCCCTCAAAAGTCCAACGCTTTCTCTACTGTTGCCTAGACTGGAGTGGGAATAGTAAACCTTACCCTTCCGAAGTCCATCACTTTCTCTAATGTTGCATAGACTGGAGTGGGAATGGGAAATCTTACCCCTCCGAAGTCCAACGCTTTCTGCTCCTGTGGCATTGACTGGAGTGGGAATAGTAATCTTACTCTTCCGAAGTTCAACACTTTCCCTACTGTTGCACAGACTGGAGTGGGAATACTAAATTTAACCCCTTCATAGGATAACACTCTTACTAGTGTTGCATAGACTGGAGTGGGAATAGTACATTTAATCCCTCTGAAGTCCAACGCTTTCCCTACTGTTGCACAGACTGGGGTGAAATCGTAAATGCTACCCCTCCTAAGTCCAATACTTTCCCTAATGTTTACCTGTTTGTAGGCAGAATAGTAAATTTAGCCCCTGTTATAGCCTACACTTTAATTACTGTTGCATAAACTGGAGTGAGAATAGTGTATCTATTATTCCCAGACTCCAATAGTTTTCCTAATATTGCTTATTATTTGAATATATCTTTTATATCTATTAATATTTGTTTATTTTTGCTTATATATATATATATATATATATATATATATATATATATATATATATATATATATATATTATCTACTGGCGGTCGCCAGTAGATAGTTATAGTTAGGACCTATTTTCCATAGGAAATCCGCAACATTCTATTTGAAATAACTTTGGCGCCGGTTGACGAATCTTCGCGAAATTTTCAAACTTTGTGGCCCGCTCCGGTCCTATCTTGAAAGTCTCGGGTGATTCGTCAAGCGGGGGCCGAGAAAAAGGGGGTCCCAAAACGTGTTTTCCCCGTGCAATTTTCCATAGGAACCTTTCATCGCAGCTACAGCCCGAACTGCTGAACGGAATTACACCAAATTTGGCAAAAGGTAGCCCTTGGTTCAGAGTTGTGCCTTTTGCTTAAATGGTGTAAATCCGTTCAGTAGTTCCTGAGAAAATAAAAAATAAAATCACATATATATCTATGGCCGCGTAGGGTCCGCGTACCCTCCCGATCACGAGCTGTATGGTAATTGGCTGTCAACACTCCAAACCAGGAAGTGTTGGCAGCCATCTTGTTCCTCGGTAGAACCGAGGCACAAGAAAAGACGAAAACAGATGCAAAAAACGCAAAAAGGGGGCAGGGTAGAAACACCCTGACCCCCTTTTTTTTTTTAAATCGGCAAAAACCGCGCTGGGTGCGCGGATCCTGCCGATAAAAAAAAAACAAAGCGCGGGCTCCCGCGCTTCGTGGTTAATTGGCCCCCGGGTGGGCCAAGTCCCGGGGGCATGTGTGCGTTTATTAATAATTATATGGGGGGCCTCTGAGGCCCCCCCAAGCCCCGGGGACCGCCACCCCCCGGGGCTTTAAAAAAAAAAATGGTGCGGGAGGGCTCTCGGCTCTCCCGCAGCCCCGGGACCGCCACCCCCTGGGGCTTCTTTTAAAAAAATAATAATTACCTATGTAGGGGGCTCCAGCCCCCCCACACGCCCCGGGGACCGCCACCTCCCCGGGGCACTAATAAAAGAAATGTGGGGGTCCGTTTTGGACCCCCGAAGCCCCGGGGACCACCACCTCCCCGGGGCTTTGTAGATGTTGGGAGGGGGGCCGTGCTGCCCCCCTCCTGGAGCCTGTGATGGCCCTGGGGACCACCACCCCCCAGGGCCGGCTCCTGCAGTGTCCCGGGGTGCCTATCCCCGGGACACTGTAGGTTGCTATGGCAGGGCGGGAGCCTCGCGGCTCCCGTCCTGCCATAGCAAACTGCTTTGAATTTTGGAAGAGAGAGCAGGAAACCTGCTCTCTCTTCCAAAATTCAAAGCAAATTGCTTTTCCACACGGGGAGCTGCATGTTAGCAGCTCCCCATGAGGAAAAGCAATGCCGGCTCCCGAGGGACGCGGGGAGCCGGCGGGACCGTGGGGGGATTGGGGACCCCCCCACGGTCCCCAACGGACAGGGCCAGCCCCGGGGGATAGGGTTCCCGGGGCAAGTAGTGGCCCGGGAGGGGGGCCACGTGGCCCCCCTCCCCAAATTAAGGAAAACTATTTTTTTTTAAAAAGGCCGGCCCCGGGGGATGGGGTCCCCGGGGCCTAAGGAGGCCTGAGGAGGGGGGCAACGCAGCCCCCCTCCATGAATTTTTTTTTTTTTTTAAAGGTGGCAAAGAGCCGGGGGATGGGGTCCCCGGGCCGAAATTGGCCACGGGAGGGGGACCCACGCGGTCCCCTTCCCGTTCCTTTTTAAAAAAAAAAAAAGTAAAAGGGGGTCAGGCCCTGGGGGATGGGTTCCCCAGGGCCCAAAATAATTAAAAAGAAGGGGGGCCACACAGCCCCCTTTTAAAAATAAAATTAAAAATCCGGCATCGTGCCGGAGGCCACGCCCCCTCCTTGGCAGCACTCTGCAAACGCGCCCCCTGGCGCATTTGCAGAGGGGGAACGAATTCCCCTTGAATACTGGGGGTCCCTGGGGCCAACTAGCCCACCAGGAACCTCCAGTATGCGCCAGGGGCTGCGTTGCAGAGAGGTGTTCTGAGGCCACGCCCCTTTTACACCTCTTTGCAACGCAGCTCTGTGGCACTTAATGGAGGTAGCTGGTGGGCTAGTTGCACCCCAGGGACCCTCAGGATTCAAGGGGAGTTAATCCCCTGACTTAAAATGCGCCACGGGGCGCGTTTGCACAGTGGTGAAGGGAGGGGGCGGGGCCTGAGGTGACATGTGTGCAAACATGCCCTGTGGCGTGTTTTAAGTTGGGGGATTAAGTCCCCTTGAATCCTGAGGGTCCCTGGGGTCCAACTAGCCCACCAGGTACCTCCAGTAAGCGCCACAGAGCTGCGTTGCAGAGAGGTGTAAAAAGGGGCGTGGCCTTGGACCACCTCTCTGCAACGCAGGGCTGTGGCGCTTACTGGAAGTACCTGGTGGGCTAGTTGGGCCCCAGGGACCCTCAGGATTCAAGGTGACCTAATCCTGTAACTTAAAGCGCGCCACGGGGCGCGTTTGCACAGTGGTGAAGGGAGGGGGTGGGGCCTGAGATGACATTTGTGCAAACACGCCCTGTGGCGTGTTTTAAGTTGGGGAATTAATTCCCCTTGAATCCTGAGGGACCCTGGGGGCCAACTAGCCCACCAGGTACCTCCAGTAAGCACAACAGAGTTGCGTTGCAGAGAGGTGAAAAAAGGTGCGTGGCCTCGGAACGCCTCTCTGCAACTCAGCTCTGTGGTCCTAACTGTAGGTACCTGGGGGGCTAGTTTGGCCCCAGGGACCCTCAGGATTCAAGGGGACTTAATCCCGCAACTTAAAACGCGCCATGGGGCGCGTTTGCACACATGTCACCTTAGGCCCCCCCTCCCTTCACCACTGTGCAAACGCGCCTTGTAGCGCGTTTTAAGAGGTAGTTTTAATCCCCCTGCCCTATTATGTACTAGGGACTTACAGAGGAGGTCATGCTAATCACAGGGGTACCCCAACGCATAGTGTTCCCTAGTGTATGTAGGTGTTTTAACTGTATTCTAAGTGTCTTTTACCATAGCACTGGCTCTAAGCCTGGTTAGTCAGAGTCAGTTACCACCAGTACACGACTGGAAAAGTTGTGGGCACAGGATGATTTTGCTACAAGGCCTCTTTCTGCTCCTCTGTTGGTTCTTTCTGCACATGTCTTGCTTCTTCCTGGATTTTTCTTCGTCTTTGTGGACTTCTGTTTCTTTCGACATTTCTTTTGCTTCTTTCTGTGCGTTTTTTCTTCTTTCTTCACATGTCCTACTTCTGTAGGCATAGTTACAAACTAGCATTTGAAAACCTTTGAAATTCACTGAAAAACAATAGGTTTCAGACACGTTATAGTTAGAAATTAGCATTTAAAAAACCTTTGAAATTCACTGAAAAAACCATAGGTTTTAGGGACAGTTATAGTTAGTTGGACATTTCACTCGTACAAAACCCGTGAAATTCCCCGTTATAGTTAGTTCAGCTAACTATAACTCGCGCCCCGCAATGCACTGCTGATGACGTCACATATTACTTCACTCATGACATGGTCAGTGACATCACTGATGACATCACTGATGACATCTCAAATGACATCACTGATGACATCACTGATGACATCATCCATGTGTTAATTTTATGCATCTTCTCACACCCTAATATAACTTTTGATACACCCACTCTAAATTATAGACTGCCATTCTCAAAACCATACACACTCCAATACCAATAACTACATACATACCCACTCACTGATTCTTAGGTCTACACACACACATCTACACACTCACCCGTACAGTCACTCATACTTACAGTCACTCAGTACAGGACTATCATATGCACTCATACACCTATATAAACACTCACACACCGCCACTCATCCATAGAGGTACTCACACACCTAGTCAGTCATGCAAAAAAATAATCACACACCCATTTACTCACCTATACAGTTATATACAGTTATACACACACCAGCTCACTTACTCATACAAATACTAGCACATTCTTACGCTCTTATACAATAACTGATACAAGCACACACGCATCCATACAGCCACTCTCACAATCACACACTCTCACTTATAGCCTTTTAAATACTCTAACACACATATATACTGCCTTTTACATATGTAGTTACTCGCACATGTACCACTGAGATATACATTCACTCACTAACACACCCATACATACACTCACCCACCCAAGCAGTCCATCACAGATGCACTCTTCAAATCATGCACCCAGTGAATCACCCACTCACACATCTATGTACAGAGTCACACACACCCCACCCACACAAACACTCAGGCACCCATACAGATACTCTGAGAACCAATCAATAACCCATATAGACACTCATGTAGCTATTCGCAAATCCATTCATCCACTTATACACCAACAGACAGACGGATACAGACATTCACACAGTTTAAACGTATCTTACTGAATGCATGGGTTACTGACTAATCACTCACTTGTAGAGTCAGTCACGCACCTACTCAATCATCCATTGAGACACTTATACACCCATTCATTCTTCAATACGCCTTTGCCTATATATATTAAACATATTTTAACTTTACATAAACACACAGTCACTGCATGATGTCATCAGTGATGTCATCAGTGATGTCACTGACCATGTCATGAGTGATGTAATATGTGACGTCATCAGCAGTGCATTGCGGGGGCACGAGTTATAGTTAGCTGAACTAACTATAACGGGGGAATTTCACGGGTTTTGTACGAGTGAAATGTCCAACTAACTATAACTGTCCCTAAAACCTATGGTTTTTTCAGTGTGTATATATATATATATATATATATATATTTATGTGTATATATATATATATATATATATATATATATTTATGTATATTGGAAAAAAACAAAGGTTACAGGAACTATATAGTTAGGCTCACATTTCACTCGTACAAAACCAGAGAAATTCAGCAGTTATAGTTACCTGAGTTAACTATAACTTACGCCCCCGCAATGTACTGCTTATGACCTCACACATAACATCACTCATTATATGGTCAGTAACATCACTGATGACATCTTAAATGACATCACTGATGACATCACTGATGACATCATCCAGTGACTAAGGTTTTGTCTAAGAGTTTGTTAAGCATATATAATAAGCTACTGCAAAAATTAAATATATATACTAGGTATACAACTGAGTGATATTATTTCTAAATTATATTATGTGAGTGGCTGTGTAACTGTGTGTATCTGTGTGAGTGGGTGTCTGAGCAGCTGTATAGGTGTGTGAGTGACTTTATGTGTGTATAAGTGGGTATGTATGTAGTTGTGTGGGTGACTGAGTTGCTTTGTGAGTAGCTGTGTTGGTGAGTGTGTTAGTGGCCATATGTGTGAGTGAGTGGCTGTATGGGTAGGTGAGTGGGAGTCTAAATGGATGTATGAGTGACTGACTGGGAGTGTAAGTGGCTGTATGGGTGAGTGAATGGCTGTTTGGTTAAGTGAGTTGGTGTGTGAGTGACTGTATTAGAGTGTTTCTCTGTGTTAATGGCTATATGGGTGAGTGGGCAGATGTTGGAAGTGCTTGAATGAATGGGTATGTAAGTGCTTGTGTGAGTGTGGGAGTGAGTGTGTCCAAGTGCTTGTATGGGTGAGTGAGTGGCTGTTTTGAGAGGCTGTATGGGGGAGTGAGTGGGTATGTGAGTGGCTGTATAGGTGAATAAGTGGGCATGTGAGTAGTTATATGGGTGAGTGTGTGGCTGTGTGAGAGGCTGTATATGTGAGTGACTGGTTGTATGACTAGCTGTATGGGTGAGTGAGCGGTTGTGTGAGTGGCTATTTGAGTGAGTTAGTGTGTGAGCAGCTCTATGGTTGAGAGCAGTTATGTATTTGTATGAGTCCGTGAATGGGTATGTGTGTGGTTGTGTGGGTCTGTGAATGGATATGTGAGAGGTTGTATAGGGGTGTGAATGAGTGTGTGAGTGGTTGTGTGGTATGATGTCATCAGTGATGTCATTTGAGATATCATCAGTGATGTCATCAGTGAAGTCACTGACCATGTAATGAGTGATGTAATATGTGAGGTCAAAAGCAGTGCATTTTGCGGGCATAAGTTAGAGTTAGCTCAGGTAACTACAACTGTTGAATTTATCTGGGTTTGGACGAGTGAATTTCTACAGTTTTTTTTATTCTGTTTCCTGACTGTAAAATCCCTGTAACCGTTGGTTTGGTCAGTGAATTTCAAAGTTTTTTGAAATTGTATTTCCTAACTGTAACCTGTAACCTTTGAGAGTGGGTGTGGGTGTGGCTGAATAGGTATGTTAGTGGGTGTGTGTGTTTCTGAGTGGGTGGCTGAATGTCTGATTGGGTCTGTGAGTGGTTGCGTGAGTCTCAGAGTGGATCTGTGAGTGGGTTTGTAAGTGTCTGAGTGGGTCTGGGAGTGGGTATGTGAGTCTGAGTAAATCTGTGAGTGGGTGCATGAGTCTCTGAGTGGGTCTGTGAATGGTAACTAGGCCTGGGTGTAAAATTCCACTCCACTCGTGGAGTTTGCAGAATTTGGCAACTCCGCATTCCATGGAGGAAGTGAAATTACTGATAAAGTCCGCACTCTGCAACGGAGCGGAATGTTCTTGCTCCATAGGTAAGTGCGATCGAGCGTGCGCGACCGCAGCTTCACCCTATAATATGCTAGGAGGCCCAGACCCTGTGCAGAGTGGTTGAGAAAGGGGTGGGACCTTCAACGACATCTCCAGTTGAGGCCCCTCTGCAGAGTGGTTGAGAAAGGGGACGGGGCTTCTAACCACGTCTCAGCAATCTCGCTGTGGGGGTCTTACTTGTCACAACAATAGGGGTTCTTGACCCCCAACGACCCTCAGCAGCCAAGGGAACTCCATCCCCCAACCAGTAGTGCGCCAGGAAGCCCCTGTGCATAGTGGTTGAGAAAGGGGGCGGGGCCTCCTACGAGATCATCAATTTTCAGGAAGCTCATTTCTGACCTTCATTTTGCCTCTTTCTGCTAGTTTCTGACCTGTATTTTGCCTCTCTCTGCTCATTGCTGACCTGTATTTTGCCTCTCTCTGCTCATTGCTGACCTGTATTTTGCCTCTTTCTGCTCATTTCTCACCTTTATCATCCCTCTTTCTACTAATTTATGACCTCTATTCTGCCTCTTTCTGCTCATTTCCCACCTTTATCTTGCCTCTTTCTGCTAATTTCCGACCTTTATTTTGCCTCTTTCATCTTGTTTGTCACCTTTATCATCCCTTTTTTTGCTAGTTTCTGACCTCTGTTCTGTCTGCTCGTTTATCACCTGTATCTTGCCTCTTTCTGCTTAATGCTGACCTTTATTTTGCCTTTTTCTGCTACTTTCTGACCTTTATTCTCCCTCTTTCTGCTCATTGCTGACCTTTAATCTGCCTCTTGAATCTCGTTTCTGACCTGTATTTTGCTTTTTTCTAGTTGTTTCTGACCTTTATGTGGCCTCTTTCTGCTTGTTTCTCATCTTTATTTTTTCTCTTTCTGCTCATTTCTGACCTCTATTCTGCCTGTTTCTGCTCGTTTCTGACCTCTATTCTGCCTCTTTCTGCTTGCTGCTGACCTTTATTTTGCTTCTTTCTGCTTGTTCCTGACCTTTATCTGGCCTCTTTCCACTCGTTTCTCATCTTTATTTTGTCTTTTTCAGATCTTTTCTGACCTCTATACTGCCTCTTTCTGCTCTTTTCTGACCTCTATTCTGCCTCTTTCTACTCATTGCTGACCCTTATTTTGCCTCTTCGTGCTAGTTTATTACCTTTATTTTGCCTCTTGCTGCTGGTTTCTGACCTCTATTTTGCCTCCTTCTGCTTATTTCTGACCTTTATTCTGCTTTTTTCTACTTCTTTCTGACCTGTATTCTGCCTCTTTCTGCTTGTTTCTGACCTTTATTCTGCCTCTTTCTGCTTGTTTCTGACCTTTATTCTGCCTCTTTCTGCTTGCTGCTGACCTCTAATTTTGCCTCTTTCTGCTTGTTCCTGACCTTTATCCGACCTCTTTCCACTCGTTTTAATCTTTATTTTGTCTTTTTCAGGTCTTTTCTGACCTCTATTCTGCCTCTTTCTGCTTTTTTCTGACCTCTATTCTGCCTCTTTCTACTCATTGCTGACCCTTATTTTGCCTCTTTGTGCTCGTTTATCACCTTTATTTTGCCTCTTGCTGCTGGTTTCTGATCTTTATTTTGCCTATTGCTGCTAGTTTCTGACCTATATTTTGCCTCTCTCTGCTCATTGCTGACTTGTATTTTGCCTCTTTCTGCTCGTTTCTCACCTTTATCATCCCTCTTTCTGCTCATTTCTGACCTCTATTCTGCCTCTTTCTGCTCATTTCCCACCTTTATCTTGCCTCTTTCTGCTAATTTCCGACCTTTATTTTGCCTCTTTCTTCTCGTTTCTCACCTTTATCATCCCTTTTTTTGCTAGTTTCTGACCTCTGTTCTGTCTTTCTGCTCGTTTATCACCTGTATCTTGCCTCTTTCTGCTCTTTGCTGACATTTATTTTGCCTTTTTCTGCTACTTTCTGACTTTTATTCTCCCTCTTTCTGCTCATTGCTGACCTTTAATCTGACTCTTGCATCTCGTTTCTGACCTGTATTTTGCTTCTTTCTAGTTGTTTCTGACCTTTATGTGGCCTCTTTCTGCTTGTTTCTCATCTTTATTTTTTCTCTTTCTGCTCATTTCTGACCTCTATTCTGCTCGTTTCTGACCTCTATTCTGCCTCTTTTTGCTTGCTGCTGACCTTTATTTTGCCTCTTTCTGCTTGCTGCTGACCTTTATCTGGCCTCTTTCCACTCGTTTCTCATCTTTATTTTGTCTTTTTCAGGTCTTTTCTGACCTCTATACTGCCTCTTTCTGCTCTTTTCTGACCTCTATTCCGCCTCTTTCTACTCATTGCTGACCCTTATTTTGCCTCTTTGTGCTCGTTTTTTACCTTTATTTTGCCTCTTGCTGCTGGTTTCTGATCTCTATTTTGCCTCCTTCTGCTTATCTCTGACCTTTATTCTGCTTTTTTCTACTTCCTTCTGACCTGTATTCTGCCTCTTTCTGCTTGTTTCTGACCTGTACTCTGCCTCTTTCTGCTTGCTGCTGACCTTTATTTTGCCTCTTTCTGCTTGTTCCTGACCTTTATCTGGCCTCTTTCCACTCGTTTCTCATCTTTATTTTGTCTTTTTCAGGTCTTTTCTGACCTCTATACTGCCTCTTTCTGCTCTTTTCTGACCTCTATTCTGCCTCTTTCTACTCATTGCTGACCCTTATTTTGCCTCTTTGTGCTCGTTTATTACCTTTATTTTGCCTCTTGCTGCTGGTTTCTGACCTCTATTTTGCCTCTTTCTGCTCGTTTATTACCTTTATTCTACTTTTTTCTGCTCCCTTCTGCTCCCTTCTGACCTGTATTCTGCCTCTTTCTGCTCATTTCTGACCTTTATTCTGCCTTTTCTGCTCATTTCTGACCTTTATTTTGCCTCTTTCTGCTGGTTTCTGACCTTTATTCTTCCTTTTTCTGCTTGTTTCTGACCTTTATTTTGCCTCTTTCTGCTCATTTCTGATCTTTCTTCTACTTTTTTCAGCTTGTTTCTGACCTCTAATTCTGCCTCTTTCTGCTCATTTCTGACCTTTATTCTGCCTCTTTCTGCTCATTTCTCACCTTTATCTATCTTCTTTCTGACCTTTATTCTGCCTCTTTCTGCTCGATTTTGACCTTTATTTGGCCTCTTTCTGCTCTTTTCTGGGACAGCGGTGTGAGCCTCAAGGCCCCCACTGTCCCAGGCAGCTCGCCGCAGTCCCAGCCGGCTCACCGCCTCCCGTGTGAGCCGGCATTGCTGCTGCATGGACTAAGCTGCTGGAAAGGCAGCTCCCTCCATGCAGAAGCAATCTGTTTAATCTTTCCCTGCCTTCATGTCTGTGGGCAGGGAAAGAGAAGAAAGTTCCACTTCCAGTGGGCACGAGCACTTTGATCTCTCCCGCCCACTAAAACCAGAGTGTTTGCTTATGCTGGGTGTGAGCTGTCAAAGCTCCTGCCAAACATAAGCAAACAGCTGTGTCCTGAGGGTGGGCACCCCAGGACATAGCAGGAGCTGGCCTTGCATAGAAGCGGTCGCCAGGGCCTTTCTGGTGCAGGGAGGTAGTGGTCCCCGGGGCAGAGAACAGACTGGGAGGGGGACCCCTCTCCACTTCTTGGCAAAATCTTTTTGGCCCTGGAGAAGTGGTGGTCCCCAGGGCCCAGGGAGTCCACGGGACCTCCCCATTCTGTAGCATTTAGCCCTTGGGTGCTGGTGGTCTCCAGGGCTCGGGGGTCTGCATTACCCCCCTGGCTCATGCACACCCCTCCTTTTTTTAATAATAAAGCCCTTGGGAGATGGTGGTCCCCGGGACTCAATGAGCATTAGGAGGGGGGACCGTGTGTCCCCCTCCTTTTAAAAAAAGAATGAAAACAAGCGCAGGAGCCTGTGTTTTTAAACTTTTTGTTGCCACAAATTCACAAATGTTGCGAATTTGTGGCAATTTATTTTTATTAAATAATGCTTTTATGCCGTTGCGGGGTTCCATGGGAACCCAAAGACCAAGGCTTAGGGGTCAGGGTATTCCTACCCTGTGCCCTTTTCTTTTTTGTAACTTTTTTTGGGGGACTCAGCTGAAGCCGAGTCCCAAGATGGCTTCCAACACTTCCTGGTTGAAAAATGTTGGCAGCCAATCAGAGCCCTGCATTTCCCTGTACAAGCTTGTTATTTTTTGCAAAGTCGTCGCGGCCACAGATATCACTAACTTTATTTTCTTAAATTTCTCAACAACTACTGAATGGATTCACACCAAATAACTGAAAGCGTGATCTGCATAACCAAATCTTCCTTTCTGTCAAATTTGGTGTAATTCCGTCTAGTGCTTCAGGCTGAGCTTTGACTAAAGGCACTATATGAATTAACATGAGAAACACACTTTTTTTGACCCACCCTTTTCTCTGCCCAAGCTTCAATGATCACCCTGAAACTTACTATGCACAACAAGAATCACTGGGGCACTTTTTTTCAAAATATTTTGAAGATTGCCAAAGATATAGGTGAGTCAAAAAATGCTTTTCCCTTGGAAGCATGGTCCTAACTATAACTACCTACTAGCGGCCAACAATAGATTATTTATCACAAAATGTTATATATATGTAGGGCTGTGAGAGAGTGTGTGAGTGGGTCGGCAAGTGGGTGTATTTTTTTAATTGGGATCTGGATCGGTCGATCTGTCGCAGATTCACACGGGGTGATGTGTAAGTGTCTCTATGGATTTGTGAGTAGTTGTGTGAGTGCCTGTGTGGGTCTGAGACTGGATGTGTGAATGGTTCTCTGGGTCTGTGAGTGGATGTATCAGTGATTGTATTGGTGTCTCAGAGGGTGTCTGAGTTACTCTATTGGTGTGTGAGTGGATGTATGGGTATGTGAGTGGTTATATTGCAGTGTGAGTGGGTCTGTGAGTGGGAGTATCTTTTTATTGAGACCTGGATCTGCGGATCTGTTGCAGATTCATACAGGGCGGTGTGTGAAAGTCTGTATTGGTATGTGAGTGACTGTGTGGGTGTCTGTGGGTATATGGGGATGTGAGTGGGTATGTTAGTGGCTGTATGGGTCTGTGAGTGGGTTTGTGAGTGGTTCTCTGGGCCACTGAGTGGATGTGTCAGTGACTGTATTGGTGTGTTAGAGGGTGTATGAGTGACCATATAGGTGTATGAGCAGGTGTATGAATGTGTGAATCAGTATGTGATGGGTTGTGTGGGAGTATGAGAGAGTGCATGAGTGGTGTATTTGTTATTGGGATTTGGATCTGTGGGTCTGTTGCAGATTCACACGGGGCGGTGTGTGTCTGTATGGGTGTGTGAGTGGGTGTGTGAGTACTTGTGTGGGTCTGTGAGTGGGTGTGTGAATGGTTCTCTGGGCCACTCATTTGATGTATCAGTGACTGTATGGGTGTATGAGAGGGTATGTGAGTGACTGTATGTGTTTGTGTGTAAGTGGGTGTGTGAAAGAGTATGTGAGTGGTACTCTGGGCCACTGAGTGGATAGATTAGTAACTGTATCAGTGTGTGAGAGGGTATGTGAGTGGCTGTATGGGTGTGTGAGTTGGTGTATGGATATGTGAGTGGGTGTGTTAGGTGTTGTCGGGGTGTGAGAGAGTGTGAGTGGGTCTGTGAGTGGTTGTATTTTTTTAATTGGTATCAGGTTTGGTGGATTTATCCCAGATTCACACAGGGCAGTATGTGAGTGTCTGTATGGATGTGTGAGCGGGTGTATGAGTGACTGTGTTGGTTTCTGAGTGGATGCTTGAGTAGTTCTCTGGGCCACTGAGTGGATGTATTAATGACTGTATGGGTGTGTGAGATGGTATATGAGGGACTGTATGGGTGTGTGAGTGGGTGTATGGGTGTGTGAGTGGATGTGTGAGTGGTTTGTGGGGTGTGAGAGAGAATAAAAGAGGACCGTTCAAGCTCAGGAACCGAAACAGACTGCAGACACGAAGTGCCCAACAAGGCAGCCTGTACGCACATCCTGACACAATTTACAACTACTTTGAATGTTTCACATGACACAACGACTCTTACCATACCGACGCCATACGCCTTGAAAAAAACCCAGGCTTGCATGCCGGAAGGGGGCGGAACACGTGTTGGCTGGTTCAATGTATATTAGTGATTCTGACTTTTAAGAATCGCTTTTTGAATATAGGATTTAGAACGAATAAATGGATTACCAAACATCACCAAATGGAATTTACCAATTAATTAATGATTTTATTCCTCTTTACCTTGGTCTACCAAATCACTTTACGATATGAATGAGTGGGAGGTGCCCCATTCTTCAAGGCAAAGCAATCACAGATATATCCTAAATAAAGTAGGATATACCAATAGATAGGATCTTAAACACCTCAAACTTTGTGCCGTGAATCTGAGTGCATGTGTGAGTGGTTCTGTGAGTCGGTAAGTGGATGTATCGGTGACTATATGGGTGTGTGTGAGGGTGTGTGTGTGAGTGGGTGTATGGATTTTTGAGTGGGTGTGTGAGTGGTTGTTGTGGTGGAATGTGATAGTGTGTGAGTGGATTTGAAAGTGGGTTTAATTTTATTTAATTGGCGTCTGGATCTGCATGGGCCCCTGCTGAGCACCATGGTGGATCTGCAGATCCTTGCATGCCTAAAAACATTTTTGGTCAAATTCTTGCCCATGAGGTGTCCTTCAGTGAACCCTCTATCAGTCCCATGGGGTCAGGATACCAGTGTCCTCATTCACAAAATGGCAGCTGCAGCTTTTCTCTCAGGTTGAGGCCAGCCAATCATGGCATTGCTGTTTACGCGTGGATCCACGGATCCACCGCAGTGAATCCATGGTGAATCCGTGTCTCTAGATGTACATAAATCTTGTTTCTTTAATAACTCCAAAACTACTGAACAGATTTGCACCATATTACAAAAAGCCCTCTTTCTGGACCAAGATCTAGCTTTCTGTTGAATTTGGTGAAATTTCTTCAGCAGTTCGAGCTGTAGCGGTGTCTAAAATCCCTATGGGAAATTGCATGGGGAAAATGGGTTTTGGGACCCTGTCTTGTTCTTGGCCCCCGCTTGACGAATCACTCTGAAACTTTCCAGACAGCAGCTAGACTGAGTGGCAAATTAGTTTTGAAAATTTGTTGAAGGATCGTCAAATGGCACCAAAGTTATTAGCAAAATAATAAATGCTTTTCTTATGAAAATTACTTCCTAACTATAATTACCTACTGATATATATATATATATATATATTATCTACTGGCAGTCGCCAGTAGATAGTTATAGTTAGGACCTATTTTCCATAGGAAATCCGCAACATTCTATTTGAAATAACTTTGGCGCCAGTTGACGAATCTTCGCGAAATTTTCAAACTTTGTGGCCCGCTCCGGTCCGCTCCTATCTTGAAAGTTTCGGGGTGATTCGGCAAGCGGGGGCCGAGAAAAAAGGGGGGTCCCAAAACGTGTTTTCCCCATGCAATTTTCCATAGGAACCTTTCATCGCAGCTACAGCCCGAACTGCTGAACGGAATTACACCAAATTTGGCAAAAAGGTAGCCCTTGGTTCAGAGTCGTGCCTTTTGCTTAAATGGTGTAAATCCGTTCAGTAGTTCCTGAGAAAATCAAAAGTAAAATCACATATATATCTATGGCCGAGTAGGGTCCGCGTACCCTCCCGATCACGAGCTGCATGCTAATTGGCTGTCAACACTCCAAATCAGGAAGTGTTGGCAGCCATTTTGTCCCTCGGTAGAACCGAGGCACAGAAACAAGTGCGCAAAACGCACAAAGGGGGCAGGGTAGAAACACCCTGACCCCTAGGTCTGCTCAGGGGGTCCCACAAGGACCCCTGGGCAGAAAAACATATTTTTTAAATCGGCGGGATGCGCTTAGGGTGCGCGGATCCCGCCGATAAAAAAAAAATCGCAAGTGCACAAACGCAAAAAGGGGGGAGGGTAGAAACGCCCTGACCCCTTAGGTCTGCTCAAGGGGGTCCCACAAGGACCCCCTGGGCAGAAAAAAGGATTTAAAAAAAACCCCAAAAAAACGGCGGGATGCGCTTAGGGTGCGCGGATCCCGCCGATAAAACAAAAAAATCGAAGCGCGGTCTCCCACGCTTCGATGCTATTTTGCCCCCGGGTGGCCCAAGTCCCGGGGGCATGCGGGGTTTATTTAAATAATGCTGGGGGGGCCTCTAAGGCCCCCCAAGCCCCGGGGACCGCCACCCCCCGGGGCTTTCAATTTAAAATGGTGCGGGAGGGCACTCGGCCCTCCCGCAGCCCCGGGGAACGCGACCCCCCGGGACTTCTTTTTAAAAAAAAAAAAAAATTACACACCCCAGGGACCGCCACCTCCCCAGGGCACTAAGAATTACAATGTGGGGGTCCGTTTCGGACCCCGAGCCCCGGGGAACACCACCTCCCGGGGCTGTGCACAGGATGGGAGGGGGCCGCGCGGCCCCCTCCTGGAGCCCTTGATGGCGCTGGGGACCACCACCCCGAGGGCCGGCTCCTGCAGTGTCCCGGGTGCTCACCCTGGGACACTGTAGTTTGCTATGGCAGGGCAGGAGCCTCGCGGCTCCCGTCCTGTCATAGCAAACTGCTTTGGTTTGGAGAGAGAGCAGGAAACCTGCTCTCTCTACAAAACCAAAGACGATTGCTTTTCCACACGGGGAGCTGCATCTTAGCAGCTCCCCATGTGGAAAGCAATGCCGGCTCCCGAGGGACGCGGGGAGCCGGCGGGACCATGGGGGGATTGGGGACCCCCACGGTCCCCAACGGAGAGGGCCAGCCCCGGGGATGGGGTCCCCGGGGCTACAAGTGGCCCGGGAGGGGGCCACGCGGCCCCCTCCCCAAAATTGAAACAAAAAAGTCAAAAACAAAGGCCGGCCCCGGGGATGGGGTCCCGGGGCCATAAGTGGCCTGAGGAGGGGGCAACGCAGCCCCCTCCAAAACAAATAAAAAAAAAAATAAGGCCAAGCCCCGGGGGATGGGGTCCCCGGGCCGATTAAGGCCTCGGGAGGGGGGCCACGCGGCACCCATCCAATTTTTTTTTTTTTTTTTAAATATTAGGGGGCAGGCCCTGGGGGATGGGGTCCCCAGGACCAATAAATTAGGAAAAGAAGGGGGGCCACACCGCCCCCTTCTTAAAAAAAAAAAAAAAAAATAAAGACCGGCATCGCGCCGGAGGCCACGCCCCCTCCTTGGCAGCACTCTGCAAACACGCCCCCTGGCGCGTTTGCAGAGGGGGAACGATCCCCTTGAATACTGGGGGTCCCTGGGGGCCAACTAGCCCACCAGGAACCTCCACTATGCGCCACGGGGCTGCGTTGCAGAGAGGTGTTCTGAGGCCACGCCCCTTTTTACATAACACTGACATTAAATTGTTTTTTTCACATAGATACGTTGCTCATACAGAGCGTGATAGTTATCTAAGTGTAACTTTGTATAGGTTTTTGCTTGTTGATTAGAAATAATTAGGCAACTAGCTCTGACATGGTACTTTCAAAGTTCAATAGAGATTGATTTATAAATGACTGAGTAATTAACTCATATAGAGTTACATAATGAAATAATGTTGCAAAACAAAGATAATGAATTATGATTTGATTTGGTAAATCTTGTTTAATTTTACCACATAGTAATCGAGGTATACGATACTGTTTGCTTTGCTATCTAGGAGGCACATAGTCACTTTAAGATGGCGGCGATCGCCGGATTTCCTCATGGTCTGTTTTCTATGTCAATGAATGTAATTGAACATGCGCATTTGTGAATATAAATATGGCGTAGCTGCCGAATAATTTGTAGTCGAAAAAGGCGCGAGCCGAAACGCGTCCTTTTTTGTTGACCCGGTAAATAAACTACTTAGTCGTTTCACCTCTCGAGAGTGCGGTCTCTTCATTGTTTGAAGTCTGAGCTGGCTATAATCACGTGGACCCATCGCCATGATTCAGACCGGCACCCATTCCAGAATGCGTACTGCGTTTGTTGATGGACTGGAGCATATATATATATATATATATATATATATATATATATATATATATATATATATATATATATATTCTACTGGCAGTCGCCAATAGATAGTTATAGTTAGAACCACGTTTCCATAGGAAAAGCATTTTTTGATGTGCTTATAACTTTGCCGTCGTTTGACGAATCTTTACGAAATTTTCCAAAAGTTCCTCTTTTCAGGTGAGCTCTTAGCCTGAAAGTTTGGGGGTGATTCGTGAAGGGGGGCTGACAAAAAGGGGGTCCCAAAACGTGTTTTCTCCATGCAATTTCCATAGGAAACTTTAGACAAGGCTACAGGTCAAACTGCTGAACGGAATTACGCCAAATTTGGCAGGGAGAAAGGTCTTGGTCCAGAAAGCACGCTTTTGTTTAAATGGGGTAAGTCCGTTCAGTAGTTTTAGAGAAATATAAAAATTTACAGATATTGATATTTGAGAATTCTGACATCTGATTGGCTGAGACGTTACGAGCACGAGCGTGCGGCTCATTGGTTGCGAACTGTTGAAACTAGGAAGTGTTGGCAGCCATTTTGTGACTGAGTTGAAAGGCGTAGGGCGAAACAAAAGAGAAAAATTGTATAAGAGGGTATAGTAGGAACACTGTGGTCTTACTTTAAGCAGTCTGTACGGTGCAGAGGCAGGGAGTTTGAATGTTGCGTAGCCCGTGGAAATCACGTCCGCAGAACAACGGTGCGCGGTATTGCGGCAAGGTTGCGTAGGCTCTGGAAATCCCGTCGGGAAAACAATGCGCTGTATTGCGGCAAGCAGTGTGTAGGGTGTACACACAGGTAGTGTGAATGTGCGGTATTGCGGCAATGTTCAGTAGGTTGTGTAAATCATATCGGGAAAATAACAATGCACCGTATTGCAGCCTTCCTTTAATATAATGCGCAGTAATGTTTACTTATAATGCGGTGTTCACTTTTATCACAGACAGTGTCACTTTCTTAGACGAAATTTAATATTATGTGGGAGG
This sequence comes from Calotriton arnoldi, assembly GCA_963921515.1. NCBI lineage: Eukaryota > Metazoa > Chordata > Amphibia > Caudata > Salamandridae > Calotriton > Calotriton arnoldi. The sequence goes on from CAWUFW010002094.1 coordinate 2,130,508, forward strand.
GCATGTTCTGTTCGTGTGTCTGGAACAAAATTAACGTTTAATTGGCTGAGGTGTTCCAACAACGAGCTCAATGTTCATTGGCTGCAAACCATTGAAATTAGAAGTGTTGCAAGCCATTTCCTCCCCGTCCGCGGAGTAGCAGGGACATCTGATTGGCTGACGTGTTCCAAGCAGGACCTTCCCAAGCTTAATGTTCATTGGCTGCGAACCATTGAAAGTAGAAGTGTTGCCAGCCATTTCCTCCCTGTCCGCGGAGTAGCAGGGACATCTGATTGGCTGACGTGTTCCAAGCAGGACCTTCACAAGCTTAATGTTCATTGGCTGCGAACCATTGAAAGTAGAAGTGTTGCCAGCCATTTCCTCCCCGTCCGCGGAGTAGCAGGGACATCTGATTGGCTGACGTGTTCCAAGCAGGACCTTCCCAAGCTTAATGTTCATTGGCTGTAAACCATTGAAAGTAGAAGTGTTGCCAGCCATTCCCTCCCCCTCCGCGGAGCATCAGGGACATCTGATTGGGTAACGTGTTCCAAGCAGGACCTTCCCAAGGTTAATGTTCATTGGCTGTAAACCATTGAAAGTAGAAGTGTTGGGAGCGATTCCCTCCCCCTCTGCGGAACACCATGGACATTTTATTGGCTAAAGTGTTCCGAGTACAAGTTTGCTGATTATTGGCTGTGAACGGTTCACTGTTGTGAACCATTTTGTGACGCACTTCAATGGAGTACGGGAAAAGAAAGTAGTAGCGGGGAGGGTAGTAACACTATTAACTCTGTACAGTGGTCACAAGGTGGTGGACAGGGATTGTGAAGGTAAAAATTGTTTTTTATATATTTTAAGGGCCATTTATATAATTGGCGTGGGGTGTACAAATCACGGCGGGAAAATAACAAAGTGTGTTGTGGTCTTCTTTTTATTAAGTTTGCGGGTGGGATACTTCCCAGGAGCACTGTTTAGTTATAATGTGGTGTTTACTTTTCTGACGGGGAGCTGTGGTTGCGCAGCAAAAATTTCAGTCTAGGTTTGAAATAGTTTTTATTAAGCAATTACAAATATACTTTCTTCGGAAACTGAAGCTGTATATATCAAAGGGGTGACAAATAAAAACGCAATTCATAAAATATCCCTTAAGCGTGGGCACACCCTCCCTTTTTTTTTTCTGCTATAGTTTGTAAAAGTGTTGTCCCATATTCTTGATAATATAAGAGGGCATGAGTTACTTTTAGATAAAGTAGAAAAGAAGTGCTACAAGAAACACTCCCGCACTACATCATCTCAGGTCACAAGAACAATAACAAGTAAAAAACAGTTAAAAAACAAATCACTTTATATTACATAGAAATGTACGCTTTATCATTTTTTATAATTTCTATTCTGTAGAATTCTGGAAAGTTCGGTCGTAGTGCTTAGAGGTCGCTCACTGCTCCGCTAACAAATCACGTACTCCTTTGAGAATATATAGGATAGTAGTATAATAATATACACTACTGGTAGTATATATTCTATAGGGAGAAGGTGAATAGGAACCGCAACAGACAAAAATAGAAATATCAAAAAAACTCCACTGAGGTCAGTATAAATGTAAATATTACAATATACATACTCACACTATATGATCTCAAGGGAGAAATAGACTAAAAACCAGAAGCTGCTGACGCTACATATAAATCTTTAGTCTTCGCGCCGACGGGTCACAAACTCCTCTGAGATCATAATGTGTGGTTATTATAATATACATACTCACACTATATGATCTCAAGGGGGAAATAGACTACAAACTAGAAGCTGCTGACGTTACATATAAATCTTTAGTCTTCGCGCCGACGGGTCAACAACACTTCTGAGGTCAAGTACAGTGTCAATATTATAATATACAAAGTCACACTATATGAGCTCAAAGGAGCCAGAACAGGAACAATGTTTGCTGTATTCTGTCTGTTTCTGAAAACAAGCTGCTGACGTTACATATAAATGGCAAAAACAACCAATAACACTTTTTTCTAAATACAAGTGTTTAAATATTGACAAATATCTATGTATTATAAATATCTAGTATGCCATAATCAAACAACTTACAACTCAGGATTATGTTTTGTGGCCGCAAAAGAAGAATCCGACTGTAGAAAAGAGCACCTGCATCACTGAATGGAGACGTGTAAATAACTCGCAAAAATGAAACTAATCAATCAACGGGTGTGGTTTATATACTTTTTGGTTATTGAGTAGTCTATGGAAGGAAGATGCAGCTCCGCCCATTTAGATGTCACGTTTTACAGTTGACACGTGCTCACGTTTTAACTGTTTAACTTGTGCACGTGTTGGGAAAAGTTACAAAATGTGAAGCGGAAAAAGTTTCGATTTCGAACCTAACACGTATAAGGTCCTTAATATGTACATACGTTGGAGAGCTTAAAAACTGTTACCCGGAAAACCGTGTCATTTCCATTCTCATGAGTAAATACATTTATTAATTGCCGTAATTCTAAACAGAAGGCATAAAAAAAAGATCTTTCAGAATAGAAGAAAAAAAAAACTTGATAATATTTCTCATCACTATGGTTTTAAATTAAAAAAATGCGCGCATTTGTAAAGCGTACAGCTACCCCTGGAAAGGTGTGCCGGCGCTCCGGGGCGTCGGAAAGATTAAGCAAGGTGTTGCCCACAGTGACATAGTGGTGGGCTAATGTGCCGCTGGAGCCGGGAATCGAACTGTGAACGCTGTTGTTCGAAGTCGGGTATCATAGCTGCTGCATCACACTTTTTCCACACTTATATGTTAATTACTGCTAATTAAGTTTTAAACATTGTTAAATTATAACTTATAACAGACTACTGTTACAGTTAGTTTTTCACTAGAAAAAGTATGCACGTCTTTTTAAATTTAGTTAAAAACAATATAGGTTTCAGGGACATTGTAGCTAGAAATTAGCATTTATAAAACCTTTGAAATTCACTGAAAAAGCCATAAGTTTTACAGACGTTATAGTTGGAAATTAGCATTTATAAAACCTTTGAAATTCACTGAAAAAACCATAGGTTTTACAGACGTTATAGTTAGAAATTAGCATTTAAAAAACCTTTGAAATTCACTGAAAAAACCATAGGTTTCAGGGGTGTTATAGTTAGCTGGACATTTCACTCGTACAAAACCATAGAAATTCCACTGTTATAGTTAGTTCAGCTAACTATAACTCGCGCCCCCGCAATGCACTGCTCATGACGTCACATATTACATCACTCATGACATAGTCAGTGACATCACTGATGACGTCACATGACATGTAAATATTCTTGTATTCACATATTGTTACCCAAATTTCGCCCCAGTGGGCAATTGTAATAACCAAATAAGTCATTGCAACGTTTCAGTCCTGCCCCAGTGGGCGATTAGCACTAACATTCATATACTGCAACAGAGGTTATTTAACAAAATTGAAGACAGTTGGTTCCATATTAGTTACTATCAACAAAAGAAGAAGGTGAAAGTCCCTGCACCTGTGAAAGGTTTATAACAACTTTTTCCCACCAAGCACAGGAAGTGCGTAAGGTCTTAAACAAACATTGGCATGTTTTAATGACTGATGATAGTTTACGGAAACATTTGAACTGTAATCCTCAGATTACTTTAAAAAAAAGTTGATCTCTACGTGATGAATTAAGTGTTAACCTGATTACAAGAGATGATACGCCCAAGATTGTGGGGCATTCAGGTTTTCGCTGCTGCAAGAATTGCAAAGCATGCAGTAATAGTACAGATTGCACAAAGTTCCTAGTACCAAATTCGAGGAGAGAATTTGTTATTAAGAAACCCCTGAGTTGTAACACCACTTACTGTGTATATGCTTTAATTTGTCCTTGTAATAAAATGTACACAGGGAGCACAATTTATTGTGCTAAGAAACGAGTTTTGGAGCATGTACGTGCCATTAGGCACAATGACAGGCACGACATTTCTTTGATTGCCATTTTCAAAATGAGAAGTTATTAAGAATGATGGTAATTGACTCAGTAAATACTAATGTAAGGGGTGGAAATCGGGAGCTGACATTACGCAAGTTGGAATCTAAATACATTATTGATTTTGAAACCCTTTTGCCACAGGGTTTAAATTCCAGCGAGGAACTTGCAATCCATCTGAATATTTAGGAAATTGTAAATATAGTTGCAGAATCTTTTCAGCTGGTTTTAATGTTTTAAATTTGTAACATTTACATTTTTATTTTTTCACACAGGTGCAGGGACTTTCACCTTCTTCTTTTGTTGATAGTAACTAATATGGAACCATCTGTCTTCAATTTTGTTAAATAACCTCTTTTGCAGTATATGAATTTTAGTGCTAATCGCCCACTGGGGCAGGACTGAAACGTTGCAATGACTTATTTGGTTATTACAAGTGCCCACTGGGGCGAAATGTGGGTAACCATATGTGAATACAAGAATATTTACATGTCATGTGACTGTGTATCCACACTGTGATGATAATCACACGATCGTGATGATGGGATCGAATATATCATGTATTTTACAAATTAGTATTGTAAATATGTATTTTAAATTCGGCACGCACTTTGACATAATTGCGGTGTAATTACTGCAGAGGTATTAAGTATAAAGCAGAGAATTACGCTTTGATTTTTCATGTCAAGATGGCCGCCACTTTTGTTTGCTATCAGAATCACGATGTTGTGGTGTAGTCCTCTTTCTATTTTTTGTATATGAATTGAAATATGGAAGAGTGATATTGGATTATTGATGACCGTGAACAAGGCGTAAAGCCGGAACGCGTCGTTTTGTCATTAAAACTTATTTCAAGCATATTGGAGTGTCTGGGTAATTCCTGCTGACTGGGAGGAAGATTTGCTGTATGACAGGGTTATCCGGTAACCCAAACCCAGACCGCCCATTTTTGACAGCCTCGTAACTAACCGGAACTGGTGTTCGTGATATATATATATATAATCACAAGAGTTGCCTCCAAAGAAGAAACCTCACTCAGGTACGTATTTGCTTGTAACTTTATTCAGCGAAGGCTGCACCAGAAAGAGTCCAACATGGAAAGCACAACGTGCGAGCCTGACGCGTTTCGTGATAATCTCACTTCTTCAGAGGCTCGTTATAACAGACATCACGCTACCACAGGTGCCACTACCTTTATAAAGATGTCCAGTCCTCAGTGGGCGTGGCCGCTCGCACGGCCTCCTGGAATCTGTAGTTGAGCACAGTCTTGCTTCAGTGAGCTGGCGCACGATTCTGTCCATATTAAACATTATTACCACAGTGGGTTGCTTTCACATAGCTGCCTCTTATTCTGCTGCACCTCATTGCCTTCGTTTAGCAAGCACCTGGCCCATTAGCGCATGTCGTTGTGGCAAGGCAAGGGTTCGTTTTGACACGGCGGGTTTCCTCCTACAGCTAGGCACAGCCGTTTCAAATCCAATCACAAGAGTTGCCTCCAAAGAAGAAACCTCACTCAGGTACGTATTTGCTTGTAACTTTATTCAGCGAAGGCTGCACCAGAAAGAGTCCAACATGGAAAGCACAACGTGCTAGCCTGACGCGTTTCGTGATAATCTCACTTCTTCAGAGGCTCGTTATAACAGTGTGGAGAAACACGAGGAGGCCAGAGTATGAGAGGTAACAGTAACGGTCTTTTATTGTAAGATACAGATCAGTCCATAGTGGTCTCCTTTGCTCTTTAACTTCAGGGCTTGTCAGGAGTCGTAGGCTGATATCCCTCTCGTCTGGCAGGTGAGGTCGTCGGTCTCAGAATGGGCAAAAGAAAGAGAAAGAAGTACGGGGTCAGGGTAGGCTACCGTGATATAGCACAAGTAAGGGGGGGGTTGTGTAGGAAGTCACCTGGACCGCCACCAAGGGGTTTTCAGTGATTGGGGTAGGACCCGTGAGGAACAGCAGAACTCCCTTTTATACCCCGGGTGGTATCACCGAGTTAGGACCTCCAGCCCCTTTCGTAAACCACCCTCTGACACGGGCACGTACCTCAGGGAGCCACGTACCTCAGGGAGCCACGCACCTCCGGGAGCGTGGCTGGCGTTGTCGCGGTACCGGATTGGGTCCGGCTCCCTCTCTCGTCGATATCCTTGGCTCCTTCCCTCGGTCTCCGTCTCCTTCCCGCGGCGTCTTCTCCAGTTCCTCAAGTCCCCGTCAACGTCCGATGGCCCGGTCTCGAATAGTCCATGCGACGGCAGGGCTGACTCCTCGTTTCTCTCCCAGACTCCTTCTTCGGTTCAGTCTTCAGCGCGGTTCACCGGAGTGCTTTTTTCCTCTCCGTCCTCGGCACCCTTTTCAAACACTGGCATATCCTCATACGTCACTCGAGGTGGACCATGTGACCCCGTCACATGGGTGGGCGCGTCCTCGCGGCAGTGAGCCGAATTAAAGGGGCCGCAGTGGTCCAAGGCTAGCGGTTCCCCCGGCGACTGCAAAAACAGAACAGGAGAGAGAGGTAAGGGGGTAATTGTATGCCGTCATCCCCCTCCAGCCGGTCACGGGGAGGCACCCCGCGACACACCCCTTCCCCAGACAGTTCACGGTCGGGGAACTGCGGCACACGGGACAAAAAGTCAGCGTTCGCATTACAACTGCCCTTCCTGTGTCGGACCTCGAAAGAGAAGGGCTGGAGGGAAAGGAACCACCGCAGGACCCGGGGATTGTTGCCCTTGTTGCGAGACAACCATTGGAGAGGTGCATGATCAGTATACAGCACAAAAGGGGCACCCTCCAGGTAGTACCGCATCTTCTCCACTGCCCACTTGACTGCTAGGCACTCCTTCTCTATGATCGCATAATTCTTTTCGCGAGGGAAGAGCTTCCGACTAATAAAGGCCACAGGCCGCTCCACCTCCTCCCCGGTCTCCTGGGACAACACCGCCCCCAACCCTGAGTCAGATGCGTCTGTCTGAAGGATGAATGGACGGGAAAAGTCAGGGGAGATTAGCACCGGACTGGATGTTATGACGTTCTTCAGTTCCTGAAAAGCCTCAAGTGCTTTGGTGGATGGTGAGAGGAGGTCTTTCTCTTTTATCCCTTTCTGAAGGAGATCGGTCAAAGGGAGGCGATCTGGGAGTACTGGGGGATGAACCTGCGGTAGTACCCCAGTAACCCTAAAAAGGCCCGGATGCCCTTTTTGTTCTGGGGAAAGGCGTGTTGGTAATCGCCTTTATTTTCTCTTGTTGGGGTTCTATCACCCCTCCCCTAGAAGGTAACCCAGGTAGCGGACCTTGTGATAGGCTATCTTTGACTTCTTTGAGTTGATATGCAGACCTGCTTCCCGAAGGGCATGGAATATCTTCTGGCAGTGTGACAAGTGTTGGTCCCAATCCGTGCTGTAGATGATAATATCGTCCAGATAGGCTGCTGAGTAACCCTGATGTGATCTCAACACTACATCCATCAAACGCTGGAAAGTAGCGGGGCGCCGTGTAACCCAAAAGGGAGGACTGTGAACTCGTATAGACCGGACGGAGTGGAGAACGCGGTTTTGTGTAGGTCTTTGGGGGAGAGAGGTACTTGCCAATAGCCCTTGGTTAGATCCAAGGTGGTTATGTATTTGGCCTCCCCAATTGCTCTATTAGTTCATCCACTCGTGGGAGAGGGTAAGAGTCAAATTGGGTGATGGAATTAACCGCTCTAAAGTCTATACAGAACCTCACAGACCCATCGGGTTTGGGTACGAGGACTATTGGTGAGGACCAATCGCTCTTGGAGGGTCTGATGATGCCTGAGTTTAGCATGTTCTGTATTTCGTTTTCTATAGCGACTCTGCGAGCAGCAGGGATTCGATAAGGGCGTTGTCTTATGGTCTTTCCCGGTATAGAGGGGATGGTATGCTCAATCAAATGGGTCCGTCCGGGTGTATCAGAAAAGACAGAAGAAAACGTCGCTAACACTGCTTGTAATGACTTCCTCTGTTGTTCCTGCAGGGACATATTTATGTCCAAGGAAGACAAGTTAGTCTTGGGTGTTTCCGATTTAGTGGCTAAGAGCACAACGGATTTAGGTGGAGCCCCTAACCACTTCTTCAGTAAGTTAATGTGGTACATTTGGGTCTTCTGTTTGGAGAGACGAAGACGGTAGGTGGTTAACCCTATCTTCTCTATGACCTCATAAGGTCCCTTCCATTCTGCGCGATGTTTAGGGAGAGAAGCCGGCAGAAGGACCAAGACCCAGTCATGCACTTTAAGATGTCGCCACTTCTTGCCTTTATAATAAAACACCTGCTGTTTTTGTTGAGCCCTTTCGAGATTGCTATGTGCAAACTCCCTTAGTTTGGACAACCGTGACCTCAATCCTTTTGAATAATCGAGAAGAGCCTGGGTCTCTTCGGGGGTTTCCTTTCCCAGGCTTCCGCGTCATCTCTAGGAGAGTACGCGGTTGTCTACCATACAGGAGCTCAAAAGGGGAACAAGCAAGGCTGCTTTGTTTCTGGCACCGTATAACGAATAATGCTAGAGGTAGCAGGGCATCCCAATTAGCGCCTTCAGCGGTCATCATTTTTTTTAAGGTGAGTTTGATGGTGCCATTGTAGCGCTCACATAAACCGTCCGTTTGAGGATGGTATACGGATGTTTTGATTTGGGTTATGTCCAACGACTTACACACCTGGGCCATCAGTTTTGAAACGAACGGTGTGCCTTGATCCGTAAGTATCTCGTGGGGAAAACCAACTCGCGAGAACAACTCCATCAGCTTCTCACAGATAGAGACGGTATTGGGTGTTCTCAAGGGGAATGCTTCGGGGTAACGGGTGGCGTAGTCGATAATGACTAGCGCGTATTGGTTCCCCTTCTTTGATTTAGGCAAAGGGCCGATAAGATCCATACCAATGCGATCGAATGGTCTACCAATGATTGGTAGGGGTTGCAATGGGACCGCTGGAGGGCGATAGGGGTTTTTCCTTTGGCACACCTCGCATTCCTGGCAATATCTGGTAATCTGTGCGTATATGCCTGGCCAATAGAAGTGCTCAAGGATTGTCTGACTAGTTTTTTGGGACCCTGTATGTCCTGCTATCAGGTGACTATGCGCGAAAAACATGACCTGCTCCCTAAAGCTGCTGGGTACAAGCAGCTGCTTGGTGGCGTTTAGACCACCCACCCTGTATAGGAGGTCGTTCTCAATGGTAAAAGCAGGAAAGGTGGTGATAGGCAGGGAGGCCTGTTGCCACGCAGCTTGGAGGGTAGGGTCGCTTTTCTGCGCATATCGGAAGTTCCTGTCGCTCTGCCAAGGAGCCTGACTGATAAGTACGGTGGACTCAGGCTGTAACTCCCTGATCTTATTCTGGAGGAGCACCATAAACTCAGGATGGTCTGTTCCCAGGATAAGTCTCTCGGGCAAACAAGGCAATACCCCTACGATAGCCCACAGATCCTTCCCATTAGGTAACCTCACTTTTATCTGGGCGGCTGGATAGGATTTGACATCCCCGTGAACGCATTTAATGGGGATTAACCGGTGGGGGACTATGTCTTTGGTGGTGACGAGGGAGCTCTGTATGACGGATTGTCTGCAACCCGAGTCAAGGAGTGCCTTTACATGGACCCCGTCTAAGACTAGACTTACATAAAACCTGGTACCGAATTCCTCCGTATACATGACGTGGCAGGGTAAATAGTTTATGTCCATGGGTTCCTCGCTGGTCTTTCTCGATGGGCAATACCGGGCAATATGTCCCCAAGTACCACAATCAAAACACTGTGGTCCTTTTCCTGTTACAGGTTCTGGTCTAGGTGGTCGGGGTTTGGTGACCTCAAGCGAGAACCTGGGTGTCTTCTTTTCTGGTTTGCCTACACCTGGTCGTTGTCTGTTCTCCCCCTCCCAGATTGGTGCTTTCGGTTGTGCCCTGGAATAGGTGGATGCCATTTCTATTGTTTGCTCAAGGGTAAGACCAGTATGTTGTTTTAACCATTTCTGCGTTGGGTAGGGTAAGGCCTCTAGGAATTGCTCAAGGTATATCATGGCCATGATCTCTTCTTTAGTGTGGTCTCGGGGCCTCAGCCATTTATCAGCAGCTGTCTTTAGTTTGTGAAACAGTGTCTTTGGTGTATCTCCTGGCTTCCCCTTTTCCTTCCTAAAGCGTGATCTATAAGCTTCAGCATCCAACCCTAGATGGTCCAATATTATGCCCTTTATTTCTACGTAGGAGGAAGTACCTAGGGGGTTGGCTGCCTGATAAGCTGCTTGGGCCTCTCCTGTCAATAACGGGGCTAGGAAGAAAGGCCATTTGGCCTCTGGCCAGCCAGACGCACGGGCCGCGCGTTCGAAGTTAAGGAGAAACGAGTCGGGGTCCTCTCCTTCATTGTATTTCTGTAGGGGTACAGTGGGGAACGCCGTTGGGACCCCTTGCCTCCCTGGCAATTGTTTCACGATCTCGTCCTGTCTGTCCGACACCTTATAGAGGCTTTCTAATTGCTGGTTCATAGATGTGCTGAACAGTTCCCTGTCGGCCTGGGCCGACGTCATGTGCTTCTCCAGGGCCCACTCGAGTTTCTCCTGCCCTATAATGAGTTGTTGGATGAGGGTCTCCATTGTTGGCGGTTCAATGGACCTTTATCCCACTTCTGACACCACGTGTGGAGAAACACGAGGAGGCCAGAGTATGAGAGGTAACAGTAACGGTCTTTTATTGTAAGATACAGATCAGTCCATAGTGGTCTCCTTTGCTCTTTAACTTCAGGGCTTGTCAGGAGTCGTAGGCTGATATCCCTCTCGTCTGGCAGGTGAGGTCGTCGGTCTCCGTATGGGCAAAAGAAAGAGAAAGAAGTACGGGGTCAGGGTAGGCTGCCGTGATATAGCACAAGTAAGGGGGGGGGGTTGTGTAGGAAGTCACCCGGACCGCCACCAAGGGGTTTTCAGTGATTGGGGTAGGACCCGTGAGGAACAGCAGAACTCCCTTTATACCCCGGGTGGTATCACCGAGTTAGGACCTCCAGCCCCTTTCGTAAACCACCCTCTGACACGGGCACGTACCTCAGGGAGCCACGCACCTCCGGGAGCGTGGCTGGCGTTGTCGCGGTACCGGATTGGGTCCGGCTCCCTCTCTCGTCGATATCCTTGGCTCCTTCCCTCGGTCTCCGTCTCCTTCCCGCGGCGTCTTCTCCAGCTCCTCAAGTCCCCGTCAACGTCCGATGGCCCGGTCTCGAATAGTCCGTGCGACGGCAGGGCTGACTCCTCGTTTCTCTCCCGGACTCCTTCTTCGGTTCCGTCTTCAGCGCGGTTCACCGGAGTGCTTTTTTCCTCTCCGTCCTCGGCACCCTTTTCAAACACTGGCATATCCTCATACGTCGCTCGAGGTGGACCATGTGACCCCGTCACATGGGTGGGCGCGTCCTCGCGGCAGTGAGCCGAATTAAAGGGGCCGCAGTGGTCCAAGGCTAGCGGTTCCCCCGGCGACTGCAAAAACAGAACTGGAGAGAGGTAAGGAGGTAATTGTATGCCGTCATCCCCCTCCAGCCGATCACGGGGAGGCACCCCGCGACAAACAGACATCACGCTACCACAGGTGCCACTACCTTTATAAAGATGTCCAGTCGTCAGTGGGCGTGGCCGCTCGCAGGGCCTCCTGGAATCTGTAGTTGAGCACAGTCTTGCTTCAGTGAGCTGGCGCACGATTCTGTCCATATTAAACATTATTACCACAGTGGGTTGCTTTCACATAGCTGCCTCTTATTCTGCTGCACCTCATTGCCTTCGTTTAGCAAGCGCCTGACCCATTAGCGCATGTCGTTGTGGCAAGGCAAGGGTCCGTTTTGACACAGCGGGTTTCCTCCTACGGCTAGGCACAGCCGTTTCAAATCCAATCACAAGAGTTGCCTCCAAAGAAGAAGCCTCACTCAGGTACGTATTTGCTTGTAACTTTATTCAGCGAAGGCTGCACCAGAAAGAGTCCAACATGGAAAGCACAACGTGCGAGCCTGACGCGTTTCGTGACACCTGTGGTAGCGTGATGTCTGTTATAACGAGCCTCTGAAGAAGTGAGATTATCACGAAACGCGTCAGGCTCGCACGTTGTGCTTTCCATGTTGGACTCTTTCTTGTGCAGCCTTCATTGAATAAAGTTACAAGCAAATACGTACCTGAGTGAGGTTTCTTCTTTGGAGGCAACTCTTGTGATTGGATTTGAAACGGCTGTGCCTAGCCGTAGGAGGGAACCCGCTGTGTCAAAACAGACCCTTGTCTTGCCACAACGACATGCGCTAATGGGCCAGGCGCTTGCTAAACGAAGGCAATGAGGTGCAGCAGAATAAGTGGCAGCTATGTGAAAACAACCCACTGTGGTAATAATGTTTAATATGGACAGAATCGTGTGCCAGCTCACTGAAGCAAGACTGTGCTCAACTACAGATTCCAGGAGGCCGTGCGAGCGGCCACGCCCACTGAGGACTGGACATCTTTATAAAGGTAGTGGCACCTGTGGTAGCGTGATGTCTGTTATAACGAGCCTCTGAAGTGAGATTATCACGAAACGCATCAGGCTCGCACGTTGTGCTTTCCATGTTGGACTCTTTCTGGTGCAGCCTTCGCTGAATAAAGTTACAAGCAAATACGTACCTGAGTGAGGTTTCTTCTTTGGAGGCAACTCTTGTGATTAGATTTGAAACGGCTGTGCCTAGCCGTAGGAGGGAACCCGCCGTGTCAAAACGGACCCTTGTCTTGCCACAACGACATGCGCTAATGGACCAGGTGCTTGCTAAACGAAGGCAATGAGGTGCAGCAGAATAAGAGGCAGCTAACACTCCAAACCAGGAAGTATTGGCAGCCATCTTGTGACTCGGTAGAACCGAGTCACAAGAAAACAGTGAAAAAGAGGTTAAAAAAGAAGAAAAGGAGGCAGGGTAGAAACACCCTGACCCCCTAGGCCTGCTCAGGGGCTCCCACAAGGACCCCCAGGGCCAAAAAAAGCATTTTTTTTTAATTTATAATTTCGACGGAATTCGCGTTGGGGTCGCGAATCCCGCCGATTTTTTTTTTTAAAAATGAAGCGCGGGCTCCCTCGCTTCATTTTAATGAGGCCCCCGGGTGGGCCAGGTCCTGGGGGCATTGTCAAAAAAACTAATAGCGGGGCCCGCGGGGTCTTCCGCAGCCCCAGGGACCGCCACCTCCCCGGGGCTATGCTGATTATGTGTGGGGGGGCACGCGGCCCCCCCGCAGCCCCAGGGACCGCCATCTCCTTGGGGCTTTTTGACCCCCCCATGCTGACCCGGGGACCGCCACCTCCCCGGGGCTTTATCAATTGTATGCGGGGGGCACGCAGCCCCCCGCAGCCCCGGGGACCGCCACCTCCCCGGGGCTGTGTTTGTTTAAAAAAAAAAAAAAAGTGTGGGGGGCAAGAGCCTCTTACATGCCCCGGGGACCACCACCTCCCCGGGGCAATCTTTATTTAAATGCTTGGGTCCGTTACAGACCCCCAAGCCCCGGGGACCACCACCTCCCGTGGGCTTTAGAAACATTGAGAAGGGGGCCGCGCGGCCCCCCTCCTGGAGCCCTTGATGGCCCTGGGGACCGCCACCGGGGTGCCCACCCCCGGGACACTGCTGTTTACTATGTCAGGGCGGGAGCACGGCTCCCGCCCTGCCATAGCAAACGCTGCTTTGTTTCCTTGAAGCGAGAGCAGGGAAACCTGCTCTCGCTTCAAGGAAGCAAAGCAGAATTGCTTGAGCAAGGGGAGCTGCATGTCAGCAGCTCCCTTGCTCAAAGCAATGCCAGCTCCCGCAGGAGGCGGGAGCCGGGCGGGACCGTGGGGGCATTGGGGCTACCCCCACGGTCCCCAACACAAAGGGCTGGCCCCGGGGGATGGGGTTCCCGGGGCCAGAAGTGGCCCAGGAGGGGGGCCACACGGCCCCCCCTCCATCAATAAATACATTTTAAAAAATAAAGCAATAAGAGGCACAGCCCCGGGGGATGGGGTCCCCGGGGCCAATAGAGGCCTCAGGAGGGGGGCCACGCAGCCCCCCTCCTTAAAAAATATAAAAAGAAAAAAAATAATTTTGTGGCCATGCCCCGGGGGATGGGGTCCCCGCGGTCGAAATTGGCCTCGGGAGGGGGGCAGCGCGGCCCCCTTCCCGTTTTTTAAAAGAAAAGAAGTAAAAAATGGGTCAGGCCCTGGGGGATGGGGTCCCCAGGGCCCCAAATATTGTAAAAGAAGGGGGGGGCGGAGGCCCTAACGAGGAACATGGCGGCCGCTAGCTAAATGGCCGCGGTCCGCTCACCCAGGGCTTGTTATTAGGTTTTTTAATGGGTCTTGCTGTAGGGATTCCGTCTTTTTTTTTCTTTTCATTGAGATTGGGGTACACCCCCCCCCTCCACTCGTAAAATATCAAACTCCCGAGCACGCACCTTGGAGGACATGCGGGGCGAGCCTCCTTCTCTGTGCCATGCGGATGCGGACCGGGACGCCTGCGGGGGTAACGGCGTGTCCAGCGGCTGGTGCTGGGAGGCAGCGGTACGGAGGCGCCGGAGGCGGGATTTGGTTCAGTTTTGGCTCCGGGTCGTCGGAGGCAGAGCCAGCACTTGTGCCGGTGTGAATTCGAGTTGTGGGGTCCAAGTGGAGTGGAAGGTAGAATCTGACGCCCAGGTAGGGAGTCGGGGTCGGCGTTATATCCTTCGCAAAGAAGTTTGTAAGGATGAAGGTAAGAGGTACCTTTTTCTGTCTGGGAACGTGAAAGGCAATGTGCATCCCCTCACTGAGACGGCTCTTATAATCACTAAGCTACAAACAGAGGAGGTTTTTTTAACTGTATGGAGACAAGGGGGATAAGAGAGACAGCGACAGTGGAAGCCTCACCACCCCAAATAAATAGATATACATTGCGGGCAAGAGTAGCGCATACCTCTAATAACGTCGATATTACTAAATCTATTTTCCCTCCACGTGTCTCCCTCCCATCTTTGAAGTAAAAGCATCAGTAAAACAACGTAAGCAGAAAGTGGCCACGAAGGACGACGGTGCTGTCTCAAAGAGGGAAGAGGGTGGTAAGAGGAAAGGCAGAGGTAGAGGCAAGAAGATATCACCCCAAAAAGTGAAAATTACTCCCTCACTGAAAACGTACTATAAAGTTATGTCTACCTCAACTGCCCTAACTGCTTCTGCATGTGATCTCGCAAAGAGTAGGGGTCAAGAACTTCCTTTGGCAGCTGTACAGAGTTCTTTAAATCAACTGGGGGCGAGCTCAAGTAATACTCAGAAGAGAATAAGTATAGCGCTTGAAGGAGCGCCTGAGGGGGCGTGTAGTGCCCCGGAGGGGCAAAGTAATCAACTCCTTTGGATGAACCAGTAGTAGGTTTAAATGATGCTTCAGATATTCATCCTGCTGTGAGCCTCTCGAATAGATACTCTGTTTTGGCAACCCATGACTATGTGGAAGCACCGCAGAGCGCCTTGAAACCCATAGCTGTTCATGAGACTACAGACCCCACGAGACGTTCCTTGATAGACATACTACTCGCCCTAAAGGACGAAATGACGAGCAGATTCACTGTCTCGGAGACTAATCAAGCAGAGTTGGCCAGCAGATTTTTGGTTTCAGAAGTAAATCAGGCAGCTATACAAGTCTCTTGTGAAGTGTTGGCTAAGAGATTGGATGATGTTACGTTAAGAACAGAAGCGATTGAGTCCGAAATTCCTAAAATTAAAGAAACTATGTCTATTACCTCTGTGGAAATGGCTAAAATATTGGCCCAGAATAGAGAACTAAAGGAAGACCTTGAACGTCTGGAAAACTACTCAAGGAAGAACAATTTAAGACTTCTGAATGTACCTGAAGCCCTGGAGGGATCAGATATAAAAGGTTTCGTGATTTCTTTATTAAAAGGGACTGTCTTGAAGAATTCACCAGATGTGGATCTCGGATGTGAAATACAAAGGGTGCACCGCGATCCCTTCAAGAGAAATCCAGCCAGGCAAAAACCCAGGAAAATCCTGGTCAATTTCTTGTCATACTCCGTAAAGCAGTTGATTTTATCTTCAGCTCTCAAAGAAGGCACAATAACCTCAGGAGGTCCAAATCCGTTTTCTTTTTTTATAAGATCAGACATCTCACATATAACTGCATCGAGACAGTGGGAGTTGGGGAAGAGACTCGAGGAGCTAAATAAAATGGGAGCTAAGGCGCAGTTAAAGTTTCCTGCACTTTTGCGTGTGATGTGGAATAACCATATGCATCAGATTCGTACAACTGAGGAAGCAGATGCTCTTATAGTAAAAATCAAAAAAGAATCGGGTGGTGGAGAGGGGGCCATTGACGTAAGGGGAATCTATGACAGCACGACCTGAGGTTAGATGTATTCTTCAAATGCCCTGGGGGAGTGGAGACCGAATAGGCTTAGCCTATTGGAAGGGAGAGTTCCTCATGGAGGGGGGGGGGAGGGGAGGCGAGGGGAGGGGAAGAGGGAGGGAGGGAGGGGCACATCGGGTGGGGAGCAGTGGGGGAAATAAAAAATATATAAAAGCCTCATCTTACCTAACTATATGGGAGGTCCGTTTTGCTGGTATAAGTGGTTCAGTGGTCCGCAATTTGAATGGCAGGAACTTTACTAAAAGATAATAAGGTCACATTTATCTCCTGGAATGTTAATGGATTAAGATGCCCTCGTAGGCAAAGATTAATTCTGAAATACCTAGAACTCTCCCCCGCCCAGATATGTATTATACAGGAAACACTCTTAAGTTTTTTAGAAAGTCGTTCTATCTTTTCTAAAATTTCCTGGATAAAATGTTACTGTAATTCACAACAGACGATTAATAGTAGAGGTGTAGCAATTTTGATCAAGCATGGGGTCTCCTGTTCTATCAAATCAGTGCAGACGGATCAGACTGGGAGGTGGGTAATAGCGTAGCTGGATTTTGGAGGTGTGGAGCTAGTCTGTGCATCGTTCTATGGCCCTAATGTCGATGATTCGACATATATCTGCAAGTTACAATCTAAATTAATTACGGCAACGCCCCCCCTAATCATAGGTGGCGACTTTAATGTTCTTTTGGATCCATTAAAAGATAGGTCCAATCAAAGTTACTATGTTGGGGCACCCCGAGTCCGTCGTGCAATGATTAATATGCTGCACGACTTGGACCTGGTAGATGTCTGGAGGGCTAAGAGGGGAGACATTCAGGGGTTTACATTCCATAGTAAAAAACACAGTCATTCTTCCAGGATTGACTACATTTTGGCAGATAGGTCTACTTTGGGAGAATTGTCAGAGATTTCAGTTCTACCAAGTCACCTCTCCGACCACGCCCCAGTACTTTTTTCTTACTTCAGTAAAGCATATAAGCTACAATCTAGATGGACACTTAATAGAGCTATGCTCCTCGACCCTGAGATTATTCAGGCTATTAAACTATCCTCCCTAGAATTTTTCTCTTTAAATATGGGCTCCACGACCATGGACTTTATCTGGGATGCCTTTAAGGCTAACCTGAGGGGCAGGCTCCATGGCCTTATATCCTCTAAGAATAGAGCTGAGGCCCGGGTGCTCCATGATATTGAGGAGAGAATTCTCCACTTAGAGAATGAAAGGAATAGATTTAGTTATGGGAATCCAGGAAAACTGACACAAATCCAGGATGACCTGGACTGTGCCAGGCAAGAGTACAGGGGTAAATTAGATCAAAAGTGTAAGGCACAGTGGCTTACTAAGAGTATGCAAAATTTTGAGTATGGGGAGAAAGCCGGTGCCCTGTTGGCCTGGAAAGCAAGAGTGGA
Source organism: Calotriton arnoldi (assembly GCA_963921515.1). Classification (NCBI taxonomy): domain Eukaryota; kingdom Metazoa; phylum Chordata; class Amphibia; order Caudata; family Salamandridae; genus Calotriton; species Calotriton arnoldi. Next base: position 2,148,222 of record CAWUFW010002094.1, read on the forward strand.
CCGCACTAAGAATAATATAAATGAACTGATAATAAACAGCAGTGGGGATAAGTCTAGCAATGTTGAGGATATGCAAACTTGCCTGCTTTCCCTCTTTTCAGACCTTTATAAAGAAGATCTGACCCCGTCCATTGGTCATATACAAACATGGTTGAGGAGTAAATCTCTACCAATTCTTACAGAAGAGTGTCGTGACATCTTAGATGCTCCTATTATTTTCGAGGAGATCAAAGGTCAAATAAAAAAATGTAAGAATAAAAAGGCATCAGGTATGGATGCACTCCCCCAATGAAGTCTATAAACTCCTAACAGAGGAATTGACTCCAGTACTGAGCACTACTTTTGATTCAGTATACTGTCTTACAGGTAAAGTTCCTAACTCCTGGAAGGAGGCTACTATCGTATTGATTTTAAAGCCTGGAAAAGATCCTTTAAAAGCTGACTCTTATCGTCCAATCTCCCTGCTGAATGCCGACTATAAGATCTTTATGGGCATTTTGGCGGGGAGATTGGCTAAACTGGCCCCAAACTTGGTTCATATTGACCAGAAGGGCTTTGTAACAGGGAGGTTCATCCAGGAACAGACTCAATTGTTAATAGGCAATATTGACTTGGCCATTGGAAGATCTGACCCGTTGGCCATAGTGGCCTTGGATGCAGCCAAGGCCTTTGACAGGGTCTGCTGGGTGTACCTCTGGGAGGTTTTAGAGGTAATGGGCTTTGGCCCCATCTTCATTCAAACTTTGAGGAACTGTTATCAAGGGGCCTCTGCCAGGATCCTTTTAAACGGCATGTTGACCCCTAGTTTTAACATTCAGAGAGGAACTCAACAGGGTTGCCCTATTTCCCCCCTCCTGTTTAATATTTATATAGAGCCATTAGCGCAAGCCATCAGATTAGACCATTTAATCCCCCCGTTTAAGTCTCAACAATATACCTGTAAATTAGCTTTGTACGCTGATGACTTAATTCTATATACCAACAACCCCGAGGTGGCAATCCCTCGGGTTGAAGCCTTGTTGGAGGAATTTGGCACTCTGTCAGGCTATTTAGCTAACACCTCCAAAACTGAGGTGATGTTATGTTATGTTATGTTATTTAAGCTTGTATAGCGCACGGTTACCCTAGGGTGTCCTGGCGCTGATGCATGCCTGCTGGTCAACTGAGAATAGAGATTACTGTAAAAAAAAGCCAGGTTTTCAACCCTTTCCTAAAGGAAAGGAGATCTGCTGCGTTCCTCAGGTGGAAAGGGAGCTCATTCCATGCCTTAGAGGTGCATGTAATGAAGCTTCTACCCCTCCAGCTGGCTCTTTTAATCCGAGGAACTAGAACTTGTTTAGATCCCAAGGACCGAAGGTTTCTAGCGGGAACATACCATCTGAACTTTAATCTCAAATGGTCGGGACCAATTCCATTTAGGGCCTTAAAAGCTACACAGAGGGCCTTAAAACGTGCCCTTAACTTCACGGGGAGCCAATGTAGTTGTCTCAACTCGTTCTTTACAGAGGCAAATTTGGGGGTACTAGTATTCAGTCTGGCTGCGGCATTCTGTACAATTTGCAGCCTGTTGACATGCTGTTTTTGAGCATTTAAGTATAGACTATTACAATAGTCGATTCGAGACATGACAAGGGCTGTGACCACTGTCCTAAGGCTGTTATCAGGAAGGAAAAACTTAATTTTCCTTATAGTTCTCAGGATACGAAAACAGGCCGAAACCACCGAGTTTATGTTGTCACAGAAAGAAAGCCTATTATCCAAAATCACCCCTAAGTTTTTTGCTTTCAATGTGGGGATAGGACAGGGGCCCAACTCAGCTGGCCACCAATCAGGTGTCCACATATTGGGGTTGTTACCGAATGTGACAACTTCTGTCTTGCTCGAATTTAGTTTTAGGCAGTTGGATGACATCCAATCCGAGATGGCCCTCATGCAGTCGTGGAAGCGAGCCCCCGTTTCCTTCTCTTCCCCTTCTCTTATTGACAACACTATCTGTGTGTCATCTGCATAAGAAGTGATTTTGAAACCAAAAGATCTGATTAGGCCTGTGAGAGAAATCACATACACATTGAACAGGGTCGGGCTCAACGATGATCCCTGCGGCACCCCACACAGGAGTGAAAAAGGTTTAGAGCTGTGATTGTCCAATTCCACTCTTTGCGATCTGCCCGAAAGAAAAGATCGAAGGAGGTTCCAGGCTGTCCCTTGCACTCCTACCTCCGACAACCGGTGCATCAAAACTTCATGATGGACCGTGTCGAAGGCAGCTGACAGATCCAACATTATCAAAATTGCCTTCCCTCCTCCGTCCAGTGCTTCCCGAATCTCCTCTGTAGATTTGATTAGGGCCAGCTCAGTACTATGTTCTGCTCTGAACCCATATTGTGATGTGTCCAGTAAGTTATTAGTTAGCAGAAAGGTGCTGAGTTGAGTGTTCATGGTCTTTTCAATAATCTTGGCGGGGAGCGGAAGTCTTGAGATTGGCCTATAATTATTTGTATCACTAGGGTCAAGAGTAGGCTTTTTCAGAAGGGGACGAATAGAGGCCTTTTTCCAATTGCTGGGAAACTTGCCCATTGTTATTATGTTGTTCAGCAGTGGTGTGAGGGTTGATCCTATAACTTCTGGAATTTGCTTTAGTACTGATGCAGGGCAGGGATCTGACGGGGCACCAGACCGAATAGAACTCATTAGTTTGATGGTATCTGATGTCTCTAACAAAGAGAAATTGGCTAATATTGTTTTTTTTTGTTCCAGAACTGGGGGCAACATCAATATCCCCCCCTGAGCTAGCCTAAATGAGGAAAAGATGGTTTCCACTTTATACTGGAAAAATGTTGCCAGCTTTTCGCAGAACTCTGGACTACTCTGACTCTTGGGGGTCTTAGGGGATACTAGTTTAGAGATAGTTATGAAAAGCTCTTTGGTGTTGGATTCAGCCTGGGAAATTTGTTCAGTGAAGTACTTTCTTTTGAATTCCAGCAGCTTAGCCTTATATTGTCTAAGGCTAAGCTTGTAGCTAGCTTTGTCTGCGTTATGGTAGCTTTTTCTCCATATCCTTTCTAAACGCTTACAACCTTGTTTTAAAATTTTTAGTTCATCACAGAACCAGGGGGCAGATGGAGAAACCCTTTTGGGGGTCCATAATTTTACAGGAGCAATTTTATCACATGCTTCTTCCAACCACTTCACAAATACTGAGGAAGCTTCATCAACCTCAGCAGGGAAAGTTGGCTTGGTTTTATTCAATGCCTCACCTAATTCTGTGTAATTAACGTTTTCCAGGCTCTTTTCCGATAGCACCTGAGATCTCTGAACTGAGTTTGTGGTCTTGCCACTCATTTAACTTAAAAAGAATGGCACAATGATCGGACCAAACCAAAGGGAGAATAGATAAAACTTTAAGTAAGGGATTGTTGGAGAATATCCCATCCAGCGTGTGCCCCTTGTCATGTGTGGGTGCTCCGATCAGTTGCTTCATTTCCCCTGCCTCCATTATTTGCCCCAGGAGAATAGTGTCTGGGTTGGATTGATCCTCCAGATGAAAGTTAAAATCCCCTAATAATGTAAAGGAGTCTGCGCATAGCCCATCTTCGAGCAGTGCCCCCAGCAAATCTAGGAATCCTGTCCTAGGGCCAGGAGGCCGATAGAGGAGTAACCCCTTGAAGGTGCTATGTTGTGAGGTGCGTAGGTTAATTGAAAGTGCCTCACATGTGGCATTTGACGCAGTATGAAAAGCGGGCTTCAATGAATCATGATAAATGACTGCTAGTCCCCCACCTCTCCCATATGGTCTATCCTGAGTATGACAGAGGAATCCTGGGGGGGTAGCCTTCACTAGATCAGGACCAGATGACATGTCATTCCAGGATTCAGTGATAAAAGCCATTTTAATATCATGTTCCTCAATAAACAAAGCACACTCCATACTGTGTTTAACAAGAGATCTAGCATTCAACAGCATACATCTGAGAGCTGGTTGATGATCTGAATTGATTTTCCTGCCTATTCTGTTGTCAAGAACAGAGTCAGGGAAAGCATTTTTACATGGTAGAAGTATCTTACAGTTCTGACAGATCCTTCTCAAACGGCTAGGCATTGCCTCAGGAGGTATACAAGGGCACATGTCGTCTCCCCGACGTGGGTTCAGTCTAATAAGGTCATCCCTAGTATAGGTCGGTATATTTGTAATAAACCGGCCAGGGGTACGGGCCCTGCGCCCGACCAGAGCGCGGACGGGCGCAGACGGGCTTGCCTTAGGCGCGCCGGCGCGCCCGCTGCGCGCGTCCGCTGCGCGTCCGCAGCAGCGTGCTTTTATCCCCTCAGCGTCATGGAAGGCTAGACTGCTAACCAAAATGGCGGCCCCGTTCGTTTCCCCAACAAGCCCTGAGTCGCTATTAAAATGCAGTAAGTGACAGTGCAAATTCAAATTCAACAATATAGCAGCAGATAAAGGATTCTAAAACCAATTTGTAGAAAATTTAAAAATACTTAAAATCAATGAAGGACCGGGTAACAGCTCTACTACTGGCGAGTGTAATTCACAACTCTGTCCCAGTCAGGCAGCGCTGCGCTTCCGCATCAGCGTGCTTTTATCCCCTCAGCGTCATGGAAGGCTAGACTGCTAACCAAAATGGCGGCCCCGTTCGTTTCCCCAACAAGCCCTGAGTCGCTATTAAAATGCAGTAAGTGACAGTGCAAATTCAAATTCAACAATATAGCAGCAGATAAAGGATTCTAAAACCAATTTGTAGAAAATTTAAAAATACTTAAAATCAATGAAGGACCGGGTAACAGCTCTACTACTGGCGAGTGTAATTCACAACTCTGTCCCATCGATCAATGGGAAGGTACAACCAGCAAAGAGCTAAGATATTTGGGTATACATATTGTTAAAGACTTGGATAAAATCCCCTGATGAATTTGAATAAAATCATTAAGGAAATAGATCGTCTTTTTATTAGATGGAGGAATCTTCCTCTGACAATATATGGGAAAGTAAACCTGGTTAAGATGGTTATTCTCCCTAAGTTGACCTATTTGTTTGGTGCGATTCCCCTGGGGTTCCCCAGTAAGAGCATAAGTAAGGTTCAGGGTAGGATTGGGAGCTTTATTTGGGGTGATAAGGGAGTGAGGCTATCCTGGAAGAAGCTGAGGCGAAGGCTAAATAAAGGGGGTCTGGCTCTTCCGGACATTGGCTGATATTCGGTTGCATTTCAACTTAAAGGCATTCGGATGTTACTCTCAAAACCAGAGGACTCAGCGTGGGGAAGGTTGCTTGGTGAAATGGCTTTGATGGAGGGTGGAGGTGGTGGAGAGGGCTTTATATATAAGTTTGGGGCCCCGAGGTTCTTCAAGCGAGTACGCCTGAAGGTCCTAAGGGCAGCCCTGGAAACGTGGTATAAAGTGAGACGTAGATGGGGAATCGGTTACTATTCAGATCTTGCACCGATTTGGGATTCGCCCGGTACACCTCTGTCTTAGGGATAGTTTGGCTGTACCCATTAAGAGGGCGGGCTTAAACATCTGGTCTGACTTAGTAGACGCAGAGGGGATTTACCCATGGGAGTTGTTAAGGGCCAAGATTGGCTCTGGATTCTCCAAGTTTAAGTATCTACAACTTGTATCCTGGTTTGAAGCTGAAAAAGAAGATGTTAGAGGAAACTGGGAAATGGAGTTATCTCTTCAATCAGTGCGTACAATTAAGAAGGAGATATCGTTGTGGTACAACTTTTTATTAGATGCTGAAGACCTGGAAATCCCATCACAGTCCACGGTGTGGAAGCAAACTCCCCTTGAGCCATCTATAGATTCTCTGTTTGAGCCTTCTCTGAATACACTATATAAATTCATCAAACCAGCAAGCCTGAAAAAGAACCACTTCTTTGTCATCAATAGGCTATATTACACTCCAGCCAAGATAGCAAAGTTTGCTCCACTACCTACTCCTAAGTGCCCTAGATGTATGACTCCCAACGCCAATGATATTCACATCTTTTTTGAATGTTCCGATTTAAGAAACTTTTGGAAGAGGGTGGGAGACACTATTTGTAGTATTTTTAAAGTAAGTATAAAAGTCAATTTGTCTTTAGTGTTTTTTGGGGATGATGGATTGCTTAGCCATAATCTATCACAGATCAATAGGGGGTTGTTGTTATACTTAGTGATATTAGCTCGGAGAGAGGTCTGTAAGAAATGGAAAGATCCTATTCCCCCGAAGAGTGATGATTGGCTTAAAGCTGTTTTTGCTATGGCGCGCTTAGATCAGGATGGAATAGAGGGGAGCTCGATAAATAATTGGCACCCCTTTATGACTTGGGGTCACAATTTGAGGCTAATATAATCAGTCCTATGATTACACCTAGCTCCTGTTGAAAAAGAGCCGGTCTGGGTGACCATAGCAAGTGCGGTAAGCTGAAGGGCGCATAGATCGAAACATCGGCTTTGTAAGATCCGCAGAAGCTTATCGGTGAGATGAGGACAAAAAAAAAATTTACAAAAAAAAAGAAGGGGGGCCACACAGCCCCCCTTCTACAAGAAATACATTTTTTTTAAAGCCGGCATCGCGCCGGAGGCCCCGCCCCCTCCCTGCAGCACTCAGCAAACACGCCCCCTGGCGCGTTGTAAGTTGGGGAATTAATTCCCCTTGAATACTGAGGGTCCCTGGGGGCCAACTAGCCCACCAGGTACCTCCAGTATGCGCCACAGAGCTGCGTTGCAGAGAGGTGTTCCGAGGCCACGCCCCTTTTACACCTCTCTGCAACGCAGCTCTGTGGCACTTACTGGAGGTACCTGGTGGGCTAGTTGGCCCCAGGGACCTCAGGACTCAAGGGAATTAATCCCCAATTTACAATGCACCAGGGGTGCGTTACACAGTGGTGCAGGGGCGGGACCTAACAAAACAAGTGTGCAAATGTGCCCCCTGGCGCGTTGTAAATTGGGATTAAGTCGCCTTCAAACCTGAGGGTCCCTGAGGGCCAACTAGCCCACCAGGTACCTCCAGTAAGTGCCACAGAGCTGCGTTGCAGAGAGGTGGTCCGAGGCCATGCCCCTTTTGCAACACTCTGCAAATGCGGCTTCTGGCGCACTGCTGGTGGGGCGATGAGGTCCTCTTGTGTCCTGAGGACCTCAGGACACAAGTGGACTTCATCCTCCAAGCAGCAGTGCGCTAGAAGCTGCGTTTGCAGCGTGGTGTAAAAAGGGGCGTGGCCTCAGAACACCTTTCTGCAACGCAGCTCTGTGGCGCTTACTGGAGGTACCTGGTGGGCTAGTTGGCCCTCAGGGACCCTCAGGTTTGAAGGCGACTTAATCCCCCAATTTACAACGCGCCAGGGGGCACATTTGCACACTTGTTTTGTTAGGTCCCGCCCCCCCCCCTGCACCACTGTGCAAACGCACCCCCTGGTGCATTGTAAATTGGGGGATTAATTCCCCTTGAGTCCTGAGGGTCCCTGGGGGCCAACTAGCCATTTGAGATGTCATCAGTGATGTCACTGACCATGTCATGAATGTTGTAATATGTGACGTCATCAGCAGTGCATTGCGGGGGCATGAGTTATAGTTAGCTGAACTAACTATAACGGCGGAATTTCTCTGGTTTTGTACGAGTGAAATGTCCAACTAACTATTACGTCCCAGAACCTGTAGTTGAGCTAAGTATAACTCGCGCCCCCGCAATCCACTGCTGATGACATCACATATTACATCACTCATGACATGGTCAGTGACATCACTGATGACATCACTGATGACATCATCCAGTGACTGTTTCTGTAAAATTTAAATGTTTTATATATATATATATATATAGGCCAAGATGTATTGAAGAATGAGTGGGTGTATGACTGTCTGAATGGATGATTTAGTAGGTGCGTGACTGACTGTATACGTGAGTGATTAAGTGTGTCTTACTGAATGCATGGGTTAGTGACTAAACTGTGTGAATGTCTGTATCAGTCTGTCTGTTGGTGTGTAAGCGGTTTGTTGGGTTGGTGAGTAGCTACATGAGTGTCTATATGGGTTGCTGATTGTTTGTCTGAGTATCTGTATGGGTGCCTGAGTGTCTGTGTGGGTGGGTGGGGTGTGTGTGACTCACTGCATGGATGTGTGAGTGGGTGATTCACTGGGTGTATGGGTTCAAGAGTGCATCTGTGAGGGGCTGTATGGGTGGGTAAGTGTGTGTATGGCTGTGTTGGTGAGTGAATGGATGTCTCAGTGGTACATGTGTGAGTAACTACATATGTGAAAGGCAGTATATGTGGGTGTTGGAGTATATAAATGACTGTGAGAGTGAGTGATTGTGAGAGTGGCTGTGTGGATGAGTGTGTGCTTGTCAGTGATTGTATAAGAGTAAGTATGTGAATAAGTGAGGTGGTGTGTGTATAACTGAATAGGTGAGTAAATGGGAGTGTGATTGATTCTTTGCATGACTAACTAGCTGTGTAAGTAACTCTATGGGTGAGTGGCGGTGTGCGAGTGTCTGTTTAGGTGTATGAGTGCATATGATAGTAGCTGTATTGATGAGTGACTGCATGTATGAGTGACTGTATGGGTGAGTGAGTGGATGTGTGTATAGACCTAGGAATTAGTGAGTGGGTATGTAGTAACTGGTATTGGTGTGTCTATGGTTTTGAGAATGGCAGTCTGTATTTTAGAGTGGGTGTATCAAAGGTTATATTAGGCTGTGAGGAGGTGCATCAGATGATCACGTGGATGATGTCATCAGTGATGTCATCAATGATGTAATTTAAGATGTCATCAGTGATGTCACTGACCATGTCATGAGTGATGTAATATGTGATGTAATCAGCAGTGCATTGCGGAGGCACGAGTTATACTTAGCTCAACTAACTATAATGGCCAAATTCATCTGGTTGTGTACGAGTGAAATGTCCAACTAACTATAACGTCCCTGAAACCTGTGGTTTTTTCAGTGAATTTCAAAGGTTTTTTAAATGATAATTTCTAACTAGAACGTCCTTGAAACCCATGTTTTTTTCAGTGAATTTCTAAGGTTTTTTAAATGCTAATTTCTAACTATAACGTCCCTGAAACCTATGGTTTTTTTTCAGTGAATTTCAAAGGTTTTTTAAATGCTAATTTCTAACTATAACGTCCCTGAAACCTATGGTTTTTTCAGTGAATTTCAAAGGTTTTTTAAATGCTAATTTCTAACTATAACGTCCCTGATAACTATGGTTTTTACAGTGAATTTCAAAGATTTTTTAAATGCTAATTTCTAACTATGCCTACAGAGGTAGGACATGTGCAGAAAGAGGAAGAAAGGTGCAGAAAGAAGCAAGAGAAATGCAGAAAGAAGCAACTGAGTCCAGAAAGACGAAGAAAAGTGCAGAAAGAAGCAAGAGGTATGCAGAAAGAACCTCAAGAGGTGCAGAAAGAGGCCTTGTTGCAAAGTCATCCTATGCCCCCAACTTTTTGCTGACTGGTACTGGTGGTAACTGACTCTGACTAACCAGGCCCGGAGCCAGTGCTATGCTGAAAGACACTTAGAATGCAGTGAAAACACCTACATACACTAGGTTACACAATGGGTTGGGGTACCCCTGTGATTGGCATGACCTCCCCTGTAAGGCCCTAGTACATAATAGGGCAGGGGGATTAAAATTACCTCTAACTCAAAGGTGCAGATAGAGGCAAGAGAAGTGCAGAAAGAAGCAACAGAGGTACAGAAAGAGGCAAGATTGGTACAGAAAGAGGGAAGAGAGGTGTAGAAAGAGGCAAGAGAGTTGCACAAAGAGGGAAGAGGGGTGCAGAAAGAGGCAGGAGGGGTGCAGAAAGAAGCAACAGAGGTGCCGAAAGAGGCAAGAGAGGTGCAGAAAGAAGCAAGTGAAGTGCAGAAAGAGGCAACAGAGGTGCAGAAAGACACAAAAGAGGTGCAGAAACAAGCAAGAGCAGTGCAGAAAGAGGCAAGAGAATTGCTGAAAGAAGCAACAGAGGTTTAGAAAGAAGCAAGAGAAGTGCAGAAAGAGGCAAGTAAGGTGCAGAAAGAAGCGAGCAGTGCAGAAAGAACCAACAGAGGTGCAAAAAGAGGCAAGAGGGGTGCAGAAAAAGGTAGGAGGGGTGCACAAAGAGGCAAGAGAGGTACAGAAAGAGGCAGGAGGGATGCAGAAAGAAGGAAGAGAAGTGCAGAAAGAAGTAACATAGGTGCTGAAAGAGGCGCAAAGGGTGCAGAAAGAGCAAGAGAAGTGCAGAAAGAGGCAACAGGAGTACAGAAAGAGGCAAGAGAGGTGCAGAAACAGGCAGGAAAGGTACAGAAAGAGGGAACGGGTGCAGATAGAGGCAAGAGAGGTGCAGAAAGAGAAAAGAGGGGTGCAGAAAGAGGCAAGAGATCTGCAGAAAAAAGCAACAGAGGGGTGAGGGGTGCAGAAAGAAGCAGGAGGGGTGCAGAAAGAAGCAACAGAGGTGCCGAAAGAGGCAAGAGAGGTGCAGAAAGAAGCAAGTGAAGTGCAGAAAGAGGCAACAGAGGTGCAGAAAGATGCAAGAGAGGTGCAGAAACAAGCAAGAGAAGTGCAGAAAGAGGCAAGAGAATTGCTGAAAGAAGCAACAGAGGTTTAGAATGAACCAAGAGAAGTGCAAAAGAGGCAAGTGAGGTGCAGAAAGAAGCAAAAGCAGTGCAGAAAGAACCAACAGAGGTGCAAAAAGAGGCAAGAGGGGTGCAGAAAGAGGTAGGAGAGGTGCACAAAGAGGCAAGAGAGGTACAGAAAGAGGCAGGAGGGGTGCAGAAAGAAGGGAGAGAAGTGTAGAAAGATGCAAGAGAATTGCTGAAAGAAGCAACAGAGGTGTAGAAAGAAGCAAGAGCAGTGCAGAAAGAACAAACAGTGGTGCAAAAAGAGGCAAGAGGGGTGCAGAAAAAGGTAGGAGGGGTGCACAAAGAGGCAAGAGAGGTACAGAAAGAGGCAGGAGAAAGAGGGAAGACGAGTACAGAAAGAGACAACAAAGGTGCAGAAAGAAGCAAGACAGGTGCAGAAAGAAGCATGGAAAGTGCAGAATGAAGCAACAGGGGTGCAGAAAGGCAAAAGAAGTGCAGAAAGAAGCAACAGAGGTGCAGAAGGAGGCAAGAGAACTGCAGAAAGAGGCAAGAGAGTTGCAGAAACGGGCAAAAGAGGTGCAGAAAGAGGGAACAGAGGTGCAGACAGAGGGAAGAGGGGTGCAGAAAAAGGCAAGAGGTATGCAGAAATTTGGAACAGAGGTGCAGGAAGAAGCCAGAGCAGTGCAGAAAGAACCAACAGAGGTGCAGAAAGAGGCAAGAGGGGTACAGAAAGAGGCAAGTGAAGTGCAGAACGAAGCAAAAGAGGTGCAGAAAGAACCAACAGAGGTGGAAAAAGAGGCAAGAGGGGTGCAGAAAGGGGTAGGAGAGGTGCACAAAGAGGCAAGAGGGGTACAGAAAGAGGCAGGAGGGGTGCAGAAAGAGGAAGAGAACTGCAGAAAGAAGCAACAGAGGTGCTGAAAGAGGCACGAAGGGTACAGAAAGAGACGAGAAATTTGGAACAGAGGTGCAGGAAGAAGCCAGAGCAGTGCAGAAGGAACCAACAGAGGTACAGAAAGAGGCAGGAGGGGTGCAGAAAGAAGGAAGAGAAGTGCAGAGAGGCAAGAGAATTGCTGAAAGAAGCAACCGAGGTGTAGAAAGAAGCAAGAGAAGTGCTGAAAGAGGCAAGTAAGGTGCAGAAAGAAGCAAGAGCAGGGCAGAAAGAACCAACAGAGGTGCAGAAAGAGGCAAGAGTGGTGCAGAAAGAGGAAAGAGAGGTGTAGAAAGAGGCAAGAGAGTTGCACAAAGAGGGAAGAGGGGTACAGAAACAGGCAAAAGGAGTGCAGAAAGAGGCAAGAGAGGTGCAGAAAGAAGTAAGAGAGTTACAGAAAGAGGCAAGTGAAGTTTAGGAGGAGGCAAGAGAACTGCAGAAAGAGGCAATAGAGGTGCAGAAAGAGGCAAGTGAGGTGCAAAAAGAAGCGACAGAAGTGCAGAAAGAGGGAAGAGGGGTCCAGAAAGAAGCAAGAGGGGTACAGAAAGAAGCAAATGAGGTGTAGAAAGAGGCAACAGACATGCAGAAAGAGGAAAGAGAGGTGCAGAAAGTAGAAGAGATTTGCAGAAAGAGGCAAGAGAAGTTAAGAAAAAGAAAGAAATGTGCAGAAAGAAGCAACAGAAATGCAGAAAGAGGCAAGAGAGGCGCAGAAGGAAGCAAGAGTGGCTTGCACACCATTAGTACCAATTTAACACCCACATTTAGCAATAAGTAACAGGTGACCATTCTAGGTTTGCAAAGGGCCTTCCACCATGCTGTAACAATTGTTGCTGCATTTTTGGTAACGTTTGAGCCGTTTGAGCTAGAAACAAGGCTTTTTTTGTTCAAATCTGCAGATTAGGGAGCAGATGAATTATGTGGCTAATGCAGAAAATGTATAATTGTGCTAAAGTCGGTGCAGCCAAACAGTCGCATAATTCCAGTGGCCCTGCTCATACCTCTGACTAGGTCCACAAGTCCTCCTCAGTGATTCCTTCTTTATTTGTCTCACTGAGTTCATAGTTGAGCTTCTATGGAAACGAGGAAGACTAAACCTGACGTTACCACTCCACAAGACAGACTACCATACCACATAATTACTCTCCATAACACATAATCCCACTCTACATAATTCCTATACACTAAATACCACATACTTTCCATCCACATAAGTTCCCTGCACAACATACCACATAATTCCACTACACACAATGTACATCCACTCCACTCCAAAAAACATTAGTAAAAAACGTTTACATTTACAACAGCAATAGCTCTAATTCTCACAAATGCGAAACCTATTACATTGCAAACACTTCTTTAACTAGTAGTCGCGTTTGCAGAGTGGTGGAGAAAGGGTGCGGGGCCTCCGACTAGCGCTCAGGAATTCCACTGCGTAGGACTTACAGGAGGTACCAGGAGGGCTTCTTGGCCCCCAAAGTCCCTCAGGAGTAAATTGGACTTCATCCCCCATCCCGTAGTTTGCCAGGAGGCACGTTTGAAGAGTGGTGGAGAAAGGGGGGCATGGCCTCCGAAGATGTCTTAGCAATCCCACTGTGTGGGACTTACTAGAGGTAACAAGAGGGGTAGTTGGCCCCCAAGGACATCCTTGGGGGCCAACTACCCTCCTATTACCTCCAGTAAGTCCCACACAGCAGGATTGCTAAGTTCTCATAGCAGGCCACGCCCCTTTGCCCACCACTCTGCAAACGTGCTCCCTGGTGCGCTCTTGGATGGGGATTGAAGTCCCCTTCGCTGCTGGGAGTCCTTTAGCGGCCAACTAGCCTACCTCTTACCTCCAGGTGGACAAAGGCCATGCCCCCTTTCCCCACCACTCTGCAAACGGGCCTCCTGGCGTGTTCTAAGTTGGGGTATTAAGTCCCCTTCATTCCTGAGGGCCCCTGGGGGCCAACTAGCCCACCAGGTACCTCCAGTAAGCGCCACACACCTGGATTGCTGAGAGTGGTCCGAGGCCATGCCCCCTTTTTACACCACTCTGCAAACGCGACTCCTGGTGCACTGCTGCTCGGGGGATGAAGTCCACTTGTGTCCTGAGGTCCTCAGGACACAAGAGGACATCATCGCCCCACCAGCAGTGCGCCAAGAGGCGTGTTTACAGAGTGGTGTAAAAAGGGGCGTGGCCTTGGACCACCTCTCTGCAATCCAGCTGTGTGGCGCTTACTGGAGGTACCTGGTGGGCTAGTTGTCCCCCAGGGACCATCAGTATTTAAGGGGACTTAATTCCCCAACTTAAAATGCACCAGAGGGCGCGTTTGCAGATTGGTGCAGGGAGGGGGCGGGGACTCCGGCAAGATGCCGGCTTTTTTATATATATATTTTTAGAAGGGGGGCTGTGTGGCCCCCTTCTTTTAGTATTTTTGGGGCCCTGGGGACCCCATCACCCAGGGCCTGACCCTTTAAAAAAAAATGCGAAGGGGGCCACGCGGCCCCCCTCCCGAGGCCGATTTCGGCCCCGGGTTGCCCTTCCCCCGGGGCATGGCCTCCTTTTTAAAAATATATTTATAGGGAAGGGGGACGCGCGGCCCCCATTCCCTGGGCCACTTTTGGCCCCGGGGACCCCATCCTCCGGGACATGGCCTCTTTTTAAAAAAAATAATTATAGGGAAGGGGGGCCGCGTGCCCCTCCCCCTTCCCTGGGCCACTATTGGCCCCGGGGACTCCATCCCCCGGGACTTGGCCATTTTTTAAATAATTTTTTTATGAGAAGGGGGGCCGCGTGGCCCCCCTCCCCAGGCCAATTTCGGCCCTGGGGACCCCATCCCCCGGGGGCCAGCCATTCTTTTTTTTTTAAATAAAGGGAGGGGGGCCATGTGACCCCCCTTCTGGGCCACCTGACAAACTTGGCACTTACCTTGTTTCAGTCCTTTCTAAAGGATCGGTTCTTTCAAGTCTTTGAAGGAACTGCCACATCAAACCGGCGGCCTCTTAGCTGTGGGGACCCCCAGGGTTCTTCCCTGAGCCCCACGCTTTTTAACACCTATATGGCCCCATTGGCAGAGATAGTCCTTCCATTCGGCATAAAGATCATTACATACGCAGAAGATACCCAATTGGTTGTGGCATTAAACCACCCTGAGGGATCATCCTGCGCCCTAGGTACCTGCCTAGAGGCGGTAGCCGAATGGATGGATCACTCCCACCTCAAGCTAAATGGGGACAAGACCAAATTGATGTTTCTGGGCAATTCTCCATCACCTTCCTCGGCACTTATATGGCTGACCTGTCTTGGCCCTATTCCCACCCCAAAGCAGCAGATTAAGAGCCTAGGCATGTGGCTTGACAGTTCTCTCTGTTTTAATCATCAAGCCACTAAGCTCTCTGCTACATGTTTCGGTCTAATGAGAATGTTAAGAAAGATCCTCCCCCTGCTCCCTTTCCAGGTGAGGAGGATTATGGTGCAAGCCCTCATACTATCCCGCCTGGACTACGGGAGCAGCGTTGTACTTGGCGCCCCTCAGTCCACAATCCAGAGATTACAAGTGATCCAGAATTGTGCGGCTCGCCAACTTCTCCAGATTCCTCGGAGACAATCAGCAAAACCTGCCTTGAGGAATCTTCACTGGCTTCAATTCGGTCCAGGATACATTTCAAGGCCATGTGCCTGGCCCATAGAGCTATGTGGAAATCAGGCCCAGCCATCATTCAGTCCCTGGTCACCCCCTATCAACCCCTAGGAGTCTTCGTTCCAGCTCCGCTTTTCTTGCCACCCCAAGGAAAGTACGAAGATCCAGATGGGGTGGACGCTCTTTCTCCCTGAATGCCTCCAATCTTTGGAATTCTCTCCCCCCTACCCTTCGAGGGGAACCAAACATACTGGCCTTCCGAAAACTTCTCAAAACTAATCTTTTCAGTACTTCACGTTAGCATGACATACCTATCTGTCTGTTCGCTCCACAAGCGCTAGGAGGCCTCAGGGTAGCTACGCGCTATAGAAATCCAATTTCATTCATTCATTCACTTCTGGCCCTGGGGACCCTATCCCTTTGGGCCGGCCCTTAGCGTTGGGGACCGTGGGGGGAGCCCCAATGCCCCCACGGTCCCAGCCGGCTCCCCTTGCCCAAAAGCAATTCTGCTTTGCTTCGTTGAACAACGAAGCAAAGCAGAGTTTGCTATGACAGGGCAGGAGCCGTGCTCCCGCCCTGCCATAGCAAATGGCAGTGTCCCGAGGGTGGGCACCCCGGGACATTGCAGGAGCCGGCCCTGGGTGGTTGCGGTCCCCAGGGCCATCAAGGGCTCCAGGAGGGGGGCCGCACGGCCCCCCTCCCTACATTTTTAAAGCCCCAGGGAGGTGGTGGTCCCCGGGGCTTGGGGGGCCCGTGAGGCCCCCGCACATAATTAGGAATGCCCCGGGGTGGTGGCGGTCCCCGGGGCAGCGTGGGGGGCAGGAGCCCCCCCACACATTTTTTTAAGACAAAGCCCCGGGGAGGTGGCGGTCCCCGGGGCTGCGGGGGGGCCACGTGCCCCCTGCAGATGGTAAACAAAGCCCCGGGGAGGTGGCAGTCCCCGGTGCTGTGGGGGCCCCCACGGGCCCCCACAGTTTAATTAAGAATTGCCCCCGGGACCTGGCCCACCCGGGGGCTTGAAACAAACAAAGCGCGGGAGACCGCGCTTCGTTTTTTAAATAATTTTGGCCGGATTCGCGCACCCAGCGTGAATTCGGCCGAAATAATTTAAAAAAATGCTTTTTTTGGGCGACCCCCTGAGCAGTCCTAGGGGGTCAGGGTGTTTCTACCCTGCCCCCTTTTCTTGTTTTTTAATATTTTTTAACTGTTTTCTTGTGACTCGGTTACCGAGTCACAAGATGGCTGCCAACACTTCCTGGTTTGGAGTGTTGGCAGCCAATTAGAATGAAGCTCGTGCTAGGGAGGAGTCCCGACTCCTCCGTGCTCAGATATATACATTTTTATTTTTTATTTCTCAGCAACTACTGAACGGATTTACACCATTTAAAAAAAAAGTGCGCTTTGTGAACCAAGAGCTACTTTTTGCCAAATTTGGTGTAATTCCGTTCAGCAGTTCAGGCTGTAGCCTGTTCCAAAATTTCCTATGGAAATTAACATGGGGAAAACGTGTTTTGGGACCCCCCTTTTTTCTCGGCCCCCGCTTGGCGAATCACCCCGAAACTTTCAAGACTGGAGCCGACCGGAGCGGGCCACTAGTTTTGAAAATTTCACGAAGATTCGCCAAACGACGCCAAAGTTATTGGGAAAACAAAAAACGCTTTTCCTTTTTTTTTTTTTTTTAGCCTAAAATATTTTTAAAAACTTTTATACACATTTTAAAAATATGTAGGAAACTTCGGTTTTTTAGAAAAATATATAAAAAATAATAAATCATTTTAAACCAAAATTCCACCCGAATGTGACATACTACTGATTTGCACTATTTTTTGCACTATTTTGCACTTTTTGCACAGTTATTTCATAACAGACACCCTTAGAATGCACATGAGCACTTTAAATAACCTTTTCGACAGCTGATATCAGTCAATATGTTTTAGTAGAATTTCTTATCCAATCCAAAAATAGCACAAGTGTTAAAAAGGCATCAATGTACCTATAGGAACATTTTACCAATATGTTATGACTACATCAAAACACATTGGCTTATGCATTTATGCAGATATTATAAACTTGACATTTTAGGGTTTTTAAATCTTGATATGATTTAAAATAGGTAAATGACAATGCCTATATCCTAATGTAATTTATTATATTGAAATTTTAAAATTTTAATATATGAAATTTTAATACATGATTTGAAAATATATATTTATTTATTTATATATTTTTTAAGGTGCTTTGACATTTCTCTTTTATGCACTTTATATAGAATGGATTGGTTTTAGATGAAATAATGTTGGGATGTGAGATTGAAGTTTATATAAACCATGAATCAGCAAAAGGTCGGATAGGCTGTTTACTATGTTTATGATATGTCACAGCAGGGAGGTGGTATTTAAGTTAGGCAGTATTGCATTTGAGTCATGTGATCAAGGTAACGGCTGTTACCGAAACGCGTTATGGCAGCATGATCGTGTAAAAATAAATAAACTTTGCGACCTCAAAACTGGAGTTCGTGCCCTTCTGTTCCAACTGGGATGAGAAGAAGTTGAAGGAGGGCAAATCTTGGTGTTGTGGATATATATATATATATATATATATCACCTCTCAGCAATCCCACTGTGTGCGGCTCACTGGAGGTAACAGGTAGGCTAGTTGGCCCCTAAGGATCCCCAGCCGCGAAGGGGACTTCCTCCCCAACCAAGAGCCCGCCAGGAAGAGCATTTGCAGAGTGCTGGACAAAGGGGGCGTGGCCTGCAATGGGAAATCAGCAATCCTGCTGCGTGGGACTTACTGGAGGTAATAGGAGGGGTAGTTGGTCCCCAAGGATATCCTTGGGGGCCAACTACCCCTCCTGTTACCTCCAGTAAGGCCACACAGTGGGATTGCTAAGAGGTCTACAGAGCCCATGCCCCCTTTCTCCACCACTCTGCAAACGCACTTCCTGGCACACTACTGGTTGGGGGATGAAATCCACTTTACTACAGAGGGACCTTGGGGGCCAAGAAGCCCTCCTGGTACCTCCTGTAATTCCTACGCAACGGAATTCCTAAGAGCTGGTCGGAGGCCCAGACCCCTTTCTCCACCACTCTGCAAACGTGACTGCTAGTTAAAAAATCTTGGAAATTCACTGAAAAAAACCCACAGGTTTCAGTGACGTTCTAGTTAGAAATTAGCTTTTAAAAACCTTAGAAATTCACTGAAAAACCAAAGGTTAGAGGGACGTTATAGTTAGTCTGACATTTCACTCGTACAAAACCATAGAAATTCAGCTGTTAAAGTTAGCTGAGCTAACTATAACTTGCGCCCCCGCAATGCACTGCTTCTGACCTCACATATTACATCACTCATGACATGGTCAGTGACATCACTGATGACATCACTCATGACATCTCATAGACATCTCTGATGACATCAGTGATGACATCATCCACAGCATCTCTGACGCACCCACTCACACCCCTATAGAATTTTTTACACACCCACTGCCACTCCCACACAACCATTCACAAACCCATTCAAAGAGCCATACCAGTACTTACACACCCACTCACTGATTCATTGATCTATACACACATCCACTTGCTCACCCATACTGCCACTCATAGACCCACTCACTCACTAATACAGACATTGAGATATCCACTCATACAGCCAAACAGGTACTCACACACTCAGTGAGTCACCCATAGAACTACTCACACACCTAGACACTCGCCCATACAGTCAATCATACAGCCACTTACTCACCCAAACAGTTACACAAGCACCTACTTACTTACTCATACAAATAGTAACACATACTCATTCAGCTACCCAGTCACTGACAGAAGCATGCACTCATCTATATAGCCACTCTCACATTCACTCACTCACACATAGTCACTCATATACCCTGTCACTCATGTATACTGCCTTGCACATACTCAGACACTTACAGATACTGACACATGCACTCAATCACCGACACAGCCATACAGACACTCACTCACCCATACAACTTCTCACACATGCAACAGTACCCCATACAGCCACTGACTCACCCACTCACTGATCCATACAGGCAGTCACACACCTCCTCACCCACAAACCCAGACACCCAGACAACCATAGACATAATCAATCACCCATATAGCCATTCATGTACCCACTAACACACTCATACACCCACTTAGACATCAACTGATGGGCAGATACACACATTCACACAACCAGTCACTCACCCATACATTCACTGAGACACCTAATCACTCACTTATACAGTCAGTCACGCACCCACTGAGTCATCCATACAGTCACTCATACACCCACTGATACACCAATACACCTTGGTATATATATTTAACACTCATAAACTTTAAAAAAAACACTCAGTCACTGGATGATGTCATCAGTGATGTCATCAGTAATGTCACTGACCATGTCATGAGTGATGTAATATGTGAGGTAATAAGCAGTGCATTGCGGGGGCGTGAGTTATAGTTTGCTCAGCTAACTATTACAGCTGAATTTCTCTGGTTTTAAACGAGTGAAATGTCAGACTAACTATAACGTCCCTCTAACCTTTGTTTTTTCCGTGAATTTCTAAGGTTTTTTAAATGCTAATTTCTAACTATGACATCCCGGAAACCTGTGTTTTTTTCATTGAATTTCTAAGGTTTTTTAAATGCTAATTTCTAACTATAACTTCCCTGAAACCTAGGGTTTTTTCAGTGAATATATATATATATATATATATATCAAACTCTTCAGCGCTCCTTCTGAATCACCGGAGACCCGTGGAGAGTGGCGCGTGTGTCGGCGGAGCACACCGACGTCAATATCAAATATCAAAACTTCGTGTAGACGCGCTCTCAGAGAGGACAGACACTGTGTTACTGCATCACCGCTGTTTATTCACAACGCGTTTCGCCTGACAACAGGCTTGATCACGTGAAAACGGAAAACATGTCGGCACATTAAATGGACAGAGCAATGAACATAGAAGAGGCACACTGATGTTAGAACGCGGCAGACATCTTGTGTTAGTAAAGAGGCCGCAAGGTAAAGAAAATGAACAGAATAATGAACATAAAGAGGCACACTGGTGTCAAAATGCGGCAGACATCTTGTGTTAATACAGAGGCCGCAAAGTAAAATAATTCATGAATACAAGCACGTAAGCCTGTGAACATGCCTACTCAAAAGTATAGCAATCAATCAGAGCTCATAATAGCTGAACATTACAGTTAATGTTGATGTAGTGCCCTCTTAATGTTGGTGCCAATTATGTCAAACCGCACTCATAGTGATGTTGCACATTGTTATGTTGTTCGTCATCACCCCAGCAGGTATGATCATCAATTATACAATATATTAAACATAATGAACAAATCACCTCCGCATGTAAGACAATAAAATGGTCAGTCACAGTGCAAATGGCCCGAAGCCAGTACTGGCAAGTGCCTATTAATCAATACCATGTGAGTCACAGGGTAAAGAGGGCAAACTGGAGGAAAACACCATGAAAAAATACTCAATGTTCAAAATCCCAATGAAAATAGGTTCAGATACTCTCACCACAATTGCCGACAGGAATCCAAGTGCTTCAGTGCCATAAAGAAGGGAGAAAGGGTAGGTGGCCCGTGCAAGTGAATATTGGTGAATGAGCCCCTTCCTTTCCTCCTAAAAAAATAAAAAGAAACAAATGGTTAAAATCAGTACACATCATATCGGATGATGATGGCACAACAAAATTCACAATCATGGGACAACATGACGAGGAATTAAAAATGCATAATAAAATATATATCTCTCTCTAGCAGCACATGTGTATGATCATCTGGTGCACATGAATGCCTTCACAGCTAAATATCAGCACAGGGAGAGATATAACAGGGAGAAATATAGCAAGAAGAAACAAGAAGAGACAAAAGAAACACGAAAAAACACGAAACAAGAGGAAACAAGAGGAAACAGGAGGAGAACAAGGCAGACATACTACTACATATAGCAACAGAAGACTGCATACTGATATATACACGACATGGTGATATCATTCATTAAGATGTACTGCCATTTCTTCTTCCTGATTCAGCCCTCCCGGAAACTTGGTTTGGAAATCTATGATATACCTAGATTCCCTTTGTCTCAGATGTAAAACTCTATTGCCACCCCTGGGGTTACGATCAACCCGTTCTAGAATGATGTAACTCAGATCCCTTATGTTGGAAAAATGTTTGTCTCTAAAGTGACGTGCCACTGGATATTTGGGGTCAAAGTTGGTAATAGCTCTACAGTGTTCAAGAATACGTTTCTTCGCCATACAGGTCGTGCTGCCTATATACCACAGTTTGCATGTGCATTCTATGATATATATCACGCATGTCGAACTGCATGTGAGAAACTGATTCAGTTCTCTACTGACTCCATTGTAACTCACTTGCTTGTGAAATCTGCTGTTGTTACAAGCTTTGCAATGACCGCAAGGGTAAAACCCTTGAGGCCTTGCAAGTTGTTACTGGGGTATTTAGTAATATCACTGTGTGTCAGCATATCCCTGATGTTCCTGCCCCTACGATACGTAATGCTGGGTCTGTCAGGGATACTACTTCCCACAATGCTGTCAGTTTTAAGGATGCCCCAGTTCTTGGTAACGATGCGTTTGATGTTATTGGCATCCGAAGAATAGGTTAGAATCAATCTAGAGATGTCATCCTTGGTACTTTCAGACACACACTTGTCAGTAAGAGTGGATGTCCTTTCAATCTGTTGAACTCTGTCCATGGCTTTTTAAGCACCCAGTTAGGGTATCCCTCTCTCTGAAACGATCAACTATGTTCTTACATTCTACAAGGTAACCGTCCTCAGTGTTGCAGTTTCTCCTCGCCCTCAACAGCTCCCGTATGGAATACTCCATTTGAGAGTTTCAGGGTGGCTGCTGAGGGCATGAAGAATACTGTTCCCTGCCGTCAATTTCCTATGTAGGATGGTCTGTATTTTGTTGTCCTTAACCTCAAGTTTCACATCAAGGTACACTGCTTCTGTCCTGCTAATATTGCCACTGAGGACAATGTTGGATTTGTTCGCATTGAGTTTGTTAATAAACTCTAATGCCAACTCCTCTGATCCCTTCCAAATAATAAAGAGATCATCAATGTACCGTAGCCACAACGTCACATGTTTAAGATATTCCTGGAGCACCGGATCGGTCCACATGCTCTGCTCCCAACCTCCCATGAAAAGATTCGCGAAGCTGGGAGCAAAGCATGAACCCATCGCAGTTCCAGTCACCTGTCTGAACAAGGTACCGTTGAACAAAAAAATATTGTTTTTCAGACAAAATGTTATCATATCAAGAAGCATCTGCGTATGTTCACGTAGCCTAATTGGTCTTTTGGCCAAGAAAAGCCTACATGCCTCTAAACCATGTTGGTGATCAATGATGGTGTAGAGGCTGTGCACATCCAGGGTGATAAGAAGGGAATCCGTCTCCCATGTGAGGTTCTCAATTCTCCTAAGAAAGTCTTTGGTGTCCCTAATGTAGCTGGCTAGGTTGATCACATGTTCCCTCAAGAAAAAATCAATATATTTCGAGATATGCTCAGCCACGCTGCCTCTCGAAGACACTATGGGCCTACCAGGCGGTTTCTCTGAGTCCTTATGTATTTTGGGGAGAAGGTATAGCACAGGGAGGACTGGGTAATCTCGTTTGAGATACCCAAATTCCTCCCACGTGAGTGTACCCTTGTCTTTCCAACCCGTAAGGAGATCCCAGATGGTAGTGATGCTCGTGTAATATGTGTCGAAGTCGGTGGGTTCATAGTAATTCCTATCTGCCAATTGCTTGTCCCCTTCACTGATGTATTGTTCGCGGGAAAGGATGACAATGTTGCCCCCTTTGTCCGCGGACTACCATCTGGGATCTCCTTACGGGTTGGAAAGACAAGGGTACACTCACGTGGGAGGAATTTGGGTATCTCAAACGAGATTACCCAGTCCTCCCTGTGCTATACCTTCTCCCCAAAATACATAAGGACTCAGAGAAACCGCCTGGTAGGCCCATAGTGTCTTCGAGAGGCAGCGTGGCTGAGCATATCTCGAAATATATTGATTTTTCTTGAGGGAACATGTGATCAACCTAGCCAGCTACATTAGGGACACCAAAGACTTTCTTAGGAGAATTGAGAACCTCACATGGGAGACGGATTCCCTTCTTATCACCCTGGATGTGCACAGCCTCTACACCATCATTGATCACCAACATGGTTTAGAGGCATGTAGGCTTTTCTTGGCCAAAAGACCAATTAGGCTACGTGAACATACGCAGATGCTTCTTGATATGATAACATTTTGTCTGAAAAACAATATTTTTTTGTTCAACGGTACCTTGTTCAGACAGGTGACTGGAACTGCGATGGGTTCATGCTTTGCTCCCAGCTTCGCGAATCTTTTCATGGGAGGTTGGGAGCAGAGCATGTGGACCGATCCGGTGCTCCAGGAATATCTTAAACATGTGACGTTGTGGCTACGGTACATTGATGATCTCTTTATTATTTGGAAGGGATCAGAGGAGTTGGCATTAGAGTTTATTAACAAACTCAATGCGAACAAATCCAACATTGTCCTCAGTGGCAATATTAGCAGGACAGAAGCAGTGTACCTTGATGTGAAACTTGAGGTTAAGGACAACAAAATACAGACCATCCTACATAGGAAATTGACGGCAGGGAACAGTATTCTTCATGCCCTCAGCAACCACCCTGAAACTCTCAAATGGAGTATTCCATACGGGGAGCTGTTGAGGGCGAGGAGAAACTGCAACACTGAGGACGGTTACCTTGTAGAATGTAAGAACATAGTTGATCGTTTCAGAGAGAGGGGATACCCTAACTGGGTGCTTAAAAAGCCATGGACAGAGTTCAACAGATTGAAAGGACATCCACTCTTACTGACAAGTGTGTGTCTGAAAGTACCAAGGATGACATCTCTAGATTGATTCTAACCTATTCTTCGGATGCCAATAACATCAAACGCATCGTTACCAAGAACTGGGGCATCCTTAAAACTGACAGCATTGTGGGAAGTAGTATCCCTGACAGACCCAGCATTACGTATCGTAGGGGCAGGAACATCAGGGATATGCTGACACACAGTGATATTACTAAATACCCCAGTAACAACTTGCAAGGCCTCAAGGGTTTTTACCCTTGCGGTCATTGCAAAGCTTGTAACAACAGCAGATTTCACAAGCAAGTGAGTTACAATGGAGTCAGTAGAGAACTGAATCAGTTTCTCACATGCAGTTCGACATGCGTGATATATATCATAGAATGCACATGCAAACTGTGGTATATAGGCAGCACGACCTGTATGGCGAAGAAACGTATTCTTGAACACTGTAGAGCTATTACCAACTTTGACCCCAAATATCCAGTGGCACGTCACTTTAGAGACAAACATTTTTCCAACATAAGGGATCTGAGTTACATCATTCTAGAACGGGTTGATCGTAACCCCAGGGGTGGCAATAGAGTTTTACATCTGAGACAAAGGGAATCTAGGTATATCATAGATTTCCAAACCAAGTTTCCGGGAGGGCTGAATCAGGAAGAAGAAATGGCAGTACATCTTAATGAATGATATCACCATGTCGTGTATATATCAGTATGCAGTCTTCTGTTGCTATATGTAGTAGTATGTCTGCCTTGTTCTCCTCCTGTTTCCTCTTGTTTCCTCTTGTTTCGTGTGTGTTTTTCGTGTTTCTTTTGTCTCTTCTTGTTTCTTCTTGCTATATTTCTCCCTGTTATATCTCTCCCTGTGCTGATATTTAGCTGTGAAGGCATTCATGTGCACCAGATGATCATACACATGTGCTGCTAGAGAGAGATATATATTTTATTATGCATTTTTAATTCCTCGTCATGTTGTCCCATGATTGTGAATTTTGTTGTGCCATCATCATCCGATATGATGTGTACTGATTTTAACCATTTGTTTCTTTTTTATTTTTTAGGAGGAAAGGAAGGGGCTCATTCACCAATATTCACTTGCACGGGCCACCTACCCTTTCTCCCTTCTTTATGGCACTGAAGCACTTGGATTCCTGTCGGCAATTGTGGTGAGAGTATCTGAACCTATTTTCATTGGGATTTTGAACATTGAGTATTTTTTCATGGTGTTTTCCTCCAGTTTGCCCTCTTTACCCTGTGACTCACATGGTATTGATTAATAGGCACTTGCCAGTACTGGCTTCGGGCCATTTGCACTGTGACTGACCATTTTATTGTCTTACATGCGGAGGTGATTTGTTCATTATGTTTAATATATTGTATAATTGATGATCATACCTGCTGGGGTGATGGCGAACAACATAACAATGTGCAACATCACTATGAGTGCGGTTTGACATAATTGGCACCAACATTAAGAGGGCACTACATCAACATTAACTGTAATGTTCAGCTATTATGAGCTCTGATTGATTGCTATACTTTTGAGTAGGCATGTTCACAGGCTTACGTGCTTGTATTCATGAATTATTTTACTTTGCGGCCTCTGTATTAACACAAGATGTCTGCCGCATTTTGACACCAGTGTGCCTCTTTTATGTTCATTATTCTGTTCATTTTCTTTACCTTGCGGCCTCTTTACTAACACAAGATGTCTGCCGCGTTCTAACATCAGTGTGCCTCTTCTATGTTCATTGCTCTGTCCATTTAATGTGCCGACATGTTTTCCGTTTTCACGTGATCAAGCCTGTTGTCAGGCGAAACGCGTTGTGAATAAACAGCGGTGATGCAGTAACACAGTGTCTGTCCTCTCTGAGAGCGCGTCTACACGAAGTTTTGATATTTGATATATATATATATATATATATATATATATATATATATACACTAGTAAATTTAATAAAATAGTTGAAAAAAGTTAATATAATGTTAATTATATATTTTTAATAGTGTCACATTATATATGTATATATAAACATACACACACAAATATATATATGTGTGTGTTTGTATAAAGTATATATTTACATATAGTATTAAATATCATTTACATGTATTTGCTTTACATTATATTAATGGTGTATATTAAAATATTAAAGATTTACTATTTGAAACTATATTTATATAAAAAACAATATTTTTGTACGTTTTTTACCAGTACTAGTGTGAAACAATCTTTTTTTCCAATATTTATGTACTTACCATTATAAGCATAGGGACACGATATTCTTGTACACGATATTTTTGACAAAATATTTTCTTTTTGCGATATTGTTTTTTTTTATATTGTCAGTCATCCGTTAAAACGTCTTTCTGAAAGTACACATGACTCGCACGTAGATAGCAGAAGAACAAGAGATAAAGTTTTCTGAGAAACTCGAGAACAAACAAGGGTGTACATTAGCAAGCCACAATTTTCGACAGCTCATAAGATGGAGGCCTTTATACAAAATGAATTCCAATGTATGTATATTGCAATATATGCATTTGTGAATGCAGTACTCTTTCTCAGGGTCCATTTGTGATCAGTCGTGAAGGTGTGAAGCTACTGTTCTCGGAAGGCCTTAGCCCGCATCCTGTTCTAGTGTGCTGCAGCTGATATAAAGACTTCCAGAAGGACCACATTAAGTCCATCCCAAAGTGAAAAGATTTCATCTTTGTTGCTATCTAGCAAAAAGTTGTGAAACAAGTCTTGTCACCTGCTGTACTACAGGGTTGAGCAATAATTGTTAAGCTTCCATGTCAACATGAACTTGGGTCAGTGTATCTTTGAGAGTGTTGGTAATTGGCACTTGGTCAAAAAATGCGAAGTGGCCTATATTGTTCTCCTTAACTTGCGATCTCACGGTCATGCCTATCAAGAGGTGGTCTAGCCATGCAGAGGAGCCTTGGGCTTTGGAATGAAAAATGTAATCAGATTCCTCCCCATGGGTGACCCTCCAGATCTCTATAAGTACTATCACGACCAGTCAGCCTCTAAAAGCTGAGGATGCTACCCAGCAGAATGATATCATGGTCTGATTTATGATTGCATTAAAATCTCCCCACCCCCACAACCCCCAGTACAGGGGTGGTTTCTCCATTAGGGCTGTGGGGCTGCGCCTCTATGAAAATTCCTACACATTTACATAACAACATATTAAATAGATCGATTTATTTAGATACAATCGTATCTCTAAATAAATCGATGTATTTAGGGCTGAGCAGTGTGTTTCAGGCTGCCTGCCCCACCTCGCTCTGAAGCAGGAGAAGGAAGACAGGCAGTAAATCAAATTTCTTAACGGTGATGCATGACGCAGGGCTTTCTGTTTTAAAGCCCTTCATTGCCATTGGCTCTATGGTTGCATGCACTCTGTAGGCCAGTGACGCAATAAGCGTCACGGGTTCAGGCGTCGTAGGCTTCATCCCTGCGTGACTGCAGACGTCTGTCATTCAAAGGCGTAGATCCCACCCTTTCGTCAAACGTAAGAATGGATGCAAGCACGTCTGATCCAGTGACTTGTTCTGGGTAATGGTAAGTGTTTGCAAGCTAATACTGTGTTCTGTATATTGTGCCGAGACCCCTCATCACACTAACCTCCCCCACTGTGACACTCCACGCCCTCTCTGCACATCACTCGCTCCGTTAGAAGTGGAGCTGCGGCATTTGCTCCTCTGCAAAATGGATCCAAATAAGGAGCAGGGTTCGCTCATTTTCCCTTGTGAAATGGATCCAAATATCCAATTCAAGCTGAAAGCGAGAGATATGTGCTTACTGTGGAACATGTGCCTATAGTGGCCAGTACTCTGATGTACAACATTAAAACTGACCCTGTATACATGCCCCTAAGTTAACACTGATGCCAAAAACATGGATTGACGTGCAAACAATGAATGTTAAAAATGTCAAGGGAATGCATGTCAGAGATTTAGTTCCTCTCTTATTTTACATGCTTTACATAATGTTGCATGCCCCAAGACTAAGCTATTTTATAATGTTGTTTATCTATATTTTTTTCTGTGCATACTTTGAAGCTTACGCCATGCCAGGTGTTTTGAGGTGCTTCGATTGAGGGCTCAGACCCTAAGGTTAAATCCAAACAAAGTGCCTGTCAGTGGGTTGGCCTCTCTGCAGAGCACATAGAACAATGTTTGTGTATTCCATTTGCAACTGAAATTCTGTGGATGTGTGTGTGAAGGGGGTACACAGATGTGAAAATATTTGCAAGGCAAAAGTAAGAGAAATTAAAGTGCTTAAATTTGAGGGAGTGCAGTTCATGTTGGGTGCGGTGAAGTGACAGAGATGCAAGGAAGTGCATTCAAGGAAGAGTGAAAAGAGGATGCTGAAGAGGAACGAGAGGGGGTTGAAGATGTGCAGATGGACAAGGTATGCAGAGAAAAAGAGGATACATATCTAACATAAAGCACACATAACTGAAGGCCAAAACTCCTTAAACAGGCTTCAATGCTATTTAATTCAGACGCTATTTCAGAATTGAAACATTTCCAATGTTATTTATTTATAACAAATCATTGTTGTTACTCATCTTCCTTAAACAACTAATACCCATTGACAAAGCCAATCATACTGACTGGCTTTAGGTGTCAGTTGTTGTGTCATTTATCTGGATACAATTACATCTCAGAGAGAAACCAAAATGCCGGTCAGGTGGCACAATATGGGAATCATTGAAATGTATTTGACATGTTCCTTTATAGAGAGCACCCACTTTTTTCATCTCACTTAAAGACCTGTCTGCACATATTACTATATGACTGGTTACAGCTAGCATCTGTGGGTTCTTCTCGAAGTCTTGTTAGAGCATATTTTTCCAAAGTTAATGCTGCATGCAGTGCAAGACACTGGGCATGCATACATTTTAAAGGGCCAAAGTTGTCAGGCAGAACAATCAGTGGCGGCTGGTGACATTTGAAAGTGATGAGGCGTAAAAGTATCGTCGTACTGCACTGTGGCGAGCGTAGCGAGCTTGCCTGAACAACCTACGGGCGGTTCTGGGGGGGTTTCCCCCCCCCCCCCCCGAGAAAATTTTGAAAAAAGAGTGGACAAATGGTGCATTTTCAAGCAAATTTGAGGAAGCAGGAAGGTTAATAAAGCAATACGATTGAATTATTTATCATTTAAGAAATTGCCAATTTTTATGAGCTATAGAGGACAATCTTTGCTTATGCTGATGTTATCATTTGCCCATATTAACATTTGAACACACTGATACACTTGTAATGGTTTTAGCTATACAATAAATACATTTATTGACTGTGCAGTGCTGTACATCAATATGATGACACTATTTTCTTAAATTAATTTTCTGTTTTCATGCAAGAAACGCCATTTAAAAAAATCACAAATACAAGCTCGTGAAACATTGTCATAGATATCATGAGGAGCACAGAATACTGATACATGTGAATAAGGGGTAGTCAACCCCTGTCTGTTTGTGAATGCAAAAACATTGAGGGATGATTTTATTTTAGGTTTTCTGTATATTGTTTTACAGGGAAACTGATAGTCTGTATGCTGCGTTGTAGTGTAGTTGGTATATGTAGGTGACGCTGTGGATAACAATGCGTAGTTCTATAGTGTTGAGAGAGTGAGAGACGAGGAGCAGGCAGGCGCGACGGTTGAGATCGGTGGTCAGCTCTTGGGCTCTTTATATATGTAACTTTTTTTCTTGTTCTGCAGTTCTTGTATTTCTCAAATAAAGCCCACAAGGGTGGAAAATAAGTTCGCCAAACACCTGCTGTGAAATTTCTGATATGCCCAATAAAACGTTTAGGAGTCCTAATACTCAATGAATTTCCCATTATTTACATATTTACATTATTTACATACAGCTACAAGTCTTCGAGTGTGTAACTCAATGTGTGACAGAGATGGGAATGTATGTTCGTCAGTGTGTCTCTCGATATGTCTCCAAATTATATAGGTTTTTGTATTAGTCTCTTGGGGTCAGCTTATATAGACCTTTAGTGAGCGTCTATACTTAGAAAACTCTGTGACTGTCTCCTTGAAGTTTTTCCGAAAGCTGTACCAGAATGCCTTCTAGGAAAGAAGAAATGTCTGCATTTTAATGGCATATCTCTGTCACGAACCCACTGAAATTCATTAAAACAATCACAGTTAAAAACTGATTTATCGTTCTGGCTCAAATGCATAGAAAAAATTCAAATTCAGTTGCGGTTCGTGGCACAAACCATAATTCCCAGATCCCCTTACACTGGAAATGGAAACACACATAAAATCATTGATGACATCATAAGTAACACTATTGATTACATCACTTATGACATCTCTGGTTGAAACATAACATGCGCCTCCCCTTTCCGCTGTGTATTACATCACACATGACATCTCCATAGTGATCCCAAGAGGCACAATGAATGACTTGCGCTTCACTGCAATATTTTAAAATGCTAAATCACACCAGGTGTACTTTTGTACTACTGAATAATATCCCAAGTCATTTCCTCTACAATAACTCAAAATTGGTGCTCAAAACACATACTTAGATAATGATTGCCATTCGGTCACTGCTATGACGCAGGGTGGACTCTCCAAATATACCTTTCCGCTTACAATACAAAAAACTCATTTTTATTAAAGCAACACTTCATAAAAGTTAACTTATGCTCAATTTCAGCTCCTGCGATCAGGAGCGGGGTTTATTTTTAAGATATTTGTACGCTCAGTGTAGAGGGGGTGTCTTTAAAACTATCCTACCCCAGTTACCCCCCCCCACACACACACACACCATCATAAGCACAGCCCACGGTTTACACATCATCTATCTAAGATTCAACTGCCACTTCTCCTGTAAACAGGTGTTATTATTATCTAACTGAATGGTACTCATTTTATCAACCTCACAGGATGAAATGCTCAGTCTCCCCTGCAAGGATTCACACGTTTGACCTGCAGGATACACACAAATCTGCGCAGCCGGCACTCATCCCACCAACCTATGTAACCAGTAAATAAAAAAACAGTATGTATGTGAGGAGGGGGTTGCTGGGGCTAAATGAACCCCTTTTATTCGCCAACCACCGCCCTACTTTCTCATACTGACCCCTGCACACAACCCCTATAAAAATATATCTCTGTGCCAGACAGGGCGAGGGTTTGATTCCTGTCCTCCCTCCTTTCGCTTGGTCAGAGGGTTCCCTGGCCCCCTCCAGTGGCATCCCCGGGCCCTTGGCACCGGTTGTAAACACTGGCATTACATCAACAACAAAAGGCGGGCCCCGGACCTTCTGGGCGTATCTGGGCCCCCCTTTAAACCGTGTCTGTTGGGTGTCGGCCCGGAGGCCTCTCTGGTGTGGAGAGGGCGCCCTTGGCACAAACAAGTTACGCAGAAAAGGTATGGGCGCCCTTGGCACAAACAAGTCACGCAGGGAGGGTATGGGCGTCCTTGGTACAAACAAATCACACAGGAAGGGTATGGGCGTCCTTGGCACAAGCAAGTCACGCACGAAGGGTATGTGCGTTTAACTTCCCCTTGGCCGAGAGTGCCTTAAGTGAGCAGTGTTGTTGCATTAGGCAGACACCAGGCCGGCATCCCTTTACATATGTGCAACATGTAAGGCCTCAAAGTCCAGCTCATTAGAGCAACGCAGCGCCTGCGCCTCAGCGTTCAAGGCGCTTCTCCGCATGGAGCAGTTTTAGACAGACGTTCAACATCTTGAAGAGAAAGGAAGAGAGTGCACGAGGCTACATCTTTGAGTGAAAGAGACATCCCTGCAAAGAGAGGTCAGAGACGGGAGGGGCAGTGTGGGATGATGGGAAGAAATATTTATTTACCCAAGAGAGAGTGAGTGCATGGGTCACTCCCAGCAGACATGGAGGAGGCACGCTTTGTAAATGATTTTACACAAGACCACAGGGGCAGCAGGAGTGAAGCTGGTGACCATGTGCTTTGGAAAGCAGCCAGAGATGGGCAGAGGGGGCCAGGCCGGGGCCCCTGTCTGTTGCCAGAGCCCCTCCTTCTCTTGCCCAATGCACCCTCTCAAGAAAGAGTGAAAACACAAGCCAAGCTGCACGTTTCACGTGCCAAAGGATGACATCACTCTGAGTGCAGATGGTCTATAGCTTCTGAGTTACATTAACACACACACACACAAAGATACAGGGGTGTGCACAAACACACAAACCATGCACGCATGCAGAAACACACACAAATAACACACACTGGAAGCTCAACCATAGGCCGATAAGCACACACACAAACATAGACAAATGTGCACACACAGAGATACAGGCGAATGCACAAACACACACACATCCACAGATGTACCAAGACACAAACATATACACAAACACACATGCGTAGGGTTAAACAGCCACTCTGGTGAAACTACTGCAATGCCAGGAACACATTCTGCAAAAGTGCAAGTTTACAATCTCTGCACGTCCACCCCCAGGGGACGTGTAGGAAGGTGCATTACATTATAAATCGCCAAGGGGGTGCCCCAATCGCTCGTGAGTGCCAGTCCTGAGAAGGGCACGGCAGCCAGTCCGTGGCCAGGGAACTCTCAGGCAGTCACTCATTTACAGAAAAAAACTGAGAAATTAGAAAAGCAGCAGTTACACAGTGTGCACCAGAAAACCCAGACCCCAAGGCTACCTCACCCTACACGTTTATGGGGGGAGTTCACCCCTGAATCCATCCAGTAGCTATGGGAGTCGCCTACTGTAGGAAAGTAGTATCTGCTTCTTATGGTTACCCCCACTTTTTGCTGATGTCACACTGTTTTTGGACTAGTCTGACAGGGATCCTGCTATCCAGGTCCCCAGTCTATCTGCTTTCTCCCTTAAATTGCTATGTATGTACTTTAGGTACACTCCAGATTGGATACTGGGGTACCCTTATCAGTCCCTAGTATATGGTACACCATGTACCCAGGGCATAGGTACCCCAGAGGCCTCCCATGGGCTGAAGCATGCATTATGCCACCCCTGAGAGGCCATTCAAATTGACACGACAAGCCTGCTACAGCAGACTGTGTAAGCTGGTGCTTGCATCACTTACTTAAGATATAGGTTCACTATATCTATCTAAATCACTACACTTAAAAACCTATCAGTCACCCCTATGGCAGGCCTTATCAATCCTGAAGGCAGGGTGCTGGGTTTTACGTGAGAGGGTGCCCCTGCATGAGCAGAGCCCCTCTGCAGCCTTCAGAGACCATTCTCCTGGGTTGTCTGTGATGCAGCCAGACATAT
Organism: Calotriton arnoldi; assembly: GCA_963921515.1. Classification (NCBI taxonomy): domain Eukaryota; kingdom Metazoa; phylum Chordata; class Amphibia; order Caudata; family Salamandridae; genus Calotriton; species Calotriton arnoldi. The sequence goes on from CAWUFW010002094.1 coordinate 2,181,529, forward strand.
ATGTTTAAGTGCATTATAACCTCGCGGTAAATGCTAACTTTAAAACGGCTGGTTAGAAACATGTCGTGTTTGGTGTCAAACACCTTGGAATCATACCTCCACACCAGTAGCTGGTGTGGGAGGTATGATTCCACCCTCCTTGAGGTACATCCGTGGGTCACCGGTCTACCCGGTACCAGCTTTCTCGACCTGGGCAGCACAAAATGGATGCTGCCAGCCACAGACACGCTTCTGCCCTCCTGCTGCTGAGCCAAGCTCGCGCAGAGGAAGGCATGACAATAGGTATCCTGTCATAGGGAGGTTTGACCACCTCCCAGACAGGGTTTAGTTTAGCGCCCCATCTCCGGAAAATAATCAACATCTCCTTCGAGACAGCAACCTTCCCGGAAAGCTGGAAGCACGCCGAGATCACCGCCTTACTCAAGAAACCCAAGGCAGACCCCAAGGACCTCAAGAACTTCCGACCCATCTCTCTGCTCCCGTTCCCCGCGAAGGTCACCGAGAAAATCGTCAACAAACAACTGACCCGCTACCTCGAGGAGAACAACATCCTGGACCCTTCCCAGTCCGGCTTCCGCAGCAACCACAGCACCGAAACCGCCCTCATCGCCGCCACCGATGACATCAGGACCCTGCTAGACAATGGAGAAACAGCAGCCCTCATCCTCCTGGACCTATCAGCCGCCTTCGACACGGTCTGCCACCACACACTACGAACACGCCTTCACGACGCCGGGATCCAAGAGAAGGCCCTGGACTGGACCACATCCTTCCTTTCCGGCAGAACACAAAGCGTCCGCCTCGCCCCCTTCCGATCCAAGGCCACCAAGATCATCTGCGGCGTACCCCAAGGCTCCTCCCTCAGCCCAACGCTGTTCAACATCTACATGGCACCCCTCGCCCACGTCGCCCGACAGCACAACCTCAACATCATCTCCTACGCCGACGACACCCAGCTGATCCTCTCCCTCACCAAAGACCCTCACACCGCCCAAAGCCCACCTCCACGAAGGAATGAAGGCCGTCGCCGAATGGATGAGGACCAGCCGCCTGAAGCTGAACTCGGACAAGACGGAGGTCCTCATCCTTGGTTCCAACCCTTCAGCCTGGGACGACTCCTGGTGGCCAACATCACTGGGAACAGCCCCGCCACCCACCGACCACGTACGCAACCTAGGGGTCATCCTCGACCCCACCCTCTCCATGACTAAGCAGGTCAACGCCGTTTCCTCATCCTGCTTCAACATCCTCCGAATGCTCCGCAGGATCCTCAAGTGGATCCCCACCGAAACAAGAAAAACAGTCACCCAGGCCCTCGTCACCAGCAGGCTGGACTACGGAAACGCCCTCTACGCAGGAACGACGGCTAAGCTCCTGAGACGGCTGCAACGCATCCAGAACGCCTCTGCACGTCTTATCCTCGACATCCCCGACGCAGCCACATCACACCCCACCTGAGAGACCTGCACTGGCTCCCTGTCAACAAGAGGATAACCTTCAAGCTCCTCACCCACACACACAAAGCACTCCACAACTCCGGACCAGCCTACCTCAACAGACGACTCAGCTTCTACACCCCCACCCGCCAGCTCCGCTCGACCAGCCTCGCCCTCGCCACAGTCCCCCGCATCCGGAAAACAACCGCCGGCGGCAGATCCTTCTCCCACCTCGCCGCCAAGACCTGGAACACCCTCCCCACCAACCTCCGACAGACCCAAGACCTACTGGCCTTCAGAAGACTCCTCAAGACCTGGCTCTTCGATCAGTAGCAGCACCACCCCCCTCTTCCCCCAGCGCCTTGAGACCCTCGCGGGTATGTAGTGCGCTTTATAAGTGACATGATTGATTGATTGATTGATAGTGTATTGGGGCTGGGTGGGTGCACTCTGAGAGTGCCAGAAAGTCTGCACTGGGGGCACATTTGGTGTCCCTGTGCATAGTCCAGCTCAAACCAGTTCTGGGAGCCATTGGCTCCTGCTCTGGTGCGAAACTGGACAAAGGACATGGGTGTAGCCACCCCTCTGTCCTGCCCCTCCCCTAGGAGGGTCCCAAGAATCTTTCCAACCCCTTCCCATGGGTATAAAGTGGGCTACCTGGCTACAGGACTTTAGATTTTACCTGGACAAGATTCTGCTAAGAAGAAACCAAGTACTTCGACTGCCTGCACGACGCTGGACAACTGAAGAATCTCCCTTGGAGTAAAGGAGTTACTCCCCTGCAAAAGCAGGCACCTAAACGCATCTGACCGGTTTGCTTCTCCCAAGCTCCTGAGTACTCCGAAGATTTCAGCAACACAGGAGGTGGGTTCCCGAAGGTCCTTGAGGTTGATCTGCCCTCTCAGCGATTCTGAGACCAGTATCCCTCGTGGGAACGTGCAACCCGAACCCCTGTGCACCGCGTACATTTGAAGTTGCATATGCTTAGTGACGATTCCCGAGCTTGTGCATTGGACTTCATGTAGTCCTGACCCCAAGCAGTATTTGCACTGAAGATTTCCGGCCTCCACTCCTCGAGTGTCCTGTGGGCTGGTACTTTGCAAACTTGCTTGAGGTCTCCTCGCGATCCCTGGTCCATTGGCCTGTGGGTCCTGGCGAGGGACACCTTGTTAATTCTTGGGCTTACCTGATTGCTCCAGATGTGCCCTGACTCTCCATTGCTTGGAGAGTCCCCTGGACCTTGCTGGTCCTCACCGTAACCTGTTTCCTCTGACCGCGTGGGTTGCATTTGCCAAGGCTTGTTGGTGCTCCAGCCGGACATCGACCCCTCAGCTCTCGACATCCTTCGTGGGACAGCTCACCTCCGGACTTTGGTCATCCTCGACATCTCCTGGTCCCCCGTGGCTGCAGAGTCAAGCAACCCTTCTTCACTCCTGAAGCACTCGACATCGGTGGGCATTCGACTACCGAGCCCCTGGTCACCTGAAGTGACCCAGACTCTGTCCCCTCTGCTTTCAGGTTCCTCTCACCTCGAACCCAGGCTTGGATTCCACCGGACACTCTTCGCCCTCCTGGCAGCAGGACTTCTTTGGACTTCTCCATTGAAAACGACGAAGGTTTCCGACACCACTTGATCCCTATGCACCCGGCTCCTCTGGGATAGGTAACACAGGTACTTTGGTACTCACTGGTGAGTTGGCCTTAGAGCCTCCTATGTTCCAAAGGGTTTGCCCAAAATCCTCTTAGAAGTGTCCTTAACTTGTAAATTTGCAACCGCGACTTTCCCATAGAGTTGCACGGAACACGCGGTCGTGTTTCCTCACTGCACCTGTCCTCCGTGGGCTCCCTGTGTCACTCCTCTGGGTGGTTCCTTGGGGTCCCAGCGATTCTACGTGCTCTAGGCACTGTCTAGTCAAGTCGTGATTGTTATACCATTTTTTTAGTATATGGTTCGGTCTCCCCCTGGAGCCCGCTGTGTATTTTGCTACTTACGAATGTTCTATCGTTACAGTATTGTGTACTTTATGTTCTAATCTTGTGTAGAGATTAGTAGAGAGTGATATATTAATAAATACATATTTTTTATATAACTACTGTGTGGTTCTCCTTTTATTTGGTCATTCAGGAGGTGATATTCTCGTAAAACAAGCTGCTTTACATTCCTTCAAGATTAAGCCTGAAGGCTGCTCTCCACAGCTACCACTAGGATAGCGTTCTAAAGGTTATCTTTGACCTCATACATCATAAGGCTCGGGTGGCCTGGTACAAGGTGCCCACTTTAACTAGTGGACAGCATATACCAACCCACCTTCTCACACCTACTCGCACAGGGCACATCCCAGCTTCACGGCTGACTCTTCTAAGGTGAAGTGTTATGGGGGCTAAAGGGTGGGGGTTAAGAACCAAATGGGAGAAAACGAAGAGACACAACAACAAAAATACCAGAGAGATGCAGATATTCAACAGAACATGCTGGAAATAAAAGTGGGTCCGGAGAGGGGAAAGAATAAAATACAGATGCAGACATTGTTACTCCTCCATTCACTATAAACCGATATGGGGGGGGCGAAATAAATACTTAGATCTGCAGTAATGCCCGTGAGCATGCCCTGTAAAACAGAAATGCCCTGTAAAACAGCAGCCTACATAGAGAACAAGCATTGGCATAGCCAATAGGTCTCGCCTTTAATTAAGTTAAAGCCATTTGCTTTGCTATACAATACCATTAGCAAAGCAAATGGCTTTAACTTAATTAAAGGCGAGACCTATTGCATTTTCAATGCTTGTTATGCTTTACCTATGAAGGCATCTGAAAGAAAGGGTAAGCTTTATTCAAAGGTGGTTTGGCTCAGTTATCACTCAAACACAAACCTGATTGTACGCCAGGTTCCCAAAATGCCCAGTATACAGCGATGATTATTGAAGCCTTGCAAAAGAGAATGTGGAAATAAGAACGAGACTAGGGATTGGACTAGGAATCATTTTCTGTCCTGTGGTACTCTGTCTGTGAACGCAAGTGTAGAGGTCAAGGCAGACTGCAGGGAGGATAACTTCACACCTAGAGTGGACCTTATCTGCTGCACCCGAGGCCTCAGAGAAAACACTTGCCCTCCCATTTAATTCTACCTCCATTTGCAACAGGACATTAGCATCCAGCAAGAAAGGCCTACACTAAATGCATAACATATTAATCCATAAATCCCTATAATACATTTTGTTAAGAAAAAGTATTAACCTACAATACAGGACTAATTGTCACCAAGTGATCTGGAAGAAAATGTTCGGCTTGTCCTCAATGGTGAGAAGATGCTGTTTTGCATGGTTATTGCTCCATATTAGCTATTGCACAAAAATTGACGGTGCTGATTGGCATCAGCATATGTTCGGAACCTAAAGCATGTAAAATAAAGTTTAGAACAACTTTTTATTTGCTCATCAAAAAAAGTGCACTTTCAGTTACTATTCATCACTTGCACGGGAAAACAGAATTCCTTTTTCAAAGTAATGACCCTAAACTTCCAAGATATGTTACATTTTTTAACAGAGTCACACATCAGCCTACGAACAACAAAATATATGACAAGTGTGACTGTTTACGCATAAACAGTCATGCTTGGACAAAAAAGCATTAGATGTGAAAACATTGAGGTGCTAATTAGAATCAGCAAATGTTGTGCTACAATCAATCCATCATAAGAGCAAGGGGGAAGTAAAACCCCTGCACAAATTATCAAACACACAAAAGGATGTGCACTCATTTGTTCCAGCCCATGTAGTGGCATGGGAGCAACATGTTACTGCTATACAAGGATCCATAAATATGCAAATATATTTGTTTTTTGTAAACAGCGAACACTGGAGTCTCAGTGATCTACTTATGAGGGTAGACTACAAAGGCTTATAGTAGGTGTTAGATAACAGGGGTCTTTCCTAAGGGTTGCTCCAATAGTAAGTAAATTGATGCAATGCTTTGAGTTGCTTTGTGCCATGTGAGTGGCAGTAGTGTAACTGAGGACCCCACTGTCCCCCAACCATTTTAATTTGCGCCACTCACGAGCGGCGACCCTACACAATCTGAGTAAACCACGCTGTAAGCACACCACACATTGTCGGGCCGTTTTCTTTTGATTAATTGACTGAAGGCATTTGTCATACACAATTCCACCAAAATTGTATTTTCCCAACTTCAGTCTCACCACTGGGTAGGGTGTTTTATGGTAGCAAAATGTTGTGCAGGGGCTGAAGAAAGATAAGAGCTGCACGCAGTAAAATGCTGTGCTGTTGAAAATTTGAAACAATTATGAATTTCTGGGGCCTGGGTTTAAGTTTGCCTTATTTACGGGGATGAAGGCTAGAACGTTGGAGAGGGAATTATGCAGCACAGACTAACTAAAGAGGATCTAGACATGAAAAAGGAGCAACAATGTAATTATAATATAACCATATCAAAAGAAAAACTTTACAAAGAAATGTAATTGGTTCCATTATCTCCTGAAAGAATGATGCTGCCGATGTTGGTGTAGATTTATAGATCACTGTACCAATGTGTAATTTGTGGGAAAAGCCTAATAAACAAGCATTTGAAGGCACAAACTGGGAGGGGGCGGCGGGGCGAGCAAGAAGGCATCGGACTGCGGGAGGGAGGGGGAGGGACGGGAAGAAATTGCCTCGCGCGAAACTGAAACAGAACCATGTTTGAGCCTCGGTGTCGGCTCACCATCCGGTGATTGTGGGCAAATCACTTAATCTCTCCGTGCCTGTCCAGAACACGCACCCTCGGTCCATTAATTCTTCTGCTGTTGCTGCGTCTTTTGAAGTCTGGGCAATGGTTACGAAGTAAACACACCCTAAGCGTTGCCTCCCTTCTCCACCCCCATCCTTCGAGGTGTTTTTTTTTCACCGTCCTCACAGACAGGGTGCGCCTCCCCTCAGTTTCTCGGCGCAGTGAACATTTAATGAAAACGCTGCCCGGAGTTGTCTGTCCAGAACACGCACCCTTGGTCCGCCGCCTTCTCCGAATTAATGGCTCACAGTGTCCATTCTACAGCCGGCCCCCCGCCCCTCCTCCCACCCGTTCCAGGGGATTACACGTTGTGTTTCCAATCATCCGTCATAGCGGCCTCTCCCCGGGACACGGGATCGCATTAGGCCCCGTCCGCCGCTCCCCGTGTGCCCGGAATAATAACTACCCGTGTTGGGTGGATTATTAATCAATATACACACGGCGCTGGAAAAGCATCCCGCCGCTGCATCCAGCGATGAGAAAAGGGGAAGTTATTAATATCCGCTATTAATTTGACACAAAGGGAAAAAATGCGTCTGTCGTGGCGCGGGAGCGCCTCGTGTGTCTTTCGACCCTGGGAGTGCCGTGAATCGATCTCGGAGGGGGTGGGGAGAGACCAAAGAAAACAAGCAGATGCCAGGCTGCAAAATGAAAAAGAAATGGCGGCCGAGCGGTAAAAAAAAATAAACAGTGGTGCGCGCGCACCACAGAGGAGCGGGGGAGGGGGAGGAGGGAGCGCGGCAGCCTGCTCAGCTGACCAGACGCTCGTGCGTCATGGCCTTTTCCCGGCATGTGTTTCCAATTATCGCGCCCGCGTCTGGGCACGATAATGGGAAACACATGTCTGCGGCGCGCGTAACCGCCCGAAAAAGGCCACGACGCACGAGCGTCTGGTCAGCTTTTCAAACCCCTTACTTAAAGTCTCGCCAGAGCAGCGCTTGCGCGCTACTCGAGGCTCGACCTAAAAAGGGAGAGTGCGCATGACTGGTTTGGTCGGCCCCAGAGGGCCGACCAAACAGTCGGGCCCACAACAGTGGGCAAGCCACTCCCCCCTGCCCTCGAGCATGACTGCCCACCCGCCCGCCCCCAACCAGGTACTTCTGCTCTCTCGCAGTGCGAGAAACAGAAACATAAAATGGTAGTTTTACCATTTTATGTTTCTGCTTCTCGCACTGGGAGAAAGCAGTGGGGCGACGCCCCTCCACCCTAGAGCCACCCCTGATAATTTACACATTACAGTAACTGTTGAACAAATTAATGCAAGAAGATATGGGCAGTTTTTAATGTGTTTAATATTTCAAGACTATACGTTCCCACTGCTTAATAAGCCTTGCTTTATCGCTACATTCATTTGCTTTCAAATGCACCATTTGCCAATCTTTTATTCATTTCTTTCTCAGGAGAGGGACTCCCCCTGGACCCCAGGTTTGTGCATTGAACTTGTTCACATCGCTTGCTATATAAAAATCATGCCCAATGTTTACGCCGCACCACTTTCAAATATCACCAGCCGCCACTGCCCCTCAGCCTCGGAGATTTGCTTTAAAGTCCCAAAGTCAGTAAACAGAAGAACTCTCAGTGGGTTTTCGTGATTTTCAAGCTCACTATAGGAAAAACAACACCGTTACACACGAAAAAAATACTCGTCACAACAGCACAGCTCTCCGGACCCATACTACAGACTTTCTGTCTCAACAGCTTGATTAGTGTAAGTGTGATTATTAGTAGCTAGCCAAGCTGAGCAGCTAGCCATTGTGGTATCAGGCATAAAACAGCAGCCATAGGTATCCCCATTGGTACTCACGTGAAGTGTCTTTCAGTAAGTCGTGCCTTGCTTGAGCTACACAATATGCAACATTTATTACCTTCCTCAAGTTTTTTTTGTAGAAGTATAGAGGTTCAGAAATACAAATATAATGATTTAATATTCAGTCCGTGCTATTTGAGCTTTAAACTTTCATTTTTTCGAAAGAATCTATGATATGACCTAAGAGTTTGGCTGGTTTGTGGAAAGAAATTTTAATTCTAAAAGAAAACAATTTTGTCTGTGTATACAGTACTTTTACATCCAGAGGAGCATGAAAAAGTGGGTTCATGCATACTGTTATGGGACTCAAGGGGAACAACCCTTAAGATATACTAAACCAAAGGTGGGAGATGGTTAATAGGTACAGAGACTTAGGCAAAACATGCACTATGAAAGCGTAGGCACAAATAAGTTAAAGGATCATGAGTGACAGGAAAAAAACGCAAGCCACCACCATGGTGTAGAAACCGAGAAAGGAACCAATAACTGGACAGAAATCGTGGATAACCAGCACGGGCACACTCAAGGAAGACTCGATATAATCCGTCGGGGGCAGCAGTCATTAAGTATCTGCGCTTTAGGAAGAAATCAATCATTATATCAACATATTTGTTTCGTTTGTGTGCAATCCTATGCTTTCTTAAGGCCTGGAGGAGAGACTCCAAAGCTGAGGAATCTCAAGACTAACACTATTGTTTTTCGTGTTTTTATGAATATTTGACAGTGATTCCAGTGATAAGTCGCCCGTGGAAATAATTTTTCACTTTACCATTTGTCCAAAAATGAAGGTGCATTGTGGCAGAAAACACAGAGAGAATTTTAGTTGGGTATAGTAATGGTTTCCAGCTGTGTCTGTTGCAAGCTTTTAGCACCTCCCAAAGGTGAGATCATAACATCTTACTTATGTGATTCTGCTGTGAGAAAAAATGTTTAAAAATGTGAGCTTAAAAATGAAAACTGCCGAATCCAATCAATTGTTGGCTAGTGCAATGACGATGAGGATGTCCCCTATATAGATGGGATCAATTAAATAAGAGTAAGTCTTTTCTTTTTGGCTTCTCCTGTATCATGGTATACAATGCAGTATGAAATTTGACTGGACCTGAAATTAAGTTTTTTCCATCGCTTGCCCTGGGCTTAGGTTTGATGGTTATTTTTGTGACTCCAGTTTTTTGTCAACTGGCTTCTAAACGTTATCAGGGTGCGTTTAATCAGTTATCCCCGAACAACATAACCCGATTTCTAACTATAATGGCATAACAATTATTTCTCCTTTTCTTTTGCTGTTCCTTACTGGGGATCCTATCAGTTGCCCTAATTTAATTGTTGTGTTTGCGAATTTCCCACAAGCGAGCCCAGACTTTGTCAGAACAACCAGGAAACTCCTGTTCGTCATTCCCTTTTTCATCATTCGTTCAAAGATCTCATAATAGCAAACTATTTGAGTAACTTTAATATAGCACCCTTCCACACATTACAGGAGCCATTTTTAATAGGAAAAGTGTGGCAGTGCAGGGCGCCAGGCCTTTTGTCATTGGCGGCTAATTTTAGTATTTTATGGCACATTATTGTGAGGAAATATGTCTTGTTCATATTCAAGTTGTTAGGTTCAACACAAGTTATACTTCTGTGGACTCCCCTAAATCTCTAGTGCCCAGTAAGGCATGGTGTTGGGAGGGGTTGCCTTGGTTTTGGCATGTATTGCCTTTCTCTTTCGATGTGCTCAGCCATACAAACGGGATCTGTTTTATCAACCCAAGTGTGGAAATCCACGGTTATTGTACATTTGTAGTTGGCAGCAAATTAGTGTTCTTTAGCACAGGAATGTGTGCTAAACAGTCTTTTGTAGTCTAGAAAAACGCTTAATATTTAGGTATGAAAATGTGTGATCCACTAAAGGCTTATCTCATTGGACCCCCTATGTTTCTGGTTTTTAGAAAGGTCTGCGGTTGGTAAGTTTTTACTAGGTCGTAGTTGTTGCTGGCTAACAAAACGGTAGCCACCCAACAAGCCAAACCTCGCTGAGAAAGCTGCTTCCATGATCATTGTTTTGACCTTTTCCAATCCGGTAAGCCATGGCCATTGACACATTTGTCAAGAGAAGTGTGAGAATGAAACATGGTAGGGTATTTGCAGCTGGCAGCAGTTTTTCTCCGGTATGTTTCACTGGGAGGCGTGCATCACTGCGTCCCAAAACAGAGGCCACTCCCCGAGGAATCAGCAATTTGTCTTCCCCTATATTTCACACTGGAAACAAAACATTTTTATCTGGAGATGTGTGACAAGAAGGGATGGTAGGTCATTTGCCTATGACAGCAAATGTCTGGTCCCTTCACAAAATGTGAGGACATTTTTTAATTTCAATCAGGACATTGTTTTATTAACAAAGCAATAAATATGCCCTATAAATGCGGGCGATGCGACATTATTTCACAACATAATTCATAGATTTCAGTTATAATCAATAAACAGTTCCTTTATGGCCTAGGTCTCCTTAATTATTATGATACCTTCCCTTTTCAGAGGCATTTTTTTGCAATCTTCATTTTAATATAATTGTACTGCATACAAAGTATAAGAAATACATATAATACCTTAACTTACTATCAACCTTGGCAACCGTTACTCATTCAAATTGCCAAATACGTGTTCATCAACTTTCCACCTTAAGGGCGTTGCATAATATATCATTAATGAGTGCAGCACCAGCATTATTCCATACCGCCTCTTTGTTGAAGAACATAATCTGACGCTTCTCTCCAGTATCTGTGCTTTAACACAACAGACTCCCACAAACCAATCTCGTTCACACGCATGCCAGCCAACAGGATAAAGAGCAACCACCATGTCCTTAGAAATCCATCCTTAGCTCCTCCCTCCTTAGATTTCCATCCAATGCCCATCCAGTGCATTTTTTTAATCATCTTTGACATTTGCCATCTTTTCCTTGCTTTTTGTCCCATTTCTGCTTGTCTAAGCATGTTGTGTCTTCGACCAGTGTTTGCTCATGGTAGCTCTGTGACTGGGAGAGCTGTCAACTATTGAAGCATTATGAACCAGTCTGCTAGATCTTCAGTGAGTTTGTTTTCTGTCCTTGTGTCGTTCATAAGGATATACTGAGGTACATCTCATTCTAGCGTATCTTTCATTCAACTGCTTATCCGTGGTTCTTGGGGCCTGATTGAGTGTAATGGTATGTGGTGTGTATGCCAATGTTATTGCTAAGTTTGCAAACTTAAGTTACACCCTCCCTACACGAGGTCTTCCTTACTGCAGTAGATGGGCCTGCAGTTTCCATGGCAGCATAGACAGGATTCTCTCCACTGCTAGCCAACTAGGTAAGACATGATTTTTCCAATCCCTATCCGCCCACACACGGCTGGGCATCCAAGTACCTGGCAACAAAGGAGGGTCACCCAACCTGTACATCTGCTCACTGCCACCCGGCACATCCAATGAGAGCCACAACCGAACCTCTGTGCATCACGGGCTAGGCATCCTGCCCATAGGAGGCACCTGTGGAGGAGAGGTGTGTTTCCCCTGCGCTCAAAATGGCTCATGCTGTGCATGTGTGGAAGACTGAGTGGCTCCTCCATTTACCTCAAATTCACTCTATTTCAAAAATATGATTATGAATTTTTAAGAAGTGCAAATGAAATAGCAAAAATTGGAATGCAAAGATAAAATAATATTTTCGGGACTTTGTAATATGATCAGAAAGAAGAATACATTTTGAATTTGATTGCAATAAAGAATGCGCCTTAAAAATTGTTATGGAAATTCATTTGATAATTAAGAGAAACTTTTGGGTTCTTTAGCTGAGAAGGTTTTGAACTTGACTTTTACTTCCTATAAATGGTCAAGTTTCATCATCTTCTTGCTGTTCTGCCAGAAAATCTGGAGACCCTAAGGGCCGATCCGAGAACTTCACTAAACCAGCCAATCCATAAAAGTGATAGGCAGTGTGTACAAAGGGCAGGGGCTTAATCAATTGCATTTAAGGACCTGTGTTCAATTGAAATTGCTCGTTCATGTGAAATAATCTCTAATGCCTATCACAAACGAGTTTATCTGCATCGGTCGGCGAAGGATAGACACATGCTGATGCATTCAGTGTAGAGTGCATGCATACATGGACATCTAAAGGCATTACAGACCTGCTCAATCTTGTGTAGTTGAACACAGCTTGCCCTTTTAAGAGGGGGAATTTCTACTGCTTTGCTTGGGTGTGCATAACTTGTTAGCATGGAAGAGCCTCTTTCATTATTGGAATTACCCAGACAAATCGCTTCATCAACTGAGAATTGCGATGCACCATCACCCACAAAATTGATGTCAATCTGTCAATACTTTCTGTGTCATAGTGAGGATTCCCATGTTAAATCAAATTAAGCTGTAGGGTCCACTCTTTGTGGTAACCTTACATCAATTTCTTTGAATATTATCTTTGCAACCATACTTTCACTGCAACCCAGAGCTTTGGTTTCCTGGGAGCTGCTCAGTAGAATAATACTGCCAGATTGCTAGTTAGCATTATTTATGGTTAGAACTACAATAGAATCTGATTAACTTCGAATGTCTGAGTTTCATTCTTAATTAACGAAAAAAGCTCTTGGCATATGCTTTTGCTTTTAGTTTGTCTTGCTATGAATTTCACTTCTAGTAGCACAATATGAAAATGCCCTCAGCCATCCCTCTTAATTATGGCCCCAGTTCTGACTTCCAATAAATAGAACCGGAGCATCATTCCATTATTGTTAGCTGAAGTACTGAGGTGACTAGCGGGGCCGGACTGGCCGTAGCGGGCACCGGGCGTTTTACCGGTGGGCCGCTAGGGTGGGGGCCGGTTTTCCGTTTTGGTTACCGGGGGTCGGCAATATTGGCCCCCTGTAACATAATCGGCCGAAACCGGCCCTTGCAAACTGCTCGGCTGCACTCCCCTTCACCCCAGGGGGGGGGGCGACTGAGCAGTTTGCCAGGGCTGGTTTCTGTTCCCAGTCCGGCCCAGGTGACTAGCATGCTGTGAACACTCATTTCTTTTTAGTGTAAACGCTTCTGTCCCGTAGGACACTCATTCAAGATCATCACTGTGACACCACCAGGCAGGGGCTGGGGCAGGTGGTAGCTAACCTCATGGCCGACAGCTAGCGCAATCCGAAGATTCAAATCCAAGCTTTTTTTTGACTGCAGCAAATTTAATATACACTACTGGAGCTGGAACTACCGTATCTGGTTGCATCATACTCGCCCTCCACTTATCCATGTTACAGGCATTATAGTGTGCTCACTCCAGTTACAGGGCCTCGAAAAAGTCCTGTATTGTTATTTTTCTTCACTACCTCCCTAGGTCAGAAGTAGGCCCGGGCGCAATTTCAATTATGCTGGAGTAATAGGAGTCTTTTCGGTAATTCCGCATTACTCTTTGATGCGGAATTACCGATAAGCTACTACTCCTGCTTGTGTAATTGTGAGTAATTTGGGGGAGCAAAATCCCACCTCAAGAGCACATTTAGTGAGTGAGAGTCAGCGCTCGATATTCGTGTTCTGCATTTAGTGCTATTTTTTAGCACAACATGCATCCTCGCGTCCATTTTGGATGCAAGGGTGCATTTTGCTCTAAGCAAATAGTGGTAAATGCGAAGTGTAAGTTGGGGGGAAATCCTACCCTAAAAGCACATTTAACGCTATTTCTTAGTGCAAAATGCATACTTGTGACCTTTTTGGATGCAAGGAAGCATTTTGCGCTAAGAAAATAGCACTAAATGCCTGAAGTAAATTGGGAAAATGCTAGCCCCAAGAGTGCAGTTAGCAAGCGCAAGTGGCTCCTTATGCCCGCTATTTGTGTTCTGTTGCATTTAGCACCATTTCTCTGTGCAAAATGCATTCATGCATCCATTTTGGCAGTGAGGAGGCATTTTTGTGCTAACAAATAGTGCTAAACTCAGAATTACTCTTTTCGTGTAATTAAGCATAATCTCGCAGAATTCTCACAAGAGAAGTGGGAGCTCTTTACTTGAAACAACAGCTGAGGCTGGCCAAGCAGTCCATTTCTAAATCCCAAGTACACACAATCAATCAGAGTTCAGTGCAGGGTCAACCATTCTGAGCAAATCAACCAAACTAGGCTGTCTCCTTTGTGTCCCTGTCTGCCCTCTGGAAAGGCTTGCTTATGGAAGTGCCCATGGGGCAGGGCTGGAAGGTAATTTGAGACCTGAGCCACTTGGGGCTGTTATGAGCCATCTGGGGCCCTCAGTCCGTGGGGGGAGAACAAGCAGATAAAAAGAGGATCCTATCACCACCTGCATAGTAATCCAGAGGAAGGTAGGTAAGATTTCTTGTAATCCGTGTACCCTTGGCGACAAAGAGGTAGCTTGAGAGAAAGTATCTAACCTCCAAAAGCCCTGGCTGGGATAGAATTTTCAAATGATCCCTCTTCAGGGCTTCTAGAGTATATCAACACTCAGGTTGTACCATTCATTTACAATGGCACAGGACCATATTGCCGACCTTAACCTTAAAGTCTGGACATCTGGTTGTACCATGCATTCGAGTTGGAGATGAATGGGAATTTCTGCTTGCACTGAGGTCACAGGCAGGGCATGGCAGAACATCACAGGTTAGTGACTGGAGACGGGTCTCTGGATCTTTGCTTGCACTTTGTCCAGTATTAGCTTTTTGCTCCAGAGGTGCCCCGGAGTCCCTGTCTGACTTCTTTTTGAAGTCTGCTGTGGGTGCAAGGACCACCTCATGTTATCAAATGGAGCCCAAGTCCAGGTCTTCAACCTGGTCCCAGAAGGCAGGCCTTCACAAAGCTCCGACTGGGGTCCGATTTGAGTTTCTATTCCCTCACTGCCAGAGCAAGGCAACCCTCTGCGGGCTTACAGAAGCCTGTCTTGTGCACTTTGAGATACTGCTGCCCTGCAAATGGAGGACTTGCCCAGGGACCGCATCCTAGGCCAGTCCAGAGCTATGACCATGAACCCAGTCACAGCTTTCAATTCTGCCAGAGTAAGGGATCCCTCCCCAGGTCTGTGGAACCATATTCTGGGCACCACAAAGGGATTCCTGATGGAGCCCAACCGAGGGGACTGCACCACGACCCCGTTGAAACTCTGGCTAGGTTTGGGTCTGAGCTTTAAACCCTGTTGGAGCAAGGGAGCCCTCCTTAGGCCAGTGGAACCCCATTGTGGGGTGGTCAGTGCAGCCCTGGTCCAAGGGACTGCTCACCAGACCATTCCGGAGCTCTAACTGGGGGCCCAATCAGAAATCTCAACCCTGACGGAACAAGGGAGTCTTCCTCCCCGGACATTCAAAACTCTGTTCTGTAAACTTTGGGACACTGTGGGCTTGCTAATACAACCCAGGGGACCATATCCCTGCCTTGCTGAAGCTCTGACCAGAGACAGTCAGAACTTTCAACCCCTTTGGAGTAGGAAGTCCGCTGAGGCCTTCAAAAACCCTTTCTGAGCTCCTTATAACACCATGGCCTGGCAAACTGATCCCTGGGGCCTGCACCTTGGGGCTGCCGGAGCTCTTACTAGAGTCTCAGTCTGAGCATTCAACCTTTGCAGAACAAGGAAGCCCTGCCTGGTTCTGCAGAACTACTTTTTGGGCACTTTGGCACACAACGTATTGGAAATTGGAGTCCAGGCCATGGGACCCATATGCTGGCCTGCTGGAGTTCTTCTCTGGACCGGATCAGAGCTTTCCAAGGAGAGGAAGACTCTATGACTTTTTGAACTGTGTCCTGCATAGCAAGGTATCAATAAACAACCATGGTTCTGTGGGATATCAAAGGTCGATACCTGACACCCAGGCTTAAGGCCTGTGCCCCAGGCCTGCTACAGCTCTGACTGGGAACCCTGTCATTGTTTCCCAGCTTTCAGGAGTAGAGGAGCCAACACCTCACCTGCTGAGTTCATCTGGGTACTTTGAAGATCTTGGTCCCCTTGCTGTAGCCCAAAAATAAAGATGCTTGACCACAGGGCTGACCACAAGCTTGGACATCTATTTGTACAATGTATTTCAATAGAAGGTGGGTGTGACTTTCATCTTGCACTCAGGATGCAGGCTGGGCAAGGAGGAACACCATAGGCTGGTAGCTGCAGCCTGAATCCTGGGGACCAGCTGGGGGAGGCGGAAGGGGGGGGGGGGGGGAGGAGGAGGAGGAGGTCCAGTAAGTGTTTTTGTCCCTCAGGAGCCCGGGAGTCACTGACAGGCTTCTGGAAGACTGCAATGGGTACAATGGTCATCGTGACCCAGGAGGCGCTGTGGTTGCCCAGGGGCCCTGCTTCAGGCTTCCAGGCAGGGGCCCCTGTGCTCTAACCGGAGACACTGTCAGAGCACTTCTGTCTGCTGGAGCAAGGGATTCCTCTGTGGTCTGCGGAACACTGTCTTGGGCAGTTTGTTGCACTGTTGGCCAGTGAATGAAGCTGAGACCTAGGAGACTGCACCTCCAGACTACCTGACCTTTGATCAGGGACCTGTTCAGAGGTTTTCACCCTGCCAAAACAGGAGAAGCTTCCCCGGGCCTTCATAATCTAGTCCTGGGCACTGGGGATACCGCAGCCTGGCAGATGGAGCCCAGGCCTCATGGACAGCAAATCAGACATGCCAGAACGCTGACTGGTGGCCCGGTCTGCACTTTTCACTCCACCACCCCCAAGGAGGGCAAGGTGAACCCTCCCCAGGCAAGCAGAATCCCTTCCTGGGTACTTTGTGACACCACAGGCCAACGAATCCGGGTACCGCATCCTGGACCTGCTGGAGCTCTTTCCACCCTGCCTGAGGAAGGGAAGCTTCCTTGAGCCTGCAGCGGTGTATCCTTGGTCGCTTGGGACATTAATGATTGGTGCCAGGAGTCCATTGTCCTGTCAGGAGGTCCTGACGGAGCTCGGACTGTGGCCTATCATTGTTTTCAACCCTGCAGGAACTGTGGAGCCTTCGCCAGGCCTGCGGATCCCCATCCAGGGCATGGAAGTATGCCTTGAGTCAGTGAAGGAGTCTGGAAGTACCCATCAAGCCTAAAATGAAACTTGTCACACTCTCAACTGGGAGAAGAATCTTGTTGGTACGTAATTCTGAATTCTGAGTCCTGGCCACAGACCAAGTGTTCCTTTTGTGTACAAAATGTTAACAATGATCATTTTCACCCAGCCCTAGGCATGCTAAATGTCACACTGGTGTAATTTCACATACCTCCAATGTTCGATTGGTAGCAGATTGTGCTGTGCTGTAGTGTGCAGCCAGGACCTTTACAATGCCTGTATGTATTTAAAGGTTTTGTAAATTGCTTTGTTTAGTAGTTTAATTATTTCAGAATGATTATACAGAACAAGCAGATAGAAGGAGGAGGGGCAGTTAGAGTCTGTTAGGAAACGTGGTAATATAGTCTGATACAGTCAGCTCACCAATGTCTGGCTGAAAGGTTTTCTGAGCAGTTTAGGTTTCTGAAATTCCTTGAACCATTTGTGATTGGATTCGGAATCAAGGTTAGGGCCGGGAACATTCCAAAGTCTTAAGGGAAAGGAAACAATATTTTATATTGAATGGTTGTTGGGCGATCAGACTGGCGATATTTGAAAGTCATAAACATGCTTATTTCGGGGGCTCACCCCATTATACATATAAACACGTGTAAAAATCACAGTTAATAAACCTTAAAAACATATACAACAATGCAAAAAGTATTAACACATCACTGTACAAAATAACTTACTCGAAAATGCATATAGGCCTTTAAGTCCATGTTTCATGTCCTCAGGCACAAGGCCACGTGCAAGAATCTACTTAGTCCGAAGACAATGTAGCCTTGGGTGTCTGCCTTAAGAATGCTTAGTGCTACTTGGTGATGTCTCCGGCCTAAATTCAGGCATATTGGTCGGACCCATTTTCTTCTGAACCATGAGGAAATGGGGCTGAAAAACAAGATGTGCCCCTCAGATTCGGTCGAGTTTGTAAAATAGGCAGCAATCAGAATCCTTGGAGTCCATACTCCATTTCCACATAAGGCTATGGGTGGGTAAAGTCCCCAACCTGAATTAAACATATAAAGTTTTAGCACAATGGAGTACTACATCGTCCATAAAAGGTTCAGATTTTGGAGAGGGCTTAATATTTGAAAATGTATCAATTAAACCTCCTCCTGTAGAACTCACAATCCATTTCTCTTCTATTAGGTGCCAATATTTCTCTTTCAAAAGGTTGATTGAGCTATCATTGATTCATCTTGGATCATCCCAAAATGAATGTAAACCTAGAGCAATAAGCCAGTTTTTAACATATTTCAACCAAGATAGTGCTTTAGATTTATCCTGTTTCAAAATCTCCATTAACCCGTTTGTGCACGATTCTTGCTCTTCAGTATGCCATATTCTCAGCCAGTACAATAGGGGTGTTAAATCTGTTAATGAGATGTTTTCTTAAGGCCCAAGTCTAAGAAAAGAGGGAGTAGTGCTGTGAGGAATTTGGAGGAGAGATCTTCTCCTTAACAGTCAAAACATTTATATTTTGGTTGCCCCAGATCTCAGCTCCGTAAAGTGCAGCTGCTTGGGCCTCTAATCTGTATAATTGCAAGGATAGGACACCAATCTTTATATATTGGCTTTGTGCATTTTTTTAGTACAGCAGCCACCCTGTGCTGCACTACCAAACTGCTTTCGACATGCATGCCAACATTTTAAAAGAAGAAAGTGGGTGATTTAAAAAAAAAAAAAAAAAAAGTAGGGGCACATATAATTACCCCCATTGACTTCAATTGAAGCATAGGCAATTTCAGACGGGAGACAGACAAAATAAAGACATGTTTGGCTTAAATCGGGAGTCTCCCTCCTGAATCGGTTCTATTAGCATGTATGTTTTGGTAATATGACCGGACCATGATAAATTGTCCGAAATTCTAACACCCAAATAATCGAAGTTGTCAACTCTTTCTAATACAGTATTCTCCAATTTCAATCTCCCTCTGTATGATGTGTGCAGGTTAAATATCATGTATTTTGTTTTACTAAGTGTTAATCTCCAAACCTCTCTGCTTCTAAAAATCTAAAAACTTATTTAACAGAGTTTGCAAGCCCATAGGGATTTTGGGAATCTAGCGAAGTATCCTCAGCAAACAGTAGGGTTGGGATTTTAAGACCATCTGATTTACACAATCGCTTAGGTATTTAATTATGTAGTTAATACACAGTGTAAATAAAGCCCTGTCTAACTCTTCTTTGTATGGCAATATGATCAGTCAATTCACTATTCTCACCCCGGCGAGCCTGGCATAAATGTTTGTGTGGTCTAACATTGATTAAAAAATGTGGCACACCCATGGTCTTTAAAACTGTCCACAACTCACACCTCTTCACGAGATCACAGGCCGCGGCCGTCAGATTGACAAATGCCACATACAAATGTTGTCTCAGGAGGGTCACATACTGCCAATGCAACATAGTAAAACAAAAAACCTGGTCCATTGTGATAATTTTATTCCTAAAATCTGCTTGTGAAGGGGGCAGAATCTGTTTATCGGCAATCCATCTGTGTAATCTGTCTAAACGCTGTTTACAAAACACTTTTCTTACAGTATCTAAAAGACAAACTGGCACATGCATCAAGCTAGGATTTTGCGAGTCCTTAATAGCGAATATTAAGGATTCGCAATTAAGGATTCGCAAAATCCTATGCATGTAGGAATCGCTATAATAATAGCGATTCCTTCACATTCCTTATTTGCGACTCGCAAATTGCGAGTCGCAAATAAGGAATGCCTTCCATTCATTCCTATGGGCCTACAGGCCCATAGGAATGAATGGGAAATTTCGAGCCCTATTTGCGAATACCAATAGGTACTCACAAATTGCGCATGCAATTTCAAGGGTGCAGGGGTGTCAATAGGACACCCTGTTGCACCCCTGAAATTGATCCGTGCACATATGTTGCGCACACACATGTCCCAAGGACATGTGTGTGTGTAACCTTCAACATTGAAAAATGCACTTTAGTGCATTTCTCAAAGTTTTTGCAATTTACCATAAAGTTCAACTTCATGGTAAATTGCGCCCCCTAGTAGAGAAATCGCTAATTTTTTTACTTTGTTGAATTGCATTTAAGGAATCTCAATTTGCGATTCCTTAAATGCAATCGCAATTTAAGTAATCGCAATTTAGAGATTACTTAAATTGCGATTTTTGCATTTGGGATGATGCATCCCAAATGCAAAAATACCGGTCGCAAAGGGGCAGATTCTGAGAATCTGCCTGTTTGCGACCGGTTTTTCTTTTGATGCATGTGCCTGAAATTAGTCTGTAGTTGGCAGGATCGTCCCTCTTGTCTTTTTTATAAATTGGGGATGATCTCTGCCCTTCTCCAAGTTGCTGCTATGTCTGCACCTGCTAAAATGGCATTAGTAGGTACATTTATATAAAAGGTGCTGACCATAGGCTTAGAGCAGTAAAGATCCCCTGGGATCTTATTTAGCCCTGGGGCCTTCCCGCTCTTTAAGCACCATATAGCTTTAAGAGTTTTTGTATGAGAGAATTTGATTGGTAAAGATTGATTAATCCCCGCAGCAGAAATCTTATATAATAGAGATGGAAACAAATTATTATCTTCAAACTGAAAGAGAGTGTAAAGGTCACAAAAATGTGAGAGACAAACCTTAGGTTGGATGTAGTTATTCACACGGTTGTAATTGTGCAAATTACTGTACCCTATAATATGCAAGAATGTATAGTCATCATTTTTCTTTGCCACCTTACTGAGAGTCTGCCTAGTAGAGTCTTCCCAAATCCTCCTTGCTTGGAGTTGAGTATGTTTGTAATGTTTTCTAGCTACTGCAATTGCAAGTCTACTATATAATTCAACAGCTGTAATTAGATTGGCTGTGGCGTTTTGCAATCCTGGTTAACCAAGAGGCTTTTGCCCTTTTCTTACCAACACTTGCATTACCAGCGTTATTAAAAAAAACCTTTTAAAACCGGAAACAATTTCAGATGTAATTCAATTATTGGTGTTAGTTCCAAATCTAGCAGTGTGTAACAGCCAGGTACTGAAGAAAAAGTATAATATAAATCCGCTTAGACGCATGGTTTCCCTATAATATTTGGCCATTTAATTGTCCTACCATTGCTTCCGACTATTGGGTCAATATTAGATATATTATCAGCTATGTCCACATCACATATTAGGCTAAAGAATTCAATGTACACAGTGGGTCGATAACCCAACAACTTAAACAGCTGGAGTTCATCACGCGACGCAAATTAAACCAGAGACTACACGCATCGACCATGATCCAATACCACAAGGTCAAAAGGATCCCCGTGGGTTGAGGTTAGCCATCAAACCTATGCTATATCGTTTGCAACATAACACACAATTCATGGAAAAATGATATGCAATACTTAATAAATGTTCACTGGATTTGATCCTACTTTTAGTTGAAGAATTTGCTAAAACCATTCATGAACTTGAAGAGGAGGTCACGACTATACGTATGGATCTGTCCAGTAGAATGCCAGAAGACGAATGGAAACAATTTTTGGAAGATCTGAACAGGAAACTTGACTCGTATGGTAAAGAACTGCAAGAGACTAAGCTTAGGAAATTCAAGCGAGATACAATAGACTACAAGCTTAATGAGGCATACACCTGGGCAGAGGGGTATGCCCAACGTCGATTTACTCGCAGGACAAACACATCATCGGAAGAAAGCGTTGTGACAGATAAGGACATGGATATACAGCAAGGGTCTTGGTCAAGTCAACACAACTTACTGTGGAAGGGACAGTTGATATCTTAAGAGATCAGACTGGATCATCGTCTGCGCAGTCGGTTTCTTTTTTGTCTCAGGCACCGGACATGGGCCAACCACCAGACTTAAACACGGACAAAGGAAGCGGAACAACAAAAAAATCAGGCGAGGAAAAAGGCAAGAAGGGTTTGAGGAGCCAGAGCAGGACTTAGTGATAAACATATCATCAAGAGTACTCACACCTCAGGAAACAGCAGTACTTAACAAAGGCACTTCTTTTGTTCCAACATATACAGGTTCAGCTTTGGAAAATGACATCGCTCTGTACAAATTCATGAGGGTATTGAGATTGAGGAACTTTTTTGAAAACGTAGTTTCACCACAGGAACCTAAAGAGATTATTACGCGTGAATTCAAACCCAAAAGTACGTTTGAAGCCCCAATATCTCATAAAACTCTGGATATTTTCGAATCTCTAGTCAAGAAGGATCTCAATAAATTAGAGCATAAACACAAGAGGAACATCAGACAAAATTTTAATTGTGCTGAAAAGAGCATTCTTTTTCAACTTGCCAGAAACCCGGAGATTACATTTCAAAAGGCCGACAAGGGCGGTGCTTTAGTCATGATGGATACTTCATTCTATGAGAACAAAGTAGGGCAACATGTCAGAGATGCTTTCGTATATATGCTATTGGTTGCACACCCTACGGTGGAAATCGCTAACTTGCTGCAAAAGATCCTAGAAAAAGCTTTCAACATGGATTGGATCAATGAGAATACCAAAAGATATCTCATGACGCAATTTCTGTGCAGACCCAGACTTTACATGCTTCCTAAAATCCATAAGAACAAACACGATCCACCATTCCGACTGTGTCGGGGTGTGGATCAGTGTTTGAACCTGCCGGCAGATTCATTGATGCATTTTTGCAACCGTTTGTTCAATCGTGGCACACGTATATCCAAGACACCTCGGATTTCTTAAGGAAGCTTGAAACACTGGCTAAGAAGGAAACAAAAGACTAGATACTGTGTACCATCGATGTAGTTTCGTTGTATACATCTATAGTCCATTCAGAGGGTCTGGAGGTCATAGAGTGGTCTTTACTCCAACAAGATTCTATTGGCACCAACAAGATCTTTCTCCTCGAATCACTACATTTTTGCCTCCATCATAGCTATTTTGAGTGGAATAATGATTTCTATCTGCAGTTGAGCGGAACTTCCATGGGGTTCGCGGGAGCTCCAACATACGCAAACACCTTCATGGTCAAATTTGAAGAGGAATACATTTTTGAGCAACCAGACTGGACGAAAGCCTTACTCTTCTTTTGCCGTTTCATTGACGACATGTTTTTGATTTAGACTGGATCAGAAGCAGCTCTAGAGGAGAACATCCAACATCTTAATTCCAGAAACCCAAGGATACAATTTACCTACACCATTAGCAAAAGAGCGGTATCTTTTTTGGATGTCTTAATTGAGATTACTGACCATGGTTTACAAACACGTTTGTACAAAAAACCAGCGGACAGGAATAATGTACTATTATTCCAGAGTTTCCATCCATCAACTCTGATAAGGAATCTACCTTACTCACAGTTCCTGAGAGTCAGGAGACTTGTTTCTGACACTAAAGCATGTGAAACTACCATCCTGGATTTCAAAACAAACTACACACGTAGGGGTTACCCAAGCGATTTACTTGATTCTTTAGCACAAAGGGCACTATCCCACGTGTGTAGCAAACTACTCCAAAACAAACCTAAAGCAGAATCACAGAGGATGGTATTTGTATCTACGTTTTCTACAACATCTAAGACAATACACAGCATCATCATCAAAAGATGGGAACTTCTCCAACAGGAACCTGATTTCAAAAATCTATTTCTCTCAAGACCGGTATTCGCATACACAAGATCTAGAAACATCAAAGAATTGTTGTCTGCGAAGTTGACACCCAAAAAAAGATCTAGCACAGGAATGCGGAAATGTCAAAATTGCATCCATTGCAATAATGTGATTACAGGATGCACACTAACACATCCACTTACAGGAGAAAGCATCAAATTGCTCTATAACGGGGATTGCAACTCGAGCAGCGTAATTTACTCCATCAAATGCCCATGTGGCATGCTTTATGTTGGAAAAACAGAAAGGAAACTTAAAATCAGAATCTCTGAATATAAGAGTAGAATACGCAACCAGAGCACCACTTCCTGTTTGGCAACACACTGGGAGGAGTGTCGACATACTATAGCTCAAATTAAATTCCAGATCATTGAGCTAGTGACTCATTGCCCAGGATTTGATATCAACAAACGTTTGTTACAAAGGGAGACGTATTGGATTAAACGCCTTGATACTCTGAAACCTAGGGGGCTCAACGATAAATTAGAAATGAGCCGTTTTCTATAAACCACCAAGCATTTTCTTTCTTGGCAATGAAAACTTAGATCCACACAATGATGGCCTGCATTTTTCCATGAGCATGTTCCCTCTTTTCTTACTTAGTTTTTTGGAGTGTACACAATACTATTTTATGAGGTTGCTGCACAGGTTAGTTTGGGGACATGGGTGGTTTCATCTCATAAGCCATGAACACTCCCAATATTATTCGCTGATAATACACATATTGTGGACGGACGAGACTGAGTTATGTCATGGCAATGTTGACTTTAGCTTGCGTCATTGTCACAATGACTGGCACTCATATACTTTATTGATTGATATGTATGGAGACGACGAGTTTTTTTGACTTATTCTGGATATTGACTCAAGGTTGAGCGCTATCTTTGTGATAGTATTGTTTCTTACATAACTGTCTCTAGCACAATAGTTGACCAATGCATGCAACAATGGACCATTCTAGATGGCATCACTGGATTCTTAGTATCCTCTTAAGTATGGGTGGCAAGCCGGCCATCCGCTTTACATTGATAATCTGTACAGATGGGTTCGTCGGTCACATCATTATCAGCACGCTATTCTGTTTATTTGTTCAAGTGGTATGGTGGTGTTTGTTTTGATTATGTTATAAACTTGAGGTGGACAGCGCGATTTGTTCCATAACAGGGCGTCGTATAATGGATTTTCTTGACGAGTGTATTCGGGCATTGAGCGGCTTTTAACTGTGATGCGGAATGTAACTCATTTTAATAACTACGGGGTCAGCCTGATATTTTCACACGGCTACTATCGTTGTTTCCATTATACGGAAGCACATTTCAAGATGGCACCGATTTCGCTAATGAGTATGTTGGTGTAATCCTGATCATGTGACTATGTCACATGACGGGGAATGGGTTTTATATCGAGATGGTGGTTACTTGGAACCGAGCGTGTCCTTTCAGGAGAGACAAGTGGTACGCTTTATTCCAGTAAGAAAGGGTGTCCGTGTTTGTTTTTTTCGTTATTGTTTTCATAAACTTAGAGGTATTCATGGACTTCTGGTTATTTACTTTCTCGGCAGGAAAGGGCTCCAAGAGACCGACGTTTTGAACGCGGTAAGAGCACTGGATTTATTGCACATGGGACTCACTATTTTGATACATTACACAATGGATAATGGTTGGTTTTTTCTTTTCTTTTTTTCTTCACTGTGGCAGGTAGCTCTAATAAGGCTTTTCTACATCTGGAGGTATGTCCTGTTCCTGGTATTATAGTGTGTATCCAGAGTATTTTCAAGAGATGGATAGCTAGATGTTGTCTCTGTCTTTAATTGCAGTAGTCGCTGCATTACTGGTTCGGCTGGACCAATGGAAAGCATGTTGACTTAACTAGTTTCGTGTCATGTGAGTACTACATAGGACTAAGCGGGCTTGAGATTTGGTTACCTAATTTATAGACATGGTGGACTGGTATACTTCTTAATGACTTGTCACTTTAAGACACTTTTGCACGAGAGGGACCACTTATACAGGGAAGATTGTGTTATTTGGGCTTTGGCCAGAAACTGAACTGAAGATGCCATGTCGGTTATCGATCAATGATTGTACATGTAAATTTGATTTTCTTATATTTTTTTGTTTTTACATATGTGCCCCTGACGAAGGGACGCTAGTCCCGAAATGCATTGGGCTGATGTTATTGTTATTGTTGTATGACATGAGAACTGAGTTGTCTGTTATATACAGTTAGGCTGATATATGTATAGTGCTATATATTTATGTAAAGCAAGGTGAAGTCACAATTCCATGATTGGAATCAAGAAGGATTATATTAAAATCATTTGAGAAATGTGAATTCAGTTTATTGTTAATTTGAGTCAAACGTCTGTATATCTATAAAGTAGTGCGCACCTTTGTCCAGGAAGCCAGTGGGCTGCTGGCCCTATTTTTCTCCCATCACATATTATGGCATCTTTCAGGGTTAAATCAAGAGCATTGTGGTTGCTATTTTCTCTTGTAATGATTTTAATATCAAGGAGTACCGGCCATAATTTAAGGTCAATTATAATGTAATCTATTCTACTGCTGTAATTACTGCTCTTAATCATATATTCCCTCCTAAGATCTGAAGATGTTCTACTACTCTATGCAGGTGATGTAAGGTCAGGCATACTAGTTGTAGTGCTGCCACTGAGTAAATCAGAATTCGTTTGGCCTCTAGTGTAGGAATACCCATAGCTTCATCCTCTAGGACAGTCAGGGAGTTTACACAATGAAAAGGTTCAAAAGTGATGTTAAGGTCCCCAGCAATATTAGTGAAGCACCTGTCAGCATTTCTTGTTACGTGTTCCTCCAAAATACGTAGATTCGGTGACTCTGTGCTTAGGTGTCAAATGGTTATAAACATTATACAAAAGCACCAAGAACCAATTTTCTGATTTCATTTTTGTTACTAAAATGTTAGATGTAAGAATGTCTACCTTAAAGATTAAGCAATTTAGCGAGATTGTCACCCAAATGAGTGATTCACCAGAAGGCTATTAGTTGGTGAAGGTAGAGCCTCTGCTCAAAACGTTGGGTACCCTGATCTATGCGGGGGAATAAATCACCCACATTTCTTGGAAGATGGAAGTATGATATGAGTTTGTAAACTCACCCCATAGTGGATCATTATGCTTAAAATGTAGGCCTGCCAAATTCCAAGCAGTACTCACATTTGTTTCAGACCCCCGTTAATCAGAGGGGAATGCTCAGTACTTAAGATTGGGCCTGATTTTATGAGTGATATACCATCAGGGACCACACTCATCAACTGTGAGTCTAAACCTCAGGTTCAAATCTGGTGTCCATTATGTCATCTTGACTTCTGGCCCTCCCTTTGAACATATCACTGCCCAGACCTGAGATAGCCCTCAGTCAATCGGTATCTTTTAGTGGGGACATAGCATGGGGTAAATCTACCATATTGAGTTGGTTCCTACCTGGTAAATCAGTTGGTCTCCCTTCACTAATCTATTGAAATACAGACGTAGAGTTAAATTTGAACTGTTTCTCTCTGACCCGTTTGCTGGAGTAGTACACAGATCAAGAGCAACTAAATCCATGGTGAGCGCTGCCCTAGTTAATGCTATTTTTATAGTCATGAGTTTCCTGTGGGAGAGAAATATGTTAAACATCAACTATGTCAGAGCACACCATGGAGTAACATCTTCGGGTTTCCCTGGTCCAGTGAATCACCTTATTGGTGAGCGACTCTGAATTACCTTGTTTTTTAAAGCTAAGCTTCTGAATTTTTGTCCTATAAACCACCCCCCTGCGGATGTGTGCCCATTGTGTCCCGATTGATTAAGGGATATTTGAATGGAGGTTCCTGGCAGGTATGTAGAGAGGTGCAAGCATCTTGGTTGTTGGTCAAAATAATGAGTTTTCCTAATTGACCTACAAAAAAATTCAAACCAGAATATTGATTAGCAGAATATCATCATGGTGAGGACATAAAAGTATGGATGTATGTACTTTTCTTAACTTCGCATGTACGTATCTTGATGATGTACATCATTAAGGTACACAGATGTGGAGTTAAGAACAGTACATCTATATTTACCTTATGTCGTCAAGCTACATAGAGGTGGAGTTAAGAATAATAAAGCTGTAATTACTCATTGTTGCGGGTCAATCTTGAAAATATAAGTGATAATGTGGTAGAATTACAGGCTTCTGTGACCATACTGGCCCTGTAACCCAGTATGCTTTGTTAACTCTGCAGAGGGTATTGAATTTGATCCTGTAGTCAAACGTTAATTTGCGGACCAATTTCAGGTGGGTTTGTTGTTGTCACACCTGCAGAGTTTTAGACACTTTTCTTTCCACAATGTGATTGGATTAGAGAATGTGGTAAAATTTTAGAGTAAGGGAGAGTTGGAAGTTAATGCGCTTAACTTCTGCATTGATTTGAGCAGCAGATGAAAGTCCCTAGGTTTCTTTCTTGCAAAGAGGTTTGTGGAGGCATACTAAGGCCAGAGGGTCAGTTGATGTATATGGAGTTGAGCTTGGTTGCTTCCATGACTAGAATCTCAGTTTTTGACCCGGTTTATGCTGTGAAAAGTCTCCTTCATACTGAAGAGCACATGACAAATGCATTCAGTGGTGTTCGCTGTATTGTCATGTTTATTGTTTTATAATTGAGATGTTTACATGGTGCTGGTCAAGCAGTTGTGCCCGAGGTGTACGTAGATGTTAATTCGAGAGTGATATTCCTTGGGGGGATAACAAAGTAAGCATGTAGTGTGAAGATTTGTTACACCCAGTCTGTTTTTTTTGCTGTGATTGGTTAAGGACTGGATTCACAAGAGAGCAAGTTGAGCTATGCCCAACCACTTCTCCAGCCTTTCCAGCATAATTTTATGGTCCACAGGAATATCAGCCACAGATGTGGGTTGAGGAGTAATAGAAATGTGGTTGGGGACATTATTCTTTTATTCTTGCTCTTAGAGTCCAGCGCCTCATTGCCCAAAGGGGCCCCCACCACCTGACTTTCTGCCCTGGTGGGACCGGAGTCCCAGGGCACGACGTGGCCTTTCTCTTCTCCAGCGCCATCATCAAAGGGGACTGCAAGTTCCAGAGGCCAGCGCGACGCCCGCAGCTGCCGCTAGCGAGGAGGAGGCGTTGCCACCGCGCTTAACTTAAAGCGCTGCCTCTCCCCCTGCGGCGCGGGACATTATTCTTTTATTCTTGCTCTTAGAGTCCAGCGCCTCATTGCCCAAAGGGGCCCCCAGCACCTGACTTTCTGCCCTGGTGGGACCGGAGTCCCAGGGCACGACGTGGCCTTTCTCTTCTCCAGCGCCATCATCAAAGGGGACTGCAAGTCCCAGAGGCCAGCGCGACGCCCGCAGCTGCCGCTAGTGAGGGGGAGGCGTTGCCACCGCGCTTAAAGCGCTGCCTCTCCACCCGCGGTGCGAGACGCGCGCGGGCCAAGGGCGGGCCCGTCATCGCCAGGAAAAGGCAGGGCGGGGCTAGAGCTCTTTCATTTCGCATTTGGAACACTTGCGCTACAAAAAACCCCTGAAGACATTCTTAAGGTACTATGTTAATTTGAAGTTGTGTAACCCATTTATCTGTTTCTCCCTGGGAGCCCCAAAATCGCATATGCCTTAAACCTTTGTTAATTTCTTTTTTTTGTTTTTGTTTCCAGAAGTCAGTTTGACGTTTAGTGAAAGCTACTTCTGGTTTCCTCCTTGTTGCCACAATTACCTCGCCTTTGACTTTGTAGGCTACCCAAGTTAACTTCACTTATTTTTTTGGGTTGAGAATGGGCAAAAGGAAAACTATGGAGACTACAGTGGGGGTCATCTGCCCCGTCAGCAGGGTGGGTAAGGGGAAAAAGGCACGGAAAACAGTAAAGAGTGTAACCGCTACTAATAACTGTGTAATGAACAGAATTGATGACCTGATTACCGAATGTGAAGGGCTTCTGGGAGCTAATCCCGTACACACTAAGGATTCTATTCCTCTGCGTCCAACTATTGTTCCCCAGATGTTCCAAAAACCCTTGCAGAAAGGAGTAGGGAGCGGTCACGAGACTACAACACTGGGTCCTGAGCCAGACTCGCTAACTGGCACTCCCCCCCCATTGCCCTTACCTACCACTCACGATGCCGTAGGCTACCCTGAGTCCTTAATTATCTGCAAGAATCGATTTGATGTCCTGGCCGGGGAGCCTGACTCTTGTGGGGAAGTGCAAATCCCACAGCCCATCCCCACCAGTAATAAAAGCTTAACTGAGATAGTCTCCCCTTGTCCTATTTTACTACAGACCCTTACTCAGATTGTTATCTCACTTAAGGAGGAGGTTGGGTCATTGAAAGTGATGCTTGAGGAACTGGTGGGCACCGTTAAAATGCTAGTCCATAATAGTACACTACAAACGTCAGCAGTTCCCCTATTATGTAATCCACAACAGTTACCTAATGCAGGAGATTCCATAATTAGTGGCCAGTCACATGCTTCTGCAATTCCACCGAGACGAGCCACTAAGGCTCTAATTTCCAAACAGATAGGCCCTTTGGAAGCCCCTCCTTGTAATACCTCGCAAATGCAGCTTTATTCTCAAGTGATCGCAACTCATAATAGGTCTACTAATGTTCTAACAGATCCATCTATGGATATTAATGTTTCAGCTCATCTAAATAAACTACTAATTTGCCCCCCTACTCAGGTCCAGACGGTTTTCTTGGTTAATGTCCCCAAAATAGCCCCTAACAGTAGAACTGAGAATGCTGAATCTTTGAAAAATAAATCCATTCACTGGCTACGACACGTTAGGGGTTGTCGCTCGCTGATCAGGGAAGATATTATTAGGGCACGGAGATGCACGTCTAAAAATAATCTTAGACTGCATTGAATTAACCCTGATCAGCCCTGACCTGGCAGAAAATCTTTTGTCATTAGAGTATAGGTCCTGTCCTCCGGACTCTTCATCCATTCAGATCAGGCGCTTCCCAACAATTAGTGCAGCAAGGGCCTATGATAACATGCTATCGTTGCCTATACCTAGAGGGTCTTCACTTGAGGCGGTTGATTGACTATGTCATGGTTTACATCAACGGCAGGAAATGGAACCCACTCGAATTACTAACATCCAAAGTCCCCCTAGCATTACTCAATCATGCATTGATTCCGAACAATCTCAAATCTGGGCAACCGCTAATAGAAACAGTAGTCTTTTTGCTCTTAGTGTGAGGGATCATAGGGTGGCAGCAATTGGTAATACCTTTGTTCCACCACCTAGTCTACCCGCCTTGGTCCAACCAAACCCTTCGGGAAATAGAATTCCAACTTCTCAGCTTAAGATCCTTTCCTGGAACGTGGCGGGGCTCCTAAATAAAATGTCTTTACCTGATTGGAATGATCTGATTGAGGAACATCACATCTGTATATTCCAAGAAACATGGAGCCTAGTACTGCTATATAAGTCTGGTTATACCTGTTTCTCCACCTCTGCTGTTCACACGGGTAGGGGGCGGCCCTCTGGAGGTCTCATTGTTTGGGTTAAGATTGACATGAATTGTAAGATCACTGAACACCAATGTGCGAGCCCGGATATTATGTGGCTCTCGATCAAGGGTACTAGTGGCGGTGAAACCCTTGAGCTGTTTAATGTTTATATAAGGGGGACCCCAGGGGGAAAAGTATCAAATATTGTCATGGTATTGGAACAGGAGTTATCCAACTGTCCACAAGATTCTAATGTTATGATTGCTGGGGATTTTAATTGTACTTTTGAGCCTCTAAGTTCTGAAGATTTTCTGGGGGTAGATGAAGATGACGCCAAGTGGGGTGTCCCATTGTTAAATATACCCCCAATTAAGAAATGGTCTCAGGTAGCAATTCAGATTAGTGCACTCACTCTAGAAGCTGGATTAAGGTCTGTGAATGGTAGAACCCCCTCCGATGTCGCAGGGGCTAATACATACAACAGAGTGTCTTGCCCCTCCCGCATTGATTACATATTAGTTGATATTAGATTTTGGAGATCCATAATAGATATGGAAGTAGTTTCTTCTACTGATAGCGACCATAATATGTTAAGTATGATTATGGAATCACCCTGGGCCCTTTCTATTCCCTCAATCCAGGCCATAGGACCCCTTATGAGGACGAGAGAACTGGTCCCTTCAAACTGCAGTAGGTACCTTAAATGGCCAAGAGTTGCGGCACAAGAATCTCAAATGATCGAGATTAGGCGTACACTCAGTGAAAGCACACTTAAATTGCGGGAGGCCTTGAGTGAAAAGGATGGTCTATCTAGGGTTCCAGAGTTATATGGAACCATGACAACTCAGCTGGGGTCTCTATTTATTATAGCGAATCATGTCGGTAAACCAGTCGTATGCCGTAAAAACCGCCGGACTTGGTTTAATGGGGATTGTAGACAGAAGAAAAAGGCTTTGATTGCAGCAATAAAAACCAGACACTGCCCTTTATTAGGAAATCTAGAAAGGAGTACAAAACTGCTATCATTCATGCAAAGATTGAGTGGGATGAGACACACTGGCAAAACCTAAAGGACGCAAGTATAGCCAGGGATCCCAATCTTTTTTGGGATATGGTCAGGCGGTCAGGTAATAAAGATCCTGACTCAATCCCTAACCACATTACAAATCAAGATTGGTTTAACCACTTCGGGAAACTTTATTCGGGGTCTAGCCCAATTTCCCAGGTTGGGTCAGTCGCTTACACAAGTGGCTGCCCCACTACGGATGTTATTGATTTATTTAATACAAAAGAAATAGAGGCGGCTATAAAGAAAATAGTCCCAGCAAAGGCTTCAGGTCCGGACGGTCTCCCGGGAGATCTTTTTCTTGCAGACCCTCCTAATTGGGCAAATTACATTATGCTTTTAATCAATTTTATTGCAAAGGGTAGCGCAGTGCCTGACTCATGGAAAGGTGCAGAGGTGGTCCCTATTTTTAAAAAAGGTGAAAGGGATGACCCTGCCAACTACCGCCCAATCAGTTTGATTGATGCCATGCAGAAAGTAGTTGGCAGGATGTTGCTTCAGAGAATTCATCACTGGGTGGATGACAAGAACATCCTCTCCCAGTATCAAGCGGGCTTTAGGGCGTGTACAGGGACAGTGGACCAAGCATTCAGATTGCTTTTAATCTATTGGAAGGTTGTTCTAATTGGCAAGGGCAGTCTTTATCTGGCCTTTATTGACCTAAAGACTGCCTTTGACCTGGTACCCCGTGAGCGGATGTGGCACCTATTGGGTGATATGGGGATCCCCCCAATGGTTCTGAATCTGCTGATACGCCTTCATGAGGGCAATTATGCCCAAGTAAGGTGGGGAGCTCAAGGCCAGAAGACAGACAGGATCCATGTAAACAGAGGAGTGCGCCAGGGTTGCGTAATGGCGCCCACTCTGTTTTCCTTATACATCAACGGAGTGGTTAGTTATCTACAAGAATTTCCATCGGATGCCCCTTCCCTGGCAGGAGACAGGGTTTCTACCCTGCTCTTTGCGGATGACACTCTTCTTATGTCTAAAACTCCAGCTGGGCTCCAGAAGCTCTTAGATAGATACCATCTCTTCTGTGAGTCTAGGGGGCTGATTGTTATCACCGCTAAAACTAAGCTTATGGTGTTTAATCCCTATAGGCCATATAGAGGCAATTTTACACTAGACGGAACCCGTCTAGAGCGAGTCCTAACGTTTGATTATTTAGGTATCCGGCTTGCTGAGAAAATGCATTGGCGGCATCATATCGACAAAATGCTTTTGAGCCACAAACGCGCGGCAGGAACACTACTTGGAGAACATCGCTCCTCGCAGAGTAGACCTGTGGCTCCCGCTATTGTGATTTATGCAGCCAAAGCAGTTAGCTCAGCCCTTTATGGTGCTGAATTATGGGGCTTTGATAATGTGGATGGAATTAGTAGATCCGAACACAAATTTTTTAGAGATCTAGTGATGCTTCCCAGTAAGGTACCATCAAAACCTCTGATGAGCGATATGGGTAGGCGCTCTTTTAAAGACATAGCCAGGTTACGGCCCTTGTTATTCTGGGCCCGCTTGCGTTGGACCCCTGAGCTTGCTAGCTATGCCTCCGCGCTTACGGAATTGATGGCCCTGGATGGTAACCAAAGAATCAGCTGGCTGCTTAATTTAAAAAAGCTGGTTCTTGCGCTCGGCATGAAGGAGTCGTGGGATACCCAGACCCCACCTAGTAAGGCTGACCTTAAAAAGCGGTATTGGGCATGGGTAGATGCACAAGAGCACAGTAATTCGAGATTAGGAAGGCTCACAGAAGAATTTTATCTTCACAATTAGCGCATACATTTAGAACCCTACTTAGATTTTATCCAGACGCCACGAGACAGGGCACTTTATATTCAGTTTAGGTTAGGCACACTCCCGATACGAGAACTAACTGCAAAGTGGAGTGCTTCACATCCGACAACAGCGGACTGCCCCTGCTGTAAAGCACCAATTGAAAGCGTGGCTCACTTCCTGTTTGCTTGCCCCGCCTATAAGAAGGCTAGAATAAGATGGCTAAAACCAATCTGTAGCCTATTGGGCACTATTGAGCACAGAGTCGCTTTGCATATTCTGAAGACGGATGCTGGGACCCTTTTTGCCTGTGGCGTGGCCAAGTATCTTGGCCGTGCTTGGATAGTAAGGTTTAAATTCCTACGTCTGAAACTCTAAATGAATTATACTGTCTCTCTTATATTTTTAAACTGTTCTGATCATTTTTTATTGCATTGTCATCTTATAATCCGATATATATATAAATTGGAATTGAGTTAATTCTATGGCTGTATAAAGTTTTTATCTGAAACATCTTGTTATTATCTACTCCCTGGAAATCTGAACTTATGTTTTTTATTTATTGTATATTTTTAAACTGTGGTTCACCTGTTAACTCGTATTTTTATTGATGATTGTATGTATGTTACCGCTTTTAAGATACTTGTTATCGAATAAAGCTATCTTTGAAGAAATGTGGTTTGCTCCCATCCATGGATAGAGGGCGCTCCTCCCTGATGTTGCTAAGGCTGAATCAGTGTCTCTTGCAGGTTTGAATCCAGACTGCTTGTCATGTAGAAGCTAGGTAAGTTACACTTAGTCTTGTAATTGTCTCTCCACTTTCCCATCCTTATTTTTGCTGTAGAAAGGGAACTTAGTGCTGGACTGGTAGTTTATCAGTATCCTCATATCTAGAGTAGTTTTTTTCATGCGAAACAATGCTTTATGTTTGGTGCTGATTCTAGGTGATGGGCAGAGGCACTCTTTTTTGGGGACCGGGATTTATTTGACTAAGAGTAGAACACAGAAAAGCAGAAAAGGGTGAAAGAGCAGTAAGGAACGAAAGGTAAGCATTGACAAAGGTAGAAGTCTAGGGTGGTTGGTAGAAAGATTCAAGTGGTGTCAACCATAAAAGTATACACAAAAGTGATGGATGGAATGCTTGAATTAATCTCATCCACGGGAAATTACTCGGGCTGCACCCCAGTCCATCATTATTTTGCACACATGACACCTCAGTTCGGACCCAGCCATATGCAAAGGCCAGGTTCTTTCTGAACTGGAGCACAAGCAACCTAGGACTGGTTTTGCCCTTATTAGAGCTCATCAGCCAACTATGGCTTGTTTTTTTGTATACTTCAGTGTGGTGGCAACCATGGCATTTGTGTGAACTCTTGAACTTTGGCCCTCAGCTGATTCTTTATCAAATTAAGCACATAACATAAGGGAGATGGAGAGCTGTGTTTAGGAGACCTGGAAAGGCCCCAGATTGGAGGAAGGTTTTTATCAGGTTTGATGATTTTATGACAATGGAAAGAGAAAGATGTTTGGCACATGAGAATTTGCAGGTTTCCATCAGTGCATTGGACAAGATTATGTAGTTGTTTCAGCCATCAACTCATCGGTCTCAAGAGGCATGAATGATGTGAAGACATACTGTAGGAAAGGGATGCCTTTTTCTGTAAAACCTGTGCAGGTCATTTGCACAAATCTCTTTATGAATTTGAGTAGTAACTTTATTTTGTATTTTTGCATATAATTTTGAAACCTAATGAACTTTGCTTTGATCTTCTCTTTATATAGCTCTAAAAGTAGGTAATGCATATTTGTATTTCAGTCAACAAGTCATCAGTGAAATGGCTAATCGGAGCAGATAATGAAGTATGGGTGTGGGTGATGGGTGAGCACCCTTCTGACAAGCCATATGATGTAATCTGTGAGGAAATGATCAAGGGGCGAGATCAGGAACAAGCAGAAATCAGTGTCGATCAAAGGTATGTAATGACAATAATTTGATCTTTTATCAATTCATGCTATTCATGTACAGAATCTCTTGTTTGGGGACTCAAATGTATCATCTACAGGGTCCAGTAACCATCTTAATAAAAGTATGACTTTATACAGGAGTTTTTAAAACTATAATTCTGTTTTATGTTTTGCACAATATTAACAATAAGGCAGGAAATCATCCCTGATTCGGTACAACTGAACTCTAGTATATCCCCTAGTCAAATAGTTAAATTGGGTTAATTTGTAGTGCGAGAAATTACCACTTTTCTTGGGATCACTAAAGGACCCCTTCAATCTTCTCTGAAAGCCTCCAACCTAGACATCCTGTCGTCCTCTTAGCATAACTTCCAAATACTTCAAGTTCTTGGGGAAACATGGTTGCAAAGTTGAAACTTAATTGAATTGACAGAAGGGCAGCACCAGGAGGTAAACAGCCATTACAACGAGGCTGTTACCACGCAAGTTGTTACATCGCGTGCGTAACAACGCATGCGATGTAACAACGACTACCATTACAACGCAAACCATTATATCGCATGCGCTTTTAAAACGCATGCGATGTAATAGTTATCCACATCGTTGTGAGAAAACTGGGCTGTTCCGTTTCCTCACAACGACGTGCACCGCCCCTCTGTCGACACTGGAACCAGGAGAGAGGAACCACGAGGAGAGAGAGGTAAGGGGGATTGTGCTTGGGGTGGGGGTTACTTTTTAAGGGTTTAGGGTAGTGTCGAAATAGTGTAGTAATGTTTGTGTAGTGTAGGGTTGTGTGTAGGGGGAGGGTCGTGCTGGGGGTAGTGTTTTAGGTTTTAGGGTAGTGTTGTGTTTGTGTAGTGTAGGGAAGTGTTTTTGGGTTTAGGGTAGTGTCGAGGGGGTCGTGCAGGGTAGTGTTAGAGTGTAGGGGCCGGACTGGGGGTCGTGCGGGGGGGTAGTGTTTTATGGTTTAGGGTAGTGTTGAGGTGTTTGTGTAGTGTAGGGTAGTGTTTTAGGGTTTAGGGTAGTGTTGTGGTGTTTGTGTAGTGCAGGGTAGTGGTTTAGGATTTAGGGTAGTGTCGGGGGTCGTGCAGGGTAGTGTTTGAGTGTAGGAACGGACTGGGGATAGGGGAGGGTCGTGCGGGGGGTAGTATTTTAGGGTTTAGGGTAGTGTTGTGTTTGTGTAGTGTAGGGTAGTGTTTTAGGGTTTAGGGTAGTGTAGTGGGGTCGTGAAGGGTAGTGTTAGAGTGTAGGGACAGGACTGGGGGAAGGGGAGGGTCGTGCTGGGGGTAGCGTGTTAGGGTTTAGGGTAGTGTTGTGGTGTTTGTGTAGTGTAGGGTAGTGTATTAGGGTTTAGGGTAGTGTCGGGGGTCGTGCAGGGTAGTGTTAGAGTGTAGGGACTGGACTGGGGGTAGGGGGAGGGTTGTGCCGGGGGTAGAGTTTTAGGGTTTAGGGTAGTGTTGTGGTGTTTGTGTAGTGTAGGGTAGTGTTTTAGGAATTAGTGTAGTGTTGGGGGTTGTGCAGGGTAGTGTAGTGTTATTGTAGGGAGAGGACTGGGGGTCGGGGAATTAGTGTAGTGTCGGGGGGGGGGGGGGTTGTGCAGGGTAGTGTAGTGTTATTGTAGGGAGAGGACTGGGGGTCGGGGGAGGCTCGTGCAGTGGAACTACATTAGGGATTAGGGTAGGGTAGGTTGGAGTCACTTACCTTGCAAACGTTCACCATGAGTATACCTTTACCACGCATGCCTTGGCGTTGAAATGGCCTGCATGATAAAGGTATAGTTGTGGTAAAATTTTGCGTTGTAATGGTACTCGTAATTGACATCGCGTAGTAATACCCGCGTTGTAAAGGCATGCGTGGTATTTCTATGTGATGTAACGAGTGCTATTCGCACCAGGAGCGGAGCCTCCAGTTTAATTAGACTCAACACATAAAATCTCACCCAGCCCAAATACGGAAGGGATTGACTGGTTAATAGATATTTATTAATTCTGTGAGTGTTTAACTGATTAATTCTGATAACAAATGAAACTCCTCTGTACTTCCATGCTAACTAGTTATGTGGCCTGCAGTGGTTGGTGTTAAATTTCCTAGATGTCAAAGTGGTGTTCAACCATACGAGACGAAGCAATAACAGGTCTGTGATGCACTCCGATTTCTGCAGCTGCACAGGCATTACACCGAATATATTAGCATGTGTCTACACTTCACTGACAGATGAGGGTAACCTGCTGAATTGTGTTGTACACACAGCCCATCGTACTATCGATTGAATTATTTAAAGAGGTTAAGGATCAGTCCCGCTGGGGTCAGCAACAGCCCTGATAGTGCACCGAGAAGATGATACAACTTGACTATGTAAATGAAATAAAAGTCATAACAATGTTTTCTGTAGGTGAAATTGTGAAAGATTCATTAATGGTGGAACATCCCAAGGAACGCCATTAGCCTGTCTTCTGTTGCTTCCCAGATGGAATACGAGCAGAGGTTCTGGTCCTTTCCTTACATACAGGTCAGCGTAGTGGTCCGTGGTTGCTCAGAGCTAATGCGAGGACTGAAAGTTTGGCAGTCGTCGCACCCGGAGGACCCTACCAACTCCTGAGGGCCAGGGTCTGTGTGGCCTCCTGTTGCTGCAGGTGTGAGCTTGATATGGCAGTCTGTTGGCAGAGACGTGCGGTTGGGAACCCAGCTGCTAGGCCTGGGCCCGGGCTTGGGAAGGGCCAGATGTAAAAGAAAGCCTTCCCTTGATGGAACCCTCCCTCACCCAGCATGATCTAGGAGAACCAAATTGTAGTGCCTTCCCAGGCTGGGGATCTAGAGACCCTCCCACCTGGCCCCTGTGCACCCAAATCAGGTCTATACGGGTTTTGAGCAGCCGAGGAGCGGCCCATCTTAAGTGGAAGTACAGCCTGGATAGGAGAGAGCCAGGCCCATAATGGAAACCCACCTGCTTTCGACAGAAAGGCTGTGGCGCTTGAAGTCTCTGGGTGCAAACCGCAGTGGTTGCATGTGGTTGTAAGTTCCATGGGCAGGAAGGGAGCTACCCAGCCTCTCAGCTTTAATGAATACACTCCAGTGCTCATTGCATGAAACGCTTTGACGGTAGGGGAAACCGGACTCTTCTCCATCGGAGCCTTCTTAGGGCATGGGATTCAAGCCACTGGCACAGCTCAGGGCCTCCATCTAGGCATGTGGCTCAAAGTAAAGGGGTCGAGCCCTGGCTCCTGCTAGCTATGGAGGTTGGTGGAGGGCCAATACAGGTACCTGGCTGCTGGTCATATGTGGCTGGTCATCAGTTTTGAAGGCTTGTGTGGTCCTGCTTGGGCATCTGTGTTATAACACAGGTTGCACGTCGCAACGCTGCCTTCTTCTGCTGCTGTTAAAGCTCCTTGCCTGTCTGGTGCTGCTGGGTGCAGCTCCTAGTCCAAGCCACTGGAATCTTTTTTGAACTGCTGAATTTAATTCCCTGAGGGGAAGCCTGACATGGTTTTGGATTGTCTCAAGGTGTTGGCAGTTGACGGGTGATGCTACTTTCCTCCTGCCTCTCCTGCACATCAGGTTGAGTTGACGATCTGTGAGTTGCTTGAATGTCAGTCACCCCGGGACTGTCCCAGAGTGTGGCTGGGACTGCTACATGGGGCTTTTCTTCTGTTGTTCCCCATAGTCAGACTCTGGTTGCCTGTTGCAGAAACTACAGTCCTGGTACAGATATGCCTTTGTCATGCCTTTCCTCCTTCTCATAGGGAGAGCAGGCACCCATCTCCCTAACTGCGCCCCACAAGTCTCCTGGTTGCATGTCATGTGCGGGTGTTAGTGATGTCCCATAGCTGCCTGTGAACATCAGCTTGGGTGACCCCCCTTCCGTGACTGGAGAGTCCCAGGTTCCCAGAGAGAGACAGGGCTCTGGCCTGAGGAAGGTAGCCTCCATGTAGCAGCATGCTGCTTGATATGGGGTCTCCCACTATAGCCCAGCACCTGGTGCAGGATGGAGGGCACACTCTTTTTTGCAGAACAGTATAATGACATGGGGCTTGGCCTCCTGGGTTAGGGCTACAAGCTCCATCCAGAGCGATCTTTCCTGTCCAGGGCTGTGTGTTGCCCATCTGGGGAAGATTCTCATGCTCCTCAGGGCTGCCCATTTCCAATAAGCCTGATTTATAGAGGGGTGAAGCCTGCTCGGCAGCCCCAACCTCCCTGGTCCAGGGCTCCAGGCTCAGGCCACAGATACCTAAAGTGTTGAAAAGGAATGTGAGAGGTAATCAGCTCCCTGAGAGGTAATCAGCCCCCTGGCATTGCACTTTTATGGTTAAATTATGTGCTTCCTGATGGTGGCTAGAAGGCTGGGAGGGGGACCGGATTGGGAGAGGCTGAAGTGGGGAGGTTTGGATCAGTCTGACATTTTACCTGACTCAAAGTTCCATGGCATTGAATACCAAAGGTAACTTTGTCCCCTTGAATGTGAACAAATAAACCTACAAAATTATTGCTAAAAACAGGATATATAGTCTGCATGTAAGGTCTAGATAGCTATCCTAGTTGAGAGGATGAGAACAGGGTACAGGAGAGATCCATACAAGAAGGACCTACAGGTGGTGAACACTACTGCCCTAAACAAGAAAGATATACTTCCACTTTATAATTTGTCTTAATATAACTTGAATACAACAGAAGAATCTCTGTTAAGTAAGGGTTTGTCATTTGTACCCATGTGCTTACAAGACCCTGTAGATACCAAAACAATAGTCCTACAGTTCTCCATAAAGTAGGCAAAAAGTTTTTTTCTCTGACTCTGATTTTTCTTAAGAGAACTTCACTGGCCTTAGAAATAAATCAAGGTTTTATCCCACGACTACA
This sequence comes from Calotriton arnoldi, assembly GCA_963921515.1. Classification (NCBI taxonomy): domain Eukaryota; kingdom Metazoa; phylum Chordata; class Amphibia; order Caudata; family Salamandridae; genus Calotriton; species Calotriton arnoldi. The sequence continues at coordinate 2,222,337 of CAWUFW010002094.1, forward strand.
ACCATGCCACATCAGGTGATCTAATTTGAATAAATAGTCCTTAAAGAAACTGATGATTTGAACATGAAAATAATTGGCTATAACAATAATTGTAATAAATCTGAGAGAACAGCCCTGCAGCAATTTGCAAGAAATAATTTAATTGTCATTAAACCAACTGGCAAAGGGGGGAGGAATAGTGGTTCTGGATAGTGACACCTATGAGCAGGAGGTACTTGGACAACTGAATAGCGTGGCACATTATCGCCTCCTTTGCACAGATCCCAGCCTAAGTCTGGGCCAAAGAATTGGGGGGATAATAAAAAATGCTTTGGGTGAAGGATGGTTATGCAGTAAAAAGTTTGAATTCTTAATAGAAAAGATCCTCGATTGCCATTGATTTATATCCTTTCCAAAATACATAAAAGCATGGATAATAGCCCTGGACGACCCTTGCTCGAACCCTTAGCACAATACTTAGATGTGTTTCTTAAACCTTTTGTGTGTGGAAAACAAGCATATGTAAGGGACTCTATGGATTTAATCAATAAAATAGAGGGGATGGATTTCAATGAAGAAATTCATATCCTCACAACTTTTGATATAGAGTCACTATGCACATCCTACAAGAGGAAGCTATTGCAGTTATTTGTGAAGTGATGGATTTGAGAGAGCGACCCCCATTTGGTACCCACCAAAGTTTGGGTGGATTTAGCCTCCATCTCCTTAAATAATTTCTTTAGGTGCAAGAATGAGTTGTAGCTGCAAGTAAAAGAAGTAGTCATGGGCTGCAGAATCGCTCCAGAGGTGGCAAATCTTTTCATGTTTTTTTTTTTAGAACAAATGGATTTATGACATGGAAAATCTATTCAGTGGTTCCATCAAAGGATGGTTTCGGTATATTGATAACATCACAAAATTAAATGATGGACGGAGTGTTAAAACATTTAAAACACTCATCCCCAGTCACAGATCTGAGCTTAATCAAGCGTTATTTTGCTCACCACGTCACCCCAGTTTGGACCCAGCAATATGCAAATCAGTCTCAACCCTGCTCCCAATGGGAACAGTCCAGTCTGAACTGCCAAGCTAGGTCCTCCCTGGACCAGAAACAAACATTCGGGCACAGGTATTGAGGTATCACCCCTCATCAGCCAGGCTGGCCGGGCATTTCGGACTAGGCTGTGCCTGTGAGGAGCAGTGTCAAGACACACTGATTTGTATGTGGCTGGATCCGAATTGGGGTGGTATAATGAGCAGAAGAACGATGGATTAAACCTAGACCTCTTCATTGGTGGCTGAAAGGTTCCAGCACTCCATCCATCATCTTGTGTTTGCTATGTTTGCCCTTAGTGGCCAAGGGTATGCCCAGACGTGGGTCCCTTGCTCCCTGTGCCACTGGATTCAAGCCAGCCTGGCTGATGAGGGGTGATACCCTGAAACCGGTCCCAGGATGCTTGTTTCTGGTCCAGGGAGGACCTGGCCTGGCAGTTCGTGCTGGACTGTTCCGGTGAGAAGCAGGGTCAAGACTGATTTGTATATGGCTGGGCCAAACTGGGCTGACCTAATGAGCAAAAGACCTACGGATTAAATCCAGATCTCTTGACTGGGGGTGAGTGGTTGAAAAGTTTCAGCACGCCATCCATCCTCTTCTTGGGTTTGCTTCAGTATATTGATGATATGCTTATGATTTGGAAAGGTTCTTTGGCAACACTGAATACCTTTCATGAATGGTTAAATCATCGTACTCAGGATTTGAGGTTTACTATGACCCAGTCTATGGGTAACATACATTTTCTAGACTTATCTATTGGAGTAATTGAGAGTCATCTAGTGGTCAGTCTCTGTACTAAACCTACTGCTGCAGCAATTTACTTCATTTTTTTAGCAGGCATCCCTGGTCGCTGAAAGAAAATTTGCCCTATGGACAGTTCCTCAGAATTCTGAGGAATTGTACCTACAGAAAAGACTACTTTTAGAACACAGAAATGTTATGTGCTAAACTTATTGAGAGAGGATACCCCAGGAACATGTTGGGAGCTTCTCTTAAGTGCGCATGGTACACCCCTAGGGAGACCCTACTGGTACCCAAAGAGAAAGTATTAAATTATCCCCTTACATGCATGCTTACATGGAATCAGAAATCATAAAACAATAAAGCGTATCATTGAAAAGAAATGGAAGTTTCTTTCGGATTTCAGAATAATGAAACCCCTTTTTTCTTTGAAAAGAGGGAAGAATTTACGACAATATCTAGATAGAGCTTCTAGACCTTCTGATAAGTCATAGGAAATACTGCCCTGTTTGGGCTACCCCTAATAGTAGGACTCTTTAGGTGCCAAAATTGTGCAGCATATCAGTTTACTAACAACAGCAAAAGCTTGACACTAAATGGTATAACAGTCAAGCAGGCAACATTTTCAAACTGCACTACCAAAAATGTGATCTATTACATCAAATGGCCATGTGAAAAAATTGATATTGGCCAGACTACCCAAGTGGTAAAATCGCATATTTTGCAGCACGTCTCGAATAAGATGCTGCACACAAGGATCATATCTGGTTAAGCACTATTAATCCTTGAAACACTCTGAAAATGATTTGAGGCGCCTTATCTGCTTTCTGAGCTGCTGGGGTGGGACTACGTCCCCCAGCAGGCCTCGCTGGCATTATTGACTCTGCCCCAGCATCAGGAGGAGGGGCACCGCAGCGCTAACAAAAGCACCTCCAGAGACCATGGCACGGGCCGCTCCCAGATGCATGCCCGGGCGCCCAGAAGAGGCTCGGCTGGGCCCATTCTTTAACATCTGCAACTGGTGACTGCTGGCACTGGAACATCGTGAGTACTTTCATCTTGATTCTGGTATGAATTGAAAATTTTTAATTTTGTGCCAGTTACTAAAGCTAGCCCTTGACGGTCCAAAAAACCTGAAGCTAAAATGGGGAAGCGTAAAGCCTCCGAGACACCTAATTTAACTGCTAAAAAATCAAAAACCCCAGCAAGGGACGTCTACGGACTAACAATGGCGTCGGGTGACTAGTACACTGGAGGCCATAGACCATCTAATACAAGAGGTCAAAACTATACTAAACGTCAAGGCATCTAAAGGAACTCTGGCGATAGGAAAAATTCTGAAAATATTCAAGATGAGTCCATTAAAATCTAAAACTGGTCCTGAACCAGCAGGTACTCCAGCGTCTGTTTCCCCACCTGATGGTGTATTACCTCGTCACGCTGAGTTGCCACTGTCACCCACAATCGTAGTTGCCTCGATTATTCCTTATACCAATAGGTTCTCTCCCTTGACAGCTGAGAAAATGATAATGCCCTCTCACAACGCTGCTATAATTCCGATTCCAGGCACAGCTACTCAGGATAGTTCTTCTCATTCAGTGGCTGCTGATGGAAGTCTGCCCTCGATTCATCTTAAGATGGAAAAATTGTTGACCTTGGTCACTGTATTAATCGAGAGGAGCAATTTGAGTTGTAACAATTCTGTCAATACCACATGCTGCTGCTATTCCAACAGCAGTACTTTATTTGGAAGCAACCGAGGGCATACTGTGAATGTAATTCAAACTGAGAGAGGGCAGGATGGGCTTCAGATTTGTGGCAAATCACTTCCTGCCCTGCAGATTCCGAGTATCACCACAAATACTAGCACCTTTAGGGGTAACAGTGATGAGTGTACGGAAGGAACTCCTGAACCAAATCTCGAAATAACTGCATACTGATCACTCAAGGCCAGTGCCAACGGCCATCCATTTCGGGCAGACGAGTAGCCCAATAACTGGGCCCCTCAGCCCATCTAGGGTTGGATTAAGGAGAAATGTTGCTGCCACTGTTTCTCTGACCCCACTCTTAAATGGTCAACCTAAAAGTCGTTCTCCTAAACTTGAGAGTAACCCCTGGAGATTGATTTATTTAACCTCAGTTCTGTTGCTATGAAAGAACGTCTTTGAGGACGCTGAGTCTCTAACCAACAAGGTTATTCATTGGATCAGGGTTAAGCGTGGGTGTACATCAGTGGTTCGCTCGGACATTGATTATGCTATATAATGGTGTCCATAAGTAACGCATCTCTGGTGGATGGCTTGATCAACTTTGAGCTTCGCACAAGTCACTTCGAAGGTCCCACAGCCTCTGCAATTAATATAAAATTGTCCCCTCCACCCCTGCATTCAGACACTGTTGTCCACCAATCTATTCAGAGGCAAGCTGTTCATCAATCTTCATCGAGGCCTAGCACCCGCAGATTTGAGCTGCCTAATCAAGACTCTGCGTACCACATGACCATAAGGTCAAGTGTGCTGCTATTCATGTTACCACTCTACTCATCCCTGATGCCTTGGAGGCCCAGAGACACAGTCATCATCATCATTATCATCATAACTTTATTTCGCCAATAAAATAATGGCATTAATGTATGCTACAGTAAAAACATTAGCGATTAAAAAAAAATCATCTATTAGCACTCAGAATTTTCAAACAATATAAAAAGAGTAAAAAGTCATAATAAGTACAAAGACTTCATCAATTAAAAGAGAAAGAGGAATAAAACAGTAGTTCGTCATATTGAGCCTTCTCTCAGTTATAAAGTTTGAGTGTAAGGAATACATCTTCTTGTCTTTAGTGCGGATAAAAAGAACGAGGCCAGAGAGAAGCATACCAAGGGATCCGGTAGTTGCTGTAAATAGTAAAGAGCTGCGCGGCATTGTCTAATCCCTAGCTTGCGTATAAGCGGGAGAATAAATCTGTTCCTTTCATTCGAGTAAAATTTGCAAAGAAAACAATGTGTAAATCATCCTGTACTGAATGGTTATCACATGGACATAACGAAAGAGCATCGAAGGAATAAGTTCTGGTAGGAAAACCCAACATGAGTGGAATATATCGTAATCAATATCTTCATAATATGTATCTGTGATGAAGGTTCATTACAAATGTCTGATATGAAGTTGAAATATTAGTTATACTCAGAGCTGAAAGATAATGTCTTACAGTAGTGCGGTTACCATTAAATTCATACCTCTTTGTAGCAAAAAAATCTAGTAGGCGCAACTTCAATTCTTTTTTTAGTGATTTTCAGACAGGATTTCGGGTCCTCGTATAAGTTGGGTAAACCGATTGCCTGTAAGTTTATCTTAATATATTTTAACCATTTTATTTGATGTACGCCATCTAAATTCAAACAGTCTGTGAGGATATGTCTTGTCAGGGTCAATGTTTCTTTCCTCCAGACAGAATGCCAAAAGAGAATTGGAGCAATACGGATTTTATCTATTATGTAAGGGACACCCAACTCAGAGTGGGTTATATATGAGGAACAGGAGTGTGGAACACATATCAGCCTTTTAAAAAAGGTGTCCTTTATACTCTGCAATTTTGACACAGTCAAGGATGGCCACTCTTAACTTTGATATTACCTGCCAGTCCATTAGCGAGGCCATAGGGTGTAAAACCAAGACAGTTATTGACAAGCAAGAGGTCTTGACCATGATTTCATGGCATTTGCGGGGATTAACTCTAAACTCACTGATTTGGTGTGGACTACCTTCACTTGCAAAAATGATGTTTGTATTTTTCAGGAGACATGAGCTGTGGCTAAAGTGTTTGTTAATGGCTATTCTATCTATAGCTAGCTCCCTAAGAAAGCAGGGGGAGTGGTGTTTTTTTTCTCTAATTTTAGTAAAACACACTATTGCCTGCACCAACACACAGTTAAAAATCGATTCTCCAAATTTAATGGGGCTCCAGCTCAAGTTCGCCTGAGGATTAACTTTAGTTCTATTCAATGTCTATGCTAGATCTGTCCCTCTGGGCATTGACTCGCCAATATTGATTATGCTGGACGGTTTGATTGGTACTTACCAGCAGCAGGCAAAAATAATGGTTGCAGGGGATTTTAATGTCTCGTTCGAACCTCCACCCCCAATTAATATAGTGACTGAGGAGGAAGACGAACTTTGGAGTATCCCCAATATATCTGGCAAAGCTCAATACATCTTTTCTAGTACTGCTCTCCAGCTTGCATCTCTGGTGGCTGGAAGCAGCCTAAAGGCTTGCAATGGTCGATTGTTCCAACCTAGAAAGACAACATACTTTTAACAGGGGATTCAGCACTAGTGTGATTGACTACATCCTGTTAGATGTAAGGATTTAGTCGCTGCTTAATGGCATGGAAGTTGTTTTCTGATTTGACAATGACCATAACCCTCTTCTCTTATCCTTGGAAGGAGATTTGCTTAAAAGGGGCTCGATAATGTGCTGCACAGCAGCTCCGAAGCCCATTATAACTAACAATTTTGGAAGAATATCATGGCCCCGGGTTCTAGGCGATCGTAAATTGTATCTCAAGATCTACCATATGTTTATGCATTTCCTTTCTGAATACGAGAACATTTCTTCATCTTTAGTGCCGATATTAGCGGTACATAACAAATCTTTTGAAGCATTGCAGCATGTGTTTCACAAGGAAGTAGCTGAGAAGAAACCTACTCCTAGAAGGAGACACAAATGGTTCATGCAGAGTGTAATTCTCTAAAAAGAGAGTTTAAGAGGGCTATTAGAGAGTGAAGCCACCCAGATATGCCAGTGATACGGCTAAAATACAAGGCTGCACTAGCTAGAGCTAGAAATGATGGGTTGACTTGAATTGACAAGACTTGGTGGATACTGCACAGACCCGTGATAATCAAGCCTTTTGACACATTGTTTCTCACTAGAGTTTAGATAGTATCAGTACTCCGTTTTAATATATTTAGGCAGAGAAAATGGGTTGAACATTTTTCTGCATTATATGCCATCAGCGAAACTGACACTGCTCCGCTTTGTGCGCCAAAGCCTAGTGCCTCAACCTATGATATGCCACTGGACAAAACCATATCGACCTAGTTTTCAGCCGAGAAGACACTTGTTTGGCTATCAATCGCTTAAAAGCAACAAAAGCCCCGGGCATATACATGGAGATTTTTACAAATCAAAACCCTCAATCTGGGCCCTTACAATAATCTTTTAACAAATGCAATCGCTGCTGGGGCCAGATTCCTGATTCCTGAGGGGGGCGAGATAATTGCAGTGTACAAGAAAGGAGATGCTTCTAGTCCTTCTAATTACAGGCCTATAAGCCTAATAAATAATTTGCAAAAAACCTTTGCTAGACAAGTACTCGACAAGCTGCAGGCTTGCATGCATGATAATCACATTTTTTCATCTCTCCAAACATGTTTTTGTGTCAAAACTAGTACATGTGATCAAGTCTTCAGGCTTACATTACTTTATTGGAAACATGTGCTGCTTAATAATCAAAAATGGTATGTAGCATGTGTTGACTTAAGAGCAGTGTTTAATATCGTGCCCCTCAAGAATCTGTGGAAAGTTCTCATAGAAATGGGAGCCCCTGTAAATCTGGTAACTTTGGTAGCCAGACTGCATGAAGACAATTATGCCCAAGTCCGATGGGGGGAAACAGAGTGAACTCACTAGTAGAATTCCCATCCAATGCGGTGTATACCAGGGGAGCGTCCTTGCACCTACTTTGTTTACCCTGTACATGAATGATGTGTTTAATGAACTTATAGACAGCAGGATCGACTCCCCCGCCCTGAATGGGAGGAAAATACCAATTCTGCTCTTCGCTGATGATTCTTTACTTATCTCGAAAACTCTGATAGGTCTTCAAAACTTATTGGATACGTTTTTGTTTTTTTGTGCTTCGAAAGGCCTAGGTCTCAATGCAACTAAGACTACATGTATGATGTTTGAGAAGGGCAAAACCAGATGCAGCATTGTTAAAGTTGCTGACGAACCACCTAAAAGGGTCCATAGCTTTGATAACTTAGGCATTAATCTGACTGACCAGCTGTGCTGGGAATCGCAGCTCAGCAAAAGCTATCTGCTTATAACCCAAAGATCTAAAGCCATACTGAGACTTCATAAGCAGACACAGTTGCAATCAATAACGCCAGCCTTGGATGTTTATCGTGCCAAGGCCCAAAGTGCTACGCTTTTCTGAGCTTAAATTTGGGGCTACACTGATGCCCATAAACTGGCAGTGAGCGAAAATAACTTTGTTAGACCCCTTATTTCGGTCCTGATCACCACATCCCTTATTCCTCTGTTTTTTAGTCTAGGCACAAAAAGAATTGCAGATGTGGCATTATTAAAACCCCTGATGTATTGGATACGATTATGGTCTACACCTGAGCTAATCGACTATCAAGAGGCATTGGGGTAATCGTTGAATGTGAACAGTGCTACACAAATTCCCTGGTAAAAGCACATCGCAACTTGGTGCAGGACACTTGGGCTGGCTAGATTGTGGGACCTTCCTGAGGAAATACGCAAGGCATCCGTAGCTGTTCTCATAGTGAAATACTGGGCATTTGTGTGTGACCAATATGTTATGAGTGGAACCTCAGGACACATGACCAACCAGTTAATGAGTTTCAAGCCAAGTCCTAAGTTTGAACTCTTTCTAGATACGATCTCTCCAACTTTGGCGAAAAGCTTGTACGTGCGATTCTGTTTAGGTTGCATACCGCTAAGGAGTTTTAGCAAATGGACCAGACATCAGGGTGAAAGGGCCATTTCCAGTCATTCTGGAACTTTTCTAGAGACACTTTCCGATGGATCTTTTAAGCAACATGAAAGTTTGAAGGGGAGAAAATCATTAATGTACAGTCAATTTAGAAACACCGCTTCCAGATACATAATAACCAAAGGACAATTAAGAAAGGTTAGTTAAGTTTATTAGAAAGCCAAAAATAATTGAATATAAACACACCTCAGCAAGAGGGTATAGAAATACAAAGGAAACAGCCTAAAGCCAAATCTACGCACCCAATTCAAACGTTGCAACATGAACAAAACTATTAACTCGAGAAGGAGAATACAAGTAATCAAGATGCAAGAGTCCAAATTACCCTGCATCGAGGGCTGATAAATGAAGAGCATTTTAATCTATCCCTACTCTCACTATAGTGACATCCCTACGTTAAAGAGTAAGCATTTTGATTCAGAAGGAAAGGTGTCAATAATGGAGTCTTCCAAAAAAAGTCTCTCCACTGTTGAGATGGGTCAAGCAGCATACAACCACTGTCATTGAAGGAAGAGCTTGTAATGTGATGCTCCCTCTCCGAAGGCAAGTAAGAAGTGAGGTTCTATCCCTAATTCCAACAACCAGTTATCCACAGGTAGGATTCCCATGATGCACTTCTTGCACGTACTCCACAATGTGTGCAGTCATGAGCGTACTTTTCACAGTGTTCTCCATGTACATCCTATTGCAACAATTTGTCCTTGGTTCCCGTGCTGTCTCCCGTGTGAAACCAACTTCTTTGCTTTATCGCTTCCAAGTCATGTAACTGTAAATTCTTCTCTCCTTGCTTAGCCGCTAAAACAAAGACATTAGTTTGCCTAAAAATGCTCTCCACCTGCAATGTAAAACATGAGAAAGAGCAGCTTCCACAGTACACATGAAATTCAGAACATTAATCCTAAACCGAGAGTTGTCAGGGGTTGCAATTCAGGCCTACGACTTTGGCTAACATAAGAACATCTCATTTAAACATTAAGTGTTGCCTAATTAATCTTGCATTTTGACTAACCCATTTACCTAATTATGGAAAGTACCATTATTAAACACATCTAATACATGAGTAGTGTAAAACTTCAGAACACAGTTTCTTCATGCTAGCGTTTTCTGCTAGTTACATTTATTTCCTACGTTAGCTCTTCATACTACTTTGTCAGCAAACTGAAATATGTCACATAGATATGTTAATGCGGTTCACAGTTCTAACTTTCACATTTACACAAGACAGGATTGTTTGCGGATGCCATCTACACGTGATTTTGATGCACCCCTCAAATGAGCATAATGAAAATATGAAACCCCCCCTCCATCAGTTCTCCTCACTGATGATGTTGTCATCATAATAATCTTCAAAACCCCCTGTAGAATTGACCGACCTAAACAGATGTAGTAGCCAGCCTTCTTTGCCTGAACTCCTCCATTTGCTTCAAATTCCTATGGTAACTGTCCTGCAGTCTCTCCATCCTTCTTTCCTTTTCCCTTAAAGAGTTCTCCAACTGCCTCGCTTTATGCCATTTATATGCCCTCATCATTCCGACTAAAACAATGAAACAGACTATAATAATCAGTATCGGTTTCAAGATGTATCCAAAGATTCCACTTCCCAGATTTGTAAACCACCTTCCAACTGCACCAAATCCTTTTCCAACCTTATCCCGAACTCCTTCAGCTGCCAAGTCTTGTATCTCATGATGTATATCAGCGATATTACTGATATATCCTTTCAGATCTTTACTTTTATCAGGGATGTAATTACAACACTGTTGGACCCTCAGCATCCGTCAGACTCTGCCCTTCTTTGCGAGTAGGACATCTAACGCAAGTCGATTCTGCATCACCATCGCCCTTTTCGAGACCATTTCCCCATCGATGAGTAGCAAGGACTTAGCTGTGTTAACAGACAACTTATCCACTATAGTAGACAGTCTCCTAATCTTGACATCATTCAGCACTACTCCCAAACTCAGTATTATTGCTCTGAAGATGTCTCCCACAACCTCTCTAGCACTCAATCCACGTTTTTCCCTGCTTTTTGATCTTCCTTCAGGACTCTCTAAATCATCCGCATGGTATATTTTTGAAAACCCACTGCCAAATAATGCGTACCATACCATTTGCTCGGCAAACGTGCATACGCATTCATTCCACACACAAAATATGCTCCTGGTACCATGCAAACTGACTCCTGCAAAAATGTCTTCCAAGGACCATTAACCAAAAATATATGATCGCATTCACTCTGTCCTACAAATAAAAAATTGTAACTACTCTCAGCTTGTCGTATGCAAAGCTTTCCTCTCTGTTGCCAATTTAGAGCTATCGGACCAGAACTCCCTTTAACCTTATGAGCTAACTCCTCCTTGGTCCCATCAGAATCTTTATCTGTGTTATCAACGTTATTAACTAATACCCTACATCTATCTTCTACCTGGTCTATAAATTTCATTTTTATCTCTTTTAGTATGCAAGTTAAATTATATCTATGCGCGTAAGCGGTGTCTAATGTTCCAATTGGTGCAAAATAATTACTAGTTCTCATAATGACCTTTTCCATAGAACATACTAAGGAGCTAACTACAACTAATACTATAGGTCAAGGGTAAGTGATGGTAAGTGATTCCCTCTTCAACTGATGCGGGTAATTGCATGCACACATAACAATCTCTAACTTCCATAGTATCTACATACTCATACAGCAGCCTAGCATAAGCATTTAGGGCCATATGTATCAAACTCCCCTTTTGCGAATCGCAAATTGCGATTCCTAGCGAATCGCAATTAGCGATTCGCAAAACCGAATGTAAATGAAAAGTCGCAAACTATTTGCGAATCGGTAAATTCGCTAACGCATTAGCGATTAGCCAAATTGCGACTCCCTATCAGCAAATCCGCAAAATAGCGATTCCTCAAAATAACGAATTCGCTATTTGCGAATTCGCAAATAGCGAATCGGGGGTTGTGGTGCACCTTGATGACATCACAACCAGGAAGTGTGACTACCCATGCTGCACCTGAGTCACAGAAGCAGTGTGAGAGAGTAGGAATGTAGGCAGAGGATTCACTGCAGTGCTACACAGATTGGAGAGAGTGGAGGCATGGCCAGCAAGGACCAGCAGCAGGGGGAGACCAGCAGAAAGAGGAAGCACAAGTTCACAGAAAGTGAGCAGGAGGTCCTGATACAGGAGATGGTGGTGAGCCATGAGCTCATGTTTGGGAAGAAGTCCCTGCACGTGCCAGAGACCCGCAAGAGGAGGATATGGGCTGACATACAGCGCAAAGTAAACGCTATTGGCGTCACGCATCGGAGCGTTAAAGACCTTCAGAAGCGCTGGTATGACATGCGCGCGCGTTCCAAGGAGAAGGTTGCTGCCAGGTTGGAGGAGGCCAACAAGACCGGTGGTGGGTCCTCCACTGCCACCGCTTCAACACCACTTGAGGAGATGGTTGAGGGGACCCTGCTTCCGGAGAGTGTGATGGGCGTGGCAGACCTGGACAGCTCCGACCACCCACAACCAGGACAAGGTAAGAAGCATGCCATCACACCCCTGACACCTCCCTACTACCCACACACACCCAGGAGAGACCCAGGGGCACAACAAGACTATAGGTCCAGTGCAGGTACACAAACACACACAGCAATGCATTATGGGAGTTGTAGTTACATACACCTAACAGTGGAGCAGTGTCACCCATCCAGGCTCAAATAGTATGTGTGCATCATGGAAGGCAAAATACAGACAGACAGGACTCATGTCACTCCAAACAGTGTAATTTAATGCTCCACAAATGCAAGGCAGGACAGTAAATCAATGTGTGCATTTATGTCCACAGCACCATCAGAAACACAGGGAAGGATCAGTGGAGGGGAGGATGAATCCCCCAGCCCAGAGGCAACAGGGCAAGAGGAGGAAGAGGAAGAGGAGGGCAGCCCAGTCATCCTACCAACACGCCGCAGGCGGAGTGCAGTGCCACCATTGCCCCCGCTGGAGGAGGAAGGCCAGGACACCGATGGCGATGTCCAACCAGTCCGGGGACAGTCGGAGCCACAACCCCGTGCTCGAGCACGTGCCGTCACAACACCACCAGTTACATCCAGGCGCAGGGCACCACGTGCATCCACCAGTGCAGCAGACACAGGAGACGACACAGTCTTCCAAGGGCTGGAGGGCCAGATGTTAGAGGTCCAGCGCCTGCAGGCAAGGAACATGCGCACGATTCAGAGGCAGATCAGGGTTGGCTTCATGGGCCTGACGGGTGCCCTGGAGGCACTCTGTGCAGAACTCAGGGCGGACCGTGCTGCTAGGCGCAGGGAGAGACAGCGCCTACACACCCGGCTGGACCTCTACACCAGGGCGGTTAACCGCCTTTCCACTGCGACCTTAGTGCTGTCAAGGCGCAGCATCAGCATGCAGCATGAGGTGGCACACTGCAGCCAGGACGTGGCCAGGGGTCTGGTGCAGGTGACGTGCTGTGGATGAGCTGCGTGCAGCTGCCACTGCTGGCACAGGAGTCCTCACTCCAACGGACGAGGACGCCCAATCGAGCAGGAGCAGCATCACACCACCGCCCCCACCGGACAGGCGCCGTAGTTTGCGTCATGGCAGGGCTGCTGAGGCAGGTGAAGAGGGCACTGTGCACCCACGGCGGGGGGCTACAGGCCGTCAGCGCCGCAGTTGAGGTGGTCAGACTGAGGCATGGTCCTGGGTGCATCAACCCAGTGCACACAGACACTTGGTCAAGATGGCCATTGTGCGGGACATTGGACTATACATTGTGTGCCACACAGGCTGTGTGCTGATATTTAACCTGTGATGAAGGAAATTAAACACAGTCTGGCAATGGATATATAGCATTATGTCATTCTTTATTGCCTAAAAATAGTTGCGTGCAATCTCATCTCGCCTCTGGCGCCCAGCAGCTGCACCAATTACACCGGCTGGCATGCGTGCTTGAGCTGGCCCCTCCTCATCAGATGATTCCGATTCGGTGAGCTCAACTGGTGTGCCTTTCCTGGTGGCGATGTTGTGCAGCATGGCACACACTACCACTATCTTGCAACAAGTCTGGGGGCTGTACTGGAGTGCCCCTCCACTCTTATGTAGGCAGCGGAAGCGGCTCTTGAGTATTCCGAAGGTCCGCTCAATGGTGCATCTGGTTGCTATGTGGGCACTGTTGTACCTCCGCTTCCCAGCGTTGGCAGGATTCAGGTAGGGAGTAAGGATGTAGTCCCGGACCGCATACCCACTGTCACCTGTGGGGCGAGAGGAATATGGTTGAACACCGCCCTGCCACTGCTGTGCATTACTAGTATGTCCTACTTTCACATGCACTTACCTAGTAGGTATCCCTCGCCAAACTCCCCACTTGTGAGTCGACGGTGTATCCCACTGTGGCGGAAGATGAATGAGTCGTGGGTGCTGCCTGGGTACTTGGCGACGATGTCGGTGATGATGTGCTTGGCATCACACACCACCTGTATGTTCAGGGAATGGTAGGACTTGCGATTCCTGAACACATACTCGTTCTGGGAGGGGGGGGATATGGCGACATGTGTCCCATCGATGCATCCAATGACGTGGGGAAATTGTGCAATTTGATAAAAGTCCTGCTTGGTCTAGTGCCTGTGGTGTGCTGGGGAAGTGGATGTGGTTGTGCAGCCTCTGTACCATGGCATCAAGGAACGCGTGGAAAAGCGCGACAATGCACTCTGTGAGACCCCTCCTGCTGTGGCTATCACCCCTGAAAGCTCCCTGACGCCAAGAGGTGCAGTGAGCACAGGACCTGTATATGGGTGGGGATGGTGTGTGTCCTGCGTGTGGGGTGTTCAAGTATAGGTCTGAGCTCTGCTATCAATTCCAGGATGCTCTCTTCGTCCAGCCTGTAGTTTGTATGGATCTCCTCCTCAGTCCGCTGGAACAGGGTTATGCGTGCTCTAAAGATCCTTTCCTGGCGTCGCCTTCTCTGTGCAGCAGCTCTGAGTCGCAGCCTCCTGGCTATCACGTACAGCCCAGCCATCATGACAAACATCAGTTGCATTGTGGGCCTCTTTATTTAGCTTGCACATGGTTACCACCTGTTCATACTTGATGGTAATTGCGATTCTCTAATTTGCGAATTCCGTGAATTCGCAATTTGCGAATTGTTCATGCATTCCGTTTAGCGAAATCGCTAATTGCGGACTCTGCAATTGCGAGTTTCGCTATTTGTGTGTCACATTTTGCGAATTCGCTGATTTTTCGCAAATGCGTACGGATCGCTATTTTGCGACTCGCTATATTTGCGATTCGCAGATTAGCGATCGGGATGTGTCTCGTACATTGCGGGGCTGTATTTTGCGATCGCAAACACCGTTTTTTTGCGATTCGCAGTGTTTGCGATCGCAAAACAGCTTCATACATATGGGCCTTAGTGTATAATCTCCCTTAGAGAGGTCTACTTGAAGGAAGCGACTAGTCTGCTCTATTAAGCCTTTCTCAGATCCTAGTGTACCTTTGAGACTGCAGTAGTAGGTGTGAATGTCCCATGTAATCCCACCCCATGCCCCTCGCTTTTGGGTGAACTTAAAACTGACGCTATGATGACTACCGTTATTACTAGAGTAACTCCAATAATGAGTGCACCTACAATACATTTGTGCCTTCGATTCAAATTTCCAGACTCCATTTTAGAGTAGCTTGGATCACTGTTCAAGAACATGAATAGCACACAGAGACTCTTTTCTCCTTCAATATTCACTTATGACAAAGTTGTTGAGAAACTTTTGAAGCCTTGGAAGGTTCATTTCGATAGTCCTTTCTTTACAGTATTTACACAGCTCAGAAGACCTCCCTAGCCATCTTTCTCCTTCTAGTTAGAGTCCCTAAGTTTTTTCTTCTACTCAGGCCTACGTTATCTTCTTCAAAACATTATAGTTCAATTCACATCCCTTATCAGGACAGAGCCATCTCCACAATAACTCGTTGTAGCAGTTCAGCTCTCAAAGTAGCAATCTCTTGTGGAGGCTGTGGTGCCCTGAAACTTGGGAATTCCACGTCTCCCAAGATCAGAGTCCATAAGCCACTTAGCCTTGGTGGAAAAGGAACAGTTAACAACAGAAGTGCATTTACTTCAAGCCCAGGAACTCTCAGCAATATCTCAACCACTAGCACCGAGATCTCAGAGCTCGCTCTCTCCGGCATTTGCAACCAAATAAGTCCACTCGGGAGAGGAATACCTCCGACAAGGCACTTGAGCTCTTCTGGACCTCCTCGCACCTTCCGTGTCCTGCTCCGTCTCACTCAGCTCCGACTCTGATGATTCACTTATTGGTGCAAGTTCTCCTTCAGATGTGAGTTTCAAGCTCTTCCTCCTCTGTCTCACAGGCCAAGTCTCATCTACAGCATCTTTCTTCCTGGACTGCCTACGACTTCTTGTCACACCAGCCTCTTCCATTGAGTCTGACTCTCTATCACTCGCAACTGTACCGTCTCCATCAGAGTCTATGCCAGGGTCTTGTGTAGCTTGACCCTCCTCAGATCGACCTAGTGTGCATCCAGCCTCTTCAGGTACCTCTACAGCTTGGCTTGTCCCCTCCCATGACCTTTTAGTCATGGCTGGAAATTCTTCTGGGAGAGGAGCTGTTTCATCAGAGGGACTGAAACTCGACGTGTGTGAGAGGCATAGACCCAATTCGGCACTCCGCCACACTTCACAGCAGTCGTAAGTACTAGTATCACTTGGTATGGACCACACCAACGAGGATCAGGACAATTCTTCCTCACGTGTCTTTAGATGAGAAACCAATCTCCTGGGTTAAGGTCGTGACAGAGATCCCTTGATGTCTGTTCAGTCACTGCTTCAACCTGATGAGACACAGAACGAACCACGTCAGCCAATCCTTTAGAGTAGTCAAGGACCAAATCATCTGAAATGTTCACAAGCGTGTTGGCAGGCACGGCAGGTAAATGCATCACTCTCCCCATGAGTATTTTGTGGGGCGACAACCCCGTTCTCTTGTCAGGGATGCTGCGCAGACTTATTAGCACTAGTGGTAGTGCATCAGGCCACTTCAAAGATGTCGAAGCACACACTTTAGCAAACCTCGATTTCAAGGTACCATTGATCTGCTTCAACATTTCAGATGCCTCTAGCCTGTAGCTACAATGTAGTCTCTGGTCCACTTCAGAGCTGTACACAACTTCTTAATGACTACTTTATGGAAATGTGTGCCTCTATCCGACTCCAATGTAGTTGGAAATCTGAACCTAGGAATGAGCTCTCTTAGCAATGACTTAGCTACTGTGAGGCTATCAGATCTCCTAGTCATGTAAGCCTCGACCCATCGAGAAAAGATGCACACAACAACCAAGATGTACCTCAAACCATTACACACAAGCATCTCTACAAAATCCATTTGGATCCGATTACAGGGACCCCCTGACCTGCCAATGTGGCTCAAAGCTACAACAGTCATTTTTCCTACATTAATTTGTTGACAAGTGACACACCGATGACACACAGCTTCCTCAATCACTCAAAATTTCGGATTGAACCAAATCTGCCTGAACAATCTCACCATCGCATCCCTTCCTATGTGAGCTGCTCCATGAATCTGCCTCGCCATTGGGTGCAACAAACAATCTGCTATTAATGCCCTGCCATCAGCTGACACCCAAATATCATCCTTCTTCTTCTCACAGCCTGCTCTAACCCAACCCGCTTGTTCTTCCTCTGTAACTTCCACTTGCAAATGCCTCACTTCATCCCATGTTTCAGCAGCTGCTATCATCATATTGAGTTCGGTCTTCTCTGTACTCTTGCCAGTATATTCTCCATTAAAGACACATGCATTAAAGGCACAGTAGCTTGCAATTTCATCAACATATCAATTTTCAGTGGTTACAAAATCATTCCCCTTACCATGGGCTGCGCACTTAACAGCCACTTCCCTTGGTCATTGTAACACAACAACAACAGTTGTCTCTCTCCCCATTTCTTATAGGAGAACCAGATGACGTTAAGAACCCTCTCTGTGACCATAGCAGTCCGAAATCATGAACCACACTGAACCCATACTGGCTATCAGTATATATTGTGACTCAGATTTGTTCAGAAACTCGACATGCTTGTGTCAAGGCAATGATTTCAGCCACTTGTGTGGAATCTACTTCCTGTAACCAAGCAGCTTCCACCACTTCAGAAATGGTACAGACAGCAAACGCTGCTCTCAGGTTTCCTTCATTGTCTCCTAAGCATGAACCATCAACAAAGAGGACTTTCTCCGGAGCCGCACCAAGAATATGGAACTCTCTCCCGCCCGCCATTAGACGAATCCCTTCTCTGGCTCGCTTCAAAAAAGATGCCAAAACCTTCCTAATGGGCAAATTCCTCGCCTAAACATTACTTTCTAATCATCCAGAGTCCTTGCTCCACATCAGTCTAAGGCATCCCCCTGGAATACCCACACATCATCCACCCGGCTCCTCCGTGCTCCCTCCATGGTCTCCGGTACCTGCTTCTTGTATATTGTAAATGTAAAATGTAACTATTTCTCATCTTATCCCCTATGTTGCCAGCACCCCCCTCCCTCCACCCACCCCAAGTCTTTTGTCTATTACTGCAGATTCCTGTAAAGCGCTCTGATACCCTAACGGGTCAAGTTCGTGCTCTATAAAAACTCTAAATAAATAAATAAATAAAAGATCAGGATTAGACAATGGGTCATCAACAATGTCAGGCCTTGGTATCGTACATAGTTCAATGACATCTAGACAGTCATGGGCTTCACATTCGTCCCCATCAGCACTTGAAATGGGTAACAAGGTAGCAGGATTTAACAGAGAACACCGCTTCAAGGTTACATTCTCAGTGGCTAGAAGCACCTGCTCGTACATTGTCAATCTGTTATTTGTCAAATGCTGTGTCTTAGTTCTCGTCATCAGAAGCTCAACCGAGTGTGGTACATACACTGTAAGAGGATGACCCATCACAATGCTCCCACATTGTTCAATACTGACACCTGTTGCAGCAACGGATTTGAGACATCCAGGCAATGCTGAAGCTACAGGATCTAAAGTAGCTGAGAAATAGGCCACTGGTCTGTGGGCACCTCCATGTGTCTGTGTGAGTACAGATAGAGCGCAACCTTCCCCATCATGACAGAATAGCAAAAACGCTTTGTTGTAATCAGGCATTCCTAAAGCCGGAACGTGTCAAAGGTAGTCTCTCAACTCCAGGAAGGCAAGAAGGCAATCGTTATCCCAAGGCATCGGATCACACACATCCTTGTGAGTCAGCATCAACAAAGGTTTCGCCATCAAGGAAAATTGGAAATCCATTGTAGACAGTAGCCAACTATTCCCAAAAACATTCTGACCTCTTTCTGCTACTAGGCAGATTCATTTTCATGATCGCCTCCACTCTTTCCGGTGACACCTTCCTCTTGCCCTTTTTAATCCAATGGCCCAAATACTGTACTTCATTTGGACAGTATTGAAGCTTACTCGGAGACACCCTAGGCCCAATCTCAGTCAGATAGTTCAGTAAGGCGATGGTATCATCCCTGCAAGCATCACGCGTCTCGGGCGCAATGAGAAGGTCATCGGTGTATTGGACCAGTACTGAGTTTCGGGGCAACATCAGATTTTCAAGGTTCTTCTTCAAGATCTGGTTAAAAATGGATGGACTTTCAGTATACCCTTGAGGGATATGACACCACGTTAAGACACGGTTTGTCAGACGGAAAGCAAATAAAAATTGGCTTTCCTCGTGCAATGGAACAGAGAAAAATGCCTGACAAAGGTCAATCACTATAAACCCTTCAGCTTCACTAGGAATCTGGAATAGGATCACTGATGGATTCAGTACCATGGGACAACATGGGATCACTATCCTGAGGTCTTGAACAATGCAATATTTTCTGCTAGGTTTTTGCAAACCCATAATAGGAGAGTTGCACGGACTTCCATGCTCTCCTTTAGGAGGCCCTGCGCTATCATGGACTCAATCACAGGTGTAATCCCTGCCACCGTTTCTGGGATCAGATTGTACTGGGGAGTTCCCGGAAATTCTGCATTTGGCTTGACCTGTATGCGGACTGGTTCAACTCCTCGATTCAGTCCGATCTCCTCTCCTGTAAAGTCCCACACAACTGGTGAGACGGTATCTCTGAGATCCAGTGGCATGTCTTCCACTGTCAGTAAGGGAAACAAAGTAGTGCAAAGGTTCTGATTTGCCAATTTTAAAGCAATGTCCTCATCACTGGTCTCCAGCTCAATTCCCTTTGTTGTGCAATAGATGGTACAATTCAGTTTGCACAACAGATCACTCCCTAACAAACACACTGGACTGGAATCACACACCACCAACTGATGGTGATCTTGGAAGGTTCCGATTTTCACCTGCACCTCTTCCGTCAAAGGGTTCTTCATCTTTTAATTAGCAACTCCTACAACTTGGAACTTCCCAGGAGGGGCAGGTTTGGGGCTGCTGCAGATCTCACAGTAGACGTGTAGCACCAGTATCAATCACGAATGTAAAGGGATGACCATGCACGTCTGCTTCTACGTATGGCCCATTCTGTCTACCTCTAAGACTGCCCCAAGAGTAGAGTCTTCCGCCCCTCTCAGGCACCGTCATAAGGATGGGTCTAAACTAAATCCATCCAGAGACTCCATCAAGGGCATCTGTTGGTGTATCCAATTGCCCTGTGGAATTCTCGGAGGCTGAGGCACTTGCACTAATTGATTCTGATTCCCTCCTGCGTTAAATGATCTTGGCCTGGTCACTTTCTGTAACTGATTCACATCATCTGCCATCTGTATGAGTTCTTCTCCCTGCTCTTGGTTCGCAGGATTTAGGTGACACTCGCTTTTCCAATAATCGATCTTGTAACAAAAATGACATGAAGTGGACTTCTTCAGGGTTGTGACATCTATTCCTGTCTTCGGATCTATAGGGATACCTATCCCTCTTCCCTGACCTGTTGACACTCCAACTTGTTGTACTTCTACGCCTCCTGGGGTTTTCCCCTGACCACGAGTTACAGCTCCTATCATCCCCTGCACCTATTTTCATTTCTGGGCATTATGCATTTGGATTAACATCAATTTCTCCTTTATCCTCTTATGTTTGGATTCCACCTTATCACTGCAGTACCTGGCATACCGTAGGATTTTGTCCACAGATTTATTTTGCCAGCAAATCAGATGCTGTTGGATCATGAGGCTGGTCTCCCGCCTCAGTCCAGTCACAAATTTGGACACAAATTGTCCCATGTCTTTAGGATCAAGGGTATCTAACCCACTGTACTGCTTGAAGGCTTGTAACAGCCTTTCATAATAGGCATTTATTGAGTCCTTAGGCTCCTGGGTCGTTCGATCTATCTTGACCCAGTCGATGTACTGTGAGGCTATTTTGGACTTTGGACTTTGTCATGACCAATGGCAAAGGACCATGAGTTACTGAGTCCCTCTCTGGCTCAGCACCAGGCCACTCGACAGCTATCTTACAGGTAGACCATAGATCGCTAGGAACCACAATTTCAAACAAGGTGTTTAAATCAATCCACAACACTTTTGAGATCTTAACAAAGTGATCAACTTGCTTATCCCACTCGGCAGGTTTCTCTCTTAATCTCGGGAAATCGTTCATGAACGCAGCAAGATCCCTCCGACTCCAAGGGACCAGCACTTACCATCCACTAGGCACTTCCAGCAATGGGTATGCCCCTATTCCATGCGTTCCCGCCTCCTGGAGGAGGCGTCTCTCCTGTCACCTTTCTTGGGCTCTTCTTCCTCAACCACCTCTATACCCACTTATCCAGCATACTCCAAGCCCTTATTCCTATTACCAGTTCCCATATGCGTGTCCTCAATCCAGTCACTCTCTTTTCCTCTAACTCTTGGTCGCTTTAGGTAAGCCTGTGATTTCCCTGCAATGCCTTCGTTAGAGATAAATCTACCCCATACCTCTGAGTCAAATCCAACAACTTCTAATGTGCCTGTCTTGCCCTCCGGGTGACATCGTTAGCCATAACAACAATTCATCTGGCTGATAGATCTCTATTCTGTCTAGAGGTAGACTCCCACCGATGATCTCATCTAATTCTACCTTCATTCTCACCACATCCACTAGCTTCACATTCATTGCGGCCTTGATGGTATCCCGACTTGGCTTACTATTCTGGCTCTCTTTGCTGTTATTATGATCCCTCAACCATGGCTCCAAATCTGCGACATCTAAGACATCCTGTTTCTCAGAGATTCTCTGAATTGTACTTGCTTCTTGAGACATACCACTTGGTCCTCTCACAGGAGTTTCCCACATTCGCAGATCTGAACTAGTGCTTACCATAGGTACAGAACTTATAGTACTTGAACCAATCCGTACTCTGGAAGAGTCGGCTGTAGTGCCAGAGGAGGACTGGATTCCACAGGCACTAAAGGATGGAAACCCCCAATTCGCACTCCCTGTTCCTCCTAAAAGAGTCCCTTCCGCGTGCATGGATTGTCTCGGGCTAAGGCTTCCTGTTGGGCCTGAGTCATAAACAGGAACGTCTGGTCCAAATGTAACCGGTACTGTAAGAGCTTCCAGCAACTGTGAAGTAGCGTTATCACTATTCGGTTCCATACCTCCCAAAACAGACACTGCTGCCCCCCTTGTTCCTGCTGATATCATTCCAACGACCCATGGATCAGGAGCCACTGGGGATGATACACCTCCCACATTATCGGTGCCATCTGGTCTTTGTCCTACTTCTCCTGATTGTAAACTGTAAGGTGGTGAAAGCTCATCTATCAATCCGTCCAATAAGCAGTCTTCAGTATCACTAGTCACTCCCATTTGCCCTTCTCCCCTTGTCCTTGTCCTGTGACTCTCCATCTCGCATCAATACTGGGTATAACCTTTCTCCCTCAATGGTATCCACTCTCCACCTCTTAAGCTTAGCATCCCACTGTGCATCCTGATATGCCTTCATGGTTTTCTTCATCCTCTCTTGATATTTCTCTCTCTGCCTAGCATGAGCTGCACGTATCCACGCATCTAATGCCTCAAACTGTTTGGGTCTGGGCAATGGTCACATTGCAAACATCGCCACTCTAAGTTGGTTCAATACCTCCAACCTGAATGTACCAAAGCATGGAAATGATAATTCTCCCTCCTTTCCGGTGATTTTGTGCCAATTTTGGAGTCAAATTATAGTATGGAGCCCAACCTTTGTCGCCATATAGTGAGCTGGAGTATCCACGGGTGGTGCCTCTTCGCCCACTCGAGTAACCACTCTTTCATCACCTCTGAAGAGATCCTGTTACACCATAAAGCATCGCATGATTTTGACACTTTCAGAACTTTCCCCAACAAAATGCAATATCTGTTCAATTAATACGGCAAAATGATGTTGTCAGCAACAGAGTGTTCCCCACGACCACCAACCAATCCCAGCACGGCATTACATCAACCGACCTATCACAGCGCGGCACAATCTGACGTCACTCTCACTCCTCGCAGCAGTTCACCCTCCTTCAAAATTTCTCTGTACGCATTCGCTCACACAATCATCTTATGTCCATAATTGTCTGCCATTCTAAAAGATTGATAGAATTCAATCACTCAAGAGCATTCACACAGTGACCCCCGACCAGCGTGGATCACCGGAATCAGTATAGTTAACCCCTGTACACACGGTCCAGTAGACAATTCCCATACGTCCCATTCACACAAAGTTCCCTGTTTTAGGTGGAACTGCCGATGACGTCTCACGACAACTCGTCAATTCTCCTGTCAGACAATCTCAATCGCAGTGTCTTCTACACCTTTCAATATCCCAGGATTTTAGGCCACTTCGGGACCCGCAACTCAAATCTCAATCCTTGGGCCATGTCCAACCTGAAACCATATTCACTCAACTCTCCCTCTAATTCTCCAAGACATCACACAATCAAACCATTCCCGCAATCTAACATTCTTCATGCATCCTGTTAATACTCACTCCACCGCTAATCCCGCCGCACCGTCAAACTCCGTCGCTCTCCGCCGGATTCCGTCACCTTCCGTTCTTGATCATTTGGCCCTAGTTCAGAGCTTTAGGGGTTCTAGACTCCACCTATGCTAAACCAATTCTAGATTTTCCCCTTACTTCATGTGCAAGCCATCCTCTGCTACCAACTGAAAGGGCTGTTTCCAGTCGTTCTGGATTTTTTCTAGAGACACTTTCCAATGGGTCTTTTAAGCAGCATGAAAGTGTGAAGGGGAGAAAATCATTAATGTACAGTCAATTTAGAAACACTGCTTCCAGATAAATAATATCCAAAGGACAATTAAGAAAGGTTAGTTAAGTTTATTACAAAGCCAAAAATAATTGAACATAAACACACCTCAGCACGAGGGTATAGAAATACAAAGGAAATGGCATAAAGTCAAATCTACGCACCCAATTCAGGGGTGCAACATGAACAAAACTGTTAGCTCGAGAAGGAGAATACAAATAATCAAGAAGCAAGAGTTCAAATTCCCCTGCATCGAGGGCTTATGAATGAAGAACATTTAAATCTGTCCCTACTCTATCTCTATAGTGACATCCCTACGTTAAAGGGTAAGCATTTTGATTCAGAAGGAAAGGTGTCAGTCGTGGAGTCTTCCTAAGAAGTCTCTCCACTGTTGAGATGGGTCAAGCAGCATACAACCACTATCACCAGAGGAAGAGCTTGTTCTGTGATGCTCCCTCTCCCAAGGCTAGGAAGAAGTGAGTTTCTATCCATGGCGTGAACAACAGCCAACACAGATGCACAGGAGAAAAGGGAGAAGAGTGATAGGACTGAGAACTCGTGCCAGCACTGGAGAGGGTATCAATCAACACAAGCCAGCCACCGGGGTGCAGAGACATCACTGGAGACAGGTTCACGGGAGAGCCAACTGTAAGCCACCAGCAAGTCCGAACCGCGTCCAGGCCCCACACTTCACAGGTTGACCGTCCAGTCAGCTGTCACCGGCTGCTTGGCATAGAAGGCATCTTTGCTAGTAACTGCACATGCCGAAGAAGAACTGCAAGTGGGCTACGAAGTCCCTCCAGTTATCCTTACTCCAAACCAGACATCGCCACCTGTTGCTCCAAGTTGTTAGATGGTAAGATCGTCATCATCACCAGGTGCAGCACCAGAACCACCGAAGGAGTGTTCCACCACCAGAGTGGAGCCGTATGCCTGTAAAACAACCAGAGGTTAACAAGGCATCCCTGGTGCCGTGGGAGGGTGGCCACCCAGAAACCGTCTGTGAGCACCTGTGAGCCTGAGACCTACCGAAGAGAACATACTCGACCATTGGACTATCCACCCTTCGGGTTGCATGAGGCTTGGTCATGGCCCTCTTGGGAGTTCCACAGTGACCCCTTTTCACGGCCTATGAGTAGCCCCACACAGACCAGGCGGGCCCATGGCAATCCAGGAGCAAGGTCCTCAAGGAAACTCGGGTGAGAGGTGACTCCTTACACGAGAGATGCGTTTGCAGCAGGTCCATGACGAGCACAAGGAAGCACTGAGGTCGTGGACAGAGACTGGTCACCCAAAAACTGTCTAATGAAGGCCTGTGCACCTGAGTCCTGATGGCCAGAGCACACAGACCCTGAGACAACCACCATTTGCGGCTGCAAGAGCGACTTGGTTGTGGTCCTGTTGGCAGTTCCTCAGCGACGCCTTCATGTGGCCTACACGAGAAGCCCCACACAGTCCACACTGTCTTGTGGCAGCCCAGCAGAAAGGGCCTCAAGGAAATTCCTCTGAGAGAAGAGTCCTGGGACGAGAGAGAAGTCTGAAGCTGCTCCACCAGCGGGCACTTGGAAGCATCATGGCCTTCAAGAAAGACTCCCATTTCATCAATGTTGTCCTCAGTCTTTGCAGGTTTGCCATCCATTGGAGCCTGAGCGCCTTCAAGGAGATCTTTGCAGTGGATTCCACCACCGCTTCAGATATACCCACATTGAACTATGTACAAAGTCTCCAACATTGTGAGACCAGGCCGGTCTGAATGACATTGCTGAGGTGGACTAAGACCTCATGGACATGCGGTCAAGAGATCCAGTACTGCCCAGTGGATGGCCTGAAGAGACTCAGTGGTGCTGTGTTTTGTTTGTATGTTTTTTCCCACAGGTTGTACTTGTTCAATTCTTTTAAATAAAGTTTGGGAGGGATGTAGTGTCCTGCTGAACACGTTCTAGTGTTCAGGAGTGTGATGGATATACACCCAACCATCACAGGCATCACCGATCAGTTGACCCTGCTAATAAAAGGGGTTGGGCACACGTACTCTGGTCCAGTTGTCAGTACCATATTACGGTGTCTGTGTGCTTTATTCACAAGTATGTGGGCCTAGAGCCCACTACTTTACAACACCCAATTGACTTATCTAACTTTCCAACAAGGCCTTGGTAGTTAGTGCAGAAATGTACCAGTGGTGTGGAAGTTAAATGTCATGCGTGAGCTGCATTGCATATTTATACCATCCACATGCATGACTAAAGTGTATGGCATTTGAGAATTCCTATGTATCCAGGATAGGCTGCCATTTTAAAACCACTGTAGTAACACGTGTCCAGTAAAAGTGTTCTACCATGTAGGAAAATTACTTTTATATATTAGATACATCACCTATAATTGTGCCCTGTAAGCTCACAAGGTTTTGTGCTTAATCTATAAAAGTGGGGTGTACTAAACATTAAAAAAAAGTATGTCTCAAAAGTAAAAAAGTAGAGTTGTTAAAAGCTTTGTGTCACACTGTAGGCAAAGTTACATTTACCTCCAAACATGGCTAATGGTAAATGCAAGTTGATTTTCATTATTCATACTTCAGCAATGCAAAATAATAAAGATTTGCTTGAAAGTTATTGTCCGCTTTTTTGTCAAAAACCTAATTCGATGTTGAAATTAAAGTTTGAAAAGCTTAGTGGGAAAGTAACTATTAAAAGGTCTACTTTGTGTTGCCTGAAAATCAACTGGGTTTAAAACAGTTTTGCTGGCTACTGTTCTGGATAGGATTACAGCCACTTCTAAAATCAGAAAGACTGTTCTAGTGGGAACACTGATGACTTAGCTGGGATGGGGCACCTGGGAGGAACAGGCAGTATTATACAGGACTTCAGGAACAGCCTTCTCTTTCAAATGAAAACAAAGCCCAAATGGGGAACCAAGTAAAATAAATCTTTTCAGCCAGAGATGTATCTCCACCATTCACTTCTGCACACAGAAGGAGGGATGTGCAGAACAGGGAGTGGCAGTAGTCTCTCATTTCCATAGGGGCAGACATGGAGTTTATACAGACCTCCTCAAAGGGAAGCCTGGTTAGGACCTTCTTCAATGACGGACTCTGAGAAGGTTTTACCTCTTGGTTCTTGTATCTGGGTTTGCAGTTCGGAAAGGAAAGGAACTAAACCTCTCTATAAGGTAAGATCATGGGGAAGAGGAAGGCAGCGATGCCGAACACCAGAGAACACCCACTGGCCGCAACCATAACTAGTTTTTTTACTACAGCAATGGGGGCGATTAACAATGAGATTGAGTGCGTGGAGGAGAGGATGGGGGTTACCAAGAAAGCTCTGCACACTAAACCCCTGGGTGGAGTCTCCGGAGATGCCAGAGATGCAGGCACAGCTCGGCCCCTACAGTTCCCGCACCAGGTTGATAGCAGTAAGGACACTGGAAACCCTTGTGTTTTTAATGGCGACCTCATGATGGTGTCTTATGACGACCAGAGCTCACAGCTTGAACCCAGCGGCTCGCCACCAGTAAAAAAGGCAAAAAGCAGTAATAAGTTGTCAACGAAACACAAGTTGCCCCTGGTTGGAAATAAATCGACCCCTGTTAGTAGAAATAATGGGCTGCTGTCTAGGACTGAGCCAGTCAATGAAACCACACAGGGAGGTCTGATACAAGCAAACTTCTCAGAGCTCCTGGAAAAATCGTTAAAAGTGTGCCTTGGACCAGTTTTGGCTATCCTTAATAGTATCGACACTTCCTTAAAAATCTTGATCGGATCAAGTTTGAGCACTGTCTCGAGCACCTTTAAAATCCCGGTGGAGCACAGGCAAAGCTCAGAGACTCTCATTACACCCACGGCAGGCTCAACCAGGGGGTATTAGGCGAGGGCCACATACAAGAGGCTGGTAGGAAAAATAGCCTTACCCGTACTGCCCAGTTCAATTCAACAATGTGCCAGCCTAGGGTACAATCAGGCCCGCCGAGCAGGTCCAGCGAAGGTCTTGACTGTCCATCTAAAAAAACATCCAGCCAATGCAAATCATCAAGTAGCATGCATAAGACCTCAAAGGATTCTGCACCTCCCTCCGGAGGCAACACCGCTAGTAATAGTTTTAAAAAATGTCCCCTCTTCCCTCCTAGCCGAAGAGCACTGCCAACTAAAAAATAAGGTCGTCCACTGGCTCCACAAAACAGCACACTATTTTAGTTGTGAAGAACTCTACGGGAGTATAAATAACGTTCAACTCGTGTCTTGGGTAGGCCTTCACCCAAAAGAGACACCTGGTGATTGTATTGTGGTCAATTTTAGGAATAAACGCTTGGTAGGCTGTCTTCTGGATAGAGCATTACAACTGCTTCCGAAGGGAGGAGGGATTGAGGCAGTACCAGCCGCAGCCGCTGCAGGTAAGAGCGGTGGGCGGTGGGGCCAGGTGAGGGAAGATTTCGAGGGATGACCACGAGGGAAAATTAAATAATTAATTTTCCCTCGTGGTCGTCTCTCAAAATCCCCCCTCACCTGGCCCCACCGCTCTTACCTGCAGCGGCCGCGGATGGGCAGTACCCTTGGGATACTTCTACAGGCCCATTAAGCAAGCCCTCCCGCAGCTGTTCTCTGTTAATGGGGGTGCCCCAGAGCGACCAGCTATTCCAACTTACAACCGCTTTTCACCCCTCGAGCAAATTGATTGACTACATAAACAGGGGACTGCCTTGGTTGAAGCTCATGTTAACAAGGATGGGAGAGCAACAATACATGCATCTCTGGCCACTCCCTTGCTCCTGGCATCCCCCTGTATGGTCACAGATAACGTAAAAGAGAAGGCC
This sequence comes from Calotriton arnoldi, assembly GCA_963921515.1. Classification (NCBI taxonomy): domain Eukaryota; kingdom Metazoa; phylum Chordata; class Amphibia; order Caudata; family Salamandridae; genus Calotriton; species Calotriton arnoldi. The sequence goes on from CAWUFW010002094.1 coordinate 2,250,961, forward strand.
ACACAGGCTTTACCCAATTGTACCATTAGTCCCGAGGCTAGAGAGTCTGGTCTCTTCACGCAAGAGGGAAATAAGTTTAGTTGTCTGTTCTGGAATGTAGCTGGGCTCGCGTCCAAGGTGAAAAACGATGACTGGTTAGATTTTATAAAAGGCTACGACATTATTTGTCTACAAGAGGCGTGGGCCCACGAGAATATATATATAGATAGTTTTATATCTATCGATACACCAGCTGTCCGCTCGCATGGAGGACATGACCGAGGTGGCTTGCTCAACTTAATAACAACAACTCTGGGCAACAAAATACGATCTTTTAATCTGGACACTCCGCACTTTCAATTTATTAATGTCATATATGAGCTAAATGTCACACTCATAATTGTAAATTTTTATCATAACAATTTTATTTCTTTTAATACAGAAATAGTGGCTAGCCTTGAAACATTATTAAGTAAACACATCATGGAACTGAACACAGACTATATAATATTATGGGGTGGGGATTTTAATTGCAGACTTTGCACATTATCACAGGTCTCCGTTTGTACCCATATGGAAGACTTCTCTGAGGGCCAAAGTCATTTTGAACACACTTCCTGCTGCAATGTTTTTAACTCTATTTTATCTAAATTTTCTCTTTTTTTAACTATAGATTTGGCTTTGGGGGCTGGGCAGGAGGAGATTACGTATACTAGTTGTGGTAGGGGCAGTCATTGATTTTATTACCATCTCTGACTATTATAAGCCCAAGTCGGTAACTTTTTCAATCTTAAAAGTACCTTTTAGCGACCACTTTGCTCTAGTGATCCATTTTGAAATACAAACTAAGAATCTGCCTCCTGTAGTAGCACATCCCTTAATCCATCATAAAAATTAGGGTATCATGTGTAAATGGGCTTCCATGATACCTGAGGTGGTTTTGGGAAAACTTTTCGAAATAAATAAGTCGCAATTTTTGACTTGCCTCGAAGATGAACCAAATCCAAAGACCATGCTAGCAGCGTTCACAGACATTTCTATAACTCTAAATGAAATTCTAAAATGTGACAGAAGGCCTACGGTTCGCAAACAGTTTAAGTGGTTCAATAACGATTGTACTGGGAGCCATACCATGCTAACCGAAGCTTTAAAACAAAAGCCCAGAGATTTAGCACAGGTGAGAGCCTGTAGACGCCAGTATAAAAAGACTCCAGCAAACCGAAGGGAGACTGTCGGGAAGGAGACGTGGGAGAGGCTATACGAGGCGAGTATTACAAAAAAATAGTCGTCTATTTTGGAAGACCATCAATGCCCCCTTTTTTCAAGATAACCATAACAACAACACCAATGTTACTCTCCCCTCAAACAAGTGGGTTGATCATTTTCAGGCAATTTATAACAACGGGGGGACTCAACTGGCAGTATAGAATGCGGTAACTATACAAAAGGGGCTGCGAGAAAACTAGACCCACTGACAATTAAGGAAGTTACAAAGGCTTTAGGCCTGACAAAGAAAAACAAGGCTGCTGGTCCCGATGGCATACCGGCGATCTATTCCTGGCAAAGCCCGACCTTTGGCTCCCAATTTTAACTAACATTTTATGCTGCGTTACAGTTACAGGTCCCCCAGAATCCTGGTCAACAGCAATAATTGTCCCTATTTTCAAAAAGGGAGATAGGTTGAACCCCAAATGTTACTGCCCAATATAATTGATTGACACCACATGTAAGTTGATGGGCAGGGTTTTCTTGACAGTCTGGAAAGTTGGATAGCAGAAAAGGGGAAATTCACGGACATCCAATATGGTTTTAGAAGGGGCATGGGCACGGTGGAGCAATTCCTCAACCTTCACTTGGTAATTAGCAAATACACTATGGCAAAAAACACCAATCTTTATTTGGGCTTTATGGACCTGACCTCAGCCTTCGACTGTGTGATGAGAGGGAAATAGGGCAAAAGATGTTAGATATGGGCATAGATGCCCCCCGGTCCATTTTTAGGCGCAAATGCACCAGGATGTTACGGGCAGATGGAGAATTATCAACCCCGATTAAAATGAATAGTGGGGTCTGACCCTCTCCTTTTTTGATTATATGTAAATGATTTGGAGAGTTTCCTAAATGAAGGGGCGATCGATGTGCCACAGGTACCCCGCACTACTATATGCAGATGACTGTGTACTGATTTCCAGAACAGGAGTGGGCCTGCAGACCCTCCTCAACAGATTTAATGAATTTATGAGTGAGTTGGGCCTGCAGACCAACACCGCCAAGTCACAGGTCATGGTGGTGTGGAAAGCCAATCGCAAAATGAGAACCTGTTTTATTAGTAATGAAAAATTATCCCAGGTGTCATCTTTTTGCTACCTAGGCATTCCATTTGATTAAAAAGCTTCATGGGCCCACCTCTTAGAGGTCAAGAAGAGGAGTTTCGATAGAATGCTCTAGGCCATTTTTAGGTTTTCTAGGAAACTCAGCGGTAGACCGACCGAGTCCCTCATTAATGTCTACACCACGCGATGCTATGCTGTGATTTTGCACGGTGCTGGGGTGTGGGGTTATTGCAAATCGTCCTCCCTTTGTAGAATGGAAAATGTATTTCTTAGAAGATTATTGTCGGCACCCCCCAGCTTGCCTACTATTATCAGCCATCGGGAATTGGGGTTAACCCCCCTGGTGGACCGTATACAAAGTGCCCCCATCATGTTATGGCGCTCAATCTAGGTAAATGAGGAACCGGCCCTCAACCGAGAAATAATCCAAGATTGTTTAAACTGCGACCATGCCTATAAAATACCATGACTCAGCTACATGAAGACCCAGCTGTCCCACATGGGGAGGCAGGATTTTTTCACAAACCCTCTGCTTATTACCTCTATCACGAAACCCCAACTTAAAAGAGATTTTTTTATGATTCTAAGAGATCATAGAGAATATAAGGAGCACAGTAAAAAGCAGGTAGCTGATGCATTACCCTTGATTACCACTGAAGGAATTGAGCCATATCTTTTGTACCCTTTTACATTTTTTTTATCTTACTAGATTTAGATTTGGCATTGCATATTTATTGGTCTCGTATCCTAGCCAAACATACCACGAGGCCCATCTGGACCCATGCCCCTGTGATGGTAATTCCAGTCAGAATATGCTGCACTTTCTTTTCTTCTGCGAGTTATACAACAAACCACGCAGGGAATGCATTATACCACTCCTGAGGGTTCTGAATATTAAAAAATGTAGACCAGCATTGTTTTATCTCCGACTACTCCAATCTGAATACATTTGCGAAATGACATATAGATTTATTTCTGCTGCAATTCGCATAAGGAGGTTAGTTGGAAAATAATTTTTAATCTTTCTGGCACTGTTAAAAAAGCACTATTGCACTTTAAGAATGATTGTCATAAGGGGAGAGGATGTGGTCTTACAGCTAGACTGCTGACTTTGGAGCTGGGAAACCAAGGTTCGAGCCTTGGGGTCGACTCCACATCCTGTGATTCTGGGCAAATCACTTAATCTCCCCGTGCCTACCAAACAAATGAATGTCTCCTTGTGTAACGTGACTGGTGCTCATGTAAAGCGCTCCAATACCTTCGGGTGGAGTTTGCACTATATAAATCTGCAACAACAAAAAAAAGGCAGTATCTTACTGGCTGAACCCCAAGTTTCACCTGAGAGTCGATGACAATAGGAAAATGAACTACACTTGACTGAAATCTGTTCGTTTTTGTGAAAAGTTATTATGCACTTTATTAAATGGTCAGATGCCCTGTCTACATACCGTTGTTTAACCAGGAAAGCTTTGCACTGACAAATGGTACTACACACTTTGAAAACCGATTGTTTTTATTGCTGGGGCCTGGTGTTGCATTTTAAAAAGAAAAATTGTCTTGATGCAGCTGATAATTGATAATGTTTTATTCATGAACTGCACTCGGGCTAGCTGCTGATGGCTAGTTTCATGTCTCTTATGTATTTTAAATATCTTTTTTTTTTTGTGTGTGTGACGTTTATGGTTTGCTAAAAAACCGAATAAAGTTTATGAACTGAACTGAACATACGAGCAAGATAAAACAAAACTGTCAAAAAGTAAGTTGGGATTTGGTAGGATCTTTTGTCAGGTTTTGGTTTAAGGAATTCTCGAATCAATGGGCAGTGCAGATGTTAAAAATGGCACCTCACTACCACCACCTCCTCAGTACATTCCTGGACTTGTAACAACTCCTGAAGGAAGGCTATGCAGGACTCTTGTGGATCTAGAACTGAAGGATCCTCCTCTCCATTGGCACTCAGGAATGGGAACTGCTCTCCATTGGGTAGCTGCCTGCCCTCCTTTTCACTTGTACAGGGATATAAAATGATGAGAAGGGTTCCATCCTCACAAGAATTTTGAGGAAGGCAGTTGAGTAGACTGCAGAAGACCTTGTGGCAGCCTTGGCTCTAGAAAGACCTAGCCCTGTATTTATTATAGGTATATGATGGCACTTGGAATGCAAAGTGAGGCAATGCAACGTAAGCAGTAGTGTTCCCACAAAGGTTATTTTGCATCAAAAATTAACCCTCATACTGCACTCAGCAAGGCTATCCCTTCCAAAAAAGGTTGTTTTTCCACAACTGGTTATAGTTAACCACTTGAGATTAGTCACTTATGGACCTCTATTACCTCTTGCGAAAGAATGGTGACTGTCTTCCATTTTTATGTGGCTTGTGCTTTTACTTGCATATGTCTATGCGGTCAACATTTGTACAATCTTTGGCTATGGAGCCCTCTTTTAATTGCCTAATAGCTTGCAATAGCTTGTAGGGATAAGAAAAACAAAGAGGGAAGCAGTAGCAGTTATAATGAGAAGAGCGAAAGGACAAATCCGTCACAATGCCACACCAGCTCACTCAAGTCAAGATAAACCTTATCCTAGTATTGATGCTGTTATACCAATGGAAAGCAAATGGTCCCAGACTGATTTAGAAAAACACAAAAGAAAGAGGATTTCTTGAATATGGCTTACTTGGCTGCTCAAATATTCAGCAACTGGTAATTAATACATATCAAAAACAGAATCATTCATTAGTACGCACCAATAAGAGAAAAAGAACACACCCACAGTTTTTTAAGTAGAAATCTTAGTTTTATATATTTTCAAAAAATGCAAGAGGAAGGTAATGACATTACCACATACATTTGAGATAGAGGGTTGCTCAAGGGAGAAAGGTGCAGAGACAAAAGTGCACGTGTTTGAGGTAAAAATGAAAAAAGGAGGGGGGATTTCAGAGTAAAGGCTGTTCAACGTAAAGGTAGTTTCAACAGTTTGAAATCAACACTGGTTAATTGGTACAACATACACCAGTGTGGTTAGGCCTGTCCACAATACAATTTTTTTACTTCATTTTTCCATCTGTGTGTAAGCGCAGAAATGCATCATCTGGTAATACGCCAACGGTGATATGATGTAGTACAGGCCCTGGGTTGGGGGTATGCGTCGACGTTTCGACCCAGCTTATTGCGTAGAGGGCAACTTTAAACCTCCGCTTGTGGGTCTTCTTCAGGACAGAGGGAATATATGAGGCAACCTAACCCTGGCGCCCAGAGTTGGCAAGCCAGATCACTACTCCCATTGGTGGGTAGTCCGCAAGGAATTGCGGAGTGTAAAGCTCAAAGCATCCAACTGAATGGGATGCCCAATGGGGTATCCAAAACCCTTGGCAGGTACAACTTCAAACCATTAGCAGTCGTGATATACGTATTGCTGGGATATGCAGAATCAATCCACTAAAGGAATCTCATAACATGCGTTTGACTCGGAACGAAGGAAGCGCTCCTAGCCCGTCAAAATCCGGAAGGGTTCTGCCAGACGCGCTGAGCGTTCATAGGTCCTTTGACATTGATTGGGTTTCCCCATTAGTTTGTAATGGTTATACCAATGGAGGCATGGGTCTTGCATTTTACAAGAATTTGTGCTCCAGAAGATGGATTTTTATTACAAGGCTCTGATAGTAGCTCACTTCTTTCCCTGTGTGATGTCTAATCTCCTTGGCAGAAAGAACTTTAGGATTTAGAGGTAAAGTGTCACATTCCTTTTTTTAAATAAATATATATTCCTGTATCTAGTGTGCTTTCTGCTTCTCTGGGGATGGCAGATTGGAAGTATGTACCTCAGTCTGCCCCTGGGTGGGGAGAATTATTGTTAGGACTTTGGGGGTTTGTTTGGCCTGATGCCAGGTCCGCCACCACCCCATTTTCAAAAAATAAAAATGTATCTATGGTGCTCAGTGTGCGTTCTGTTCCCCTGGAAAGGGCAGATTGGGGGTATGTCCCCCGAAAGGTAGAAAAACTGCATGATTGTTAAGGGTGAAGGTGCTGGCTGATATCAGGACTGGTTGGTGCATATCCTATTATTAATATTTTTTTTAATGGCTATACCTGGTGTCTAATGGGCCTGCTTCTTCTTCACCCCAGACCACCTGGGATGGGTAGATGTGGGTAAACCTACTGTCTGCTCCAGGGAGGCAGAAAGACTGTATGGGTACCACGGTAGAGGTTGCAGCCCAATCGCAGGGTAGGCCAGGATCCCATCCCATTCCATTATTTTCTTTAAATAAGGCTATCCCTGGTACCTAGTGTGTTTTCTGCCTCCCTCTGGGGCACTTAGTGGGGTAAAGCACCACAGTCTGCTTACCCCAGTAAGGCAAAATATTTGTATGGCACTAGGGGTGGGGGGTGTGTCCCAATGTACCTCTTGGTGTAGACAGAAGGTTTTATCTTGGCATTATGGTATTTCAAACACAATAGCTCTAAGACTTCTTTCATCAGTCACAAAGGGCTATGTCCAGACTTTCTATTAACCCTGTGTTCCCTTCTTTGTCCACTAGATATGGAGGACTAACACTGTGTTTCCTCTAATATCTTTGTTATTAAATTATAATAAATAGGATTCTGCAATCCCTGTATAAACGCCAGTACCTAATTTCTTTATAATCGGCGACTTCTGACACACCCAGTCGCCAATTATAAAGACAAGACATCAGAATTCAACTATTATAAGTTATTACAGTCAAGTTCTGATGTCAGTACTTTGCATTCCCATCTGATCTGATAAGTATTGGTATGCATGGTTTGACTTTCCTGACATGGTGCCATACAATGCTATTTCCCTAAACCTACAACCATCTTCCTGTTTCCAATATGGTACCACATGCAAAGGTGGCAAAACTTTGCACCCCGTTGAAGGCACAAGCCGAAACGCTTTGGCGTCCGAATTGTGTTTGATGAATTCACAGATGAAATAAAACAAGTTACCTGTCTTTTGTAGTGCCTGCTGGTACATCATTTGGAAGTTCGAAGTAGTGGTGCGGCTGTCTCTGTGTCAGAAGTGCACTGGATATGTTGATAGAGATATATATATATATATTTACTCAAAAATGGTTAAAGTGACGTTATAGTCAGGTGAAAATTTCAGTTCCAACGTAAAGTTTTAACCTCAAAAAGCCACTGAAATTCACCAGTTATAGGTATCTCTACTGACTATAACTCATGCCCTAAAGTAACTATAGGTCGCACCCCCTCCATGGTCTTTGGCCATGCAGCGCTAGGTGTGGCCCCAGGGGTAGCCAACCCCCACCGGCTCTCACAGCTCCATCCCCAAGCCTTTGAAGCCACGTGAACCCCATCCATCTGCCCATTTTATTTAATTAAGGGGAGGAGGCGTGCACCCTCCAAGAGCCTCTACAGGCCCCGGGGGCCCTATCCTCCAGGGATGAAAATCTTAATGTTAGGGAAGGAGGGCATACAGCCCCCCTCCTCAAGCCCCTTTTTTAATAAATGGGATAAAGGGGAGGGGGGCGAACAGCCCCCCCCCAGCCATTATTGGTCCAAGAGACCCTTTTTAAAAACGTGTGGCACGCAGACCCATCTCCAAGCCATTATTAGCCCCAGGGACGCAAATCCCAGGGGCTGAAAAATAAATTATTAATGGAGGGGGCGTGCAACCCCCTCCCAGGCTCTGTAGAGCCCCCTTGGGCCCAAACCCCCAGGCCCAAAAACATTTATATCAGGGGAGGGGAGAGCATCCTTCCCAGTACACTAGTAATACCCTTGCATATGATATTACTTATACCATCTGAAATCACAGTTTTTATAACACCAGTTATGACATCTCAATTGAGATGACTTTTCAGAACATGGTGCATGGTAGAGTCGTGAGCTGCAGTTAATGTAGTATGACAGTGAGGGGGGAGCACAGTGTACGAACTTGGGCAACTTATAGTAATTTCAAGGTGGTGTGTTAAGTTAAAATGTAGGTAATAAATAACACTGCGTATGTAGATGGGCGACTTATAGTAATGTAAAGGTGGTGAATACATTTTAAATTAAAGTTATAGCTTTAAATTTAGACTTTCTAATGTTTGTGTAGTTTAAGTATGGTTTGCATGGAAAGAATAAATTACGTTTTCCTAACTGTAACTTATCTGTAACCTTTAGTTTTTTCATGGAATTTCAATGGTTTTTATGTTTAATGAAAATGTGTTTCAAATCGTAGTTTTGAGTGTTATTTATTAAAGTATCATTCAATAGAGTGTTGTACAGTAAAATGAAGGTGAGTGTCGTACAGTTGACTGTCGTATAGTGGAGTATTGTGTTGTGGAATTGAATGCAGTGTAGTAGAATTTAGTGGGGTAAAGTGGGTAACCGTGTAGAGGAGTGTTGTAGAGTGGAATTGTTTAGAGTACAGTAGTGCGTTGTACAGTGGAGCTACGTAGAAAGGATGATTGGACAGTGGTGTAGAGGGAGGTAAAGCCTCATATAATGGAGTAGAATGTAACATAGTGTGGAGTAAAGTATAATACAGTGTATTAGCATGTCGTAGAGTAGAGTGGCAAGGAGTGGATTATAGTTTAATTGTGTAGCGTATAGTTGAGTAAACTCTTAAAAATTGGAGTGGTGTCTCGTACAGTAGAGTGGAGGGCTGTATCATACAGTATTGAAAAGAGTTGTTTAGTGAAATAGAGTTATACAATGGAGTGTACAGTCATAGATTGTCCTGCAGAGTTAGACAGTGGAGTGTACATGGATAGAGTGAAGTAGAGTTGTCTATAGTGCCATAAAGCGCAATATAGTTCTATAGAGTGCAGTTCTGGAGAGGAGAGCAGAGTGTAATACAGTGGAGTTGCGTAGAGTGTAGTGGCATACACTGTAGTGACGTAAAGTGGCATACCATATAGTAGAATAGCATACAATGGAATACCGTACAGCCTAATAGTGTATAGTGGAGTGCAGAAGAGTGGATTGGCAGAAAGTTGAATAGTGTGCACTGGGTTGTTGTAGGGTAGAGTGCCATGCACCGGAATAGCATACACTGTAGTTTAGTACAATCAAGTGGCGTACCGTGGTGTGGCGTAAACTGGAGTAGCATACAGTGCAGTGTGGTAACTGGAATATCATATAGTGGAGTGGCGTACAAATCGGTGGTGTCCAGTGGAATAGCATAGAAGGGAGTGTCGTAGAATGATTTGGCATACATTAGAGAGGCATACAGTGGAGTGTCATACAGTGGAATAGCGTAGAGTGCCGTGGCGTACAGTGGAGTGGTGTGCAGTAGAATAGTGTATAGTCAAGTAGCATACAGTGGAGTTGGGTACTATGGAGTAGCTTAGACCGGATTGCATCCAGTGTAGTGCGTACAGTGAAGTTGCATACAATGGAGTTGCAAATACTGCAATGGCGTACAGTGGAGTGGGGTACAGTGGAATAGCATATATGGAGTATCACATAGTGGAGTCTCGTCCAAGGGAATATCATAAAATGGAACGGCGTACAGTGGAGTGGCGTACAGTGGAGTAAAATGTATTGAAATGCTATACATTGAAACAGCATAGATTGGAGTGCCCTAGAGTGGAGTTGCATATAGTGGAATAACGTACAGTGGAGTGGCGTAGAGTGGAATAGTGTAAAGTAGAGTCACGTACAGTGGAGTTGTGTACAGTGGAGTGGTGTACAGTGCAGAAGCATACAACGGAATAGGGTAAAGTTGAGTGGTGTATAGTGTAGTGCCATACAATGAAGTGGGGTACAGATGTAGTTGGCATTTTGGAGGACTGTAGATTATGGTGTGCAGAGTACTGCAAGGCAGCAACTTGCACTTCATTGTGTTTCTGCACATGTACCAAGCAAAGCAGAGCAACGTATGGTGGTTTTGCATAATTTTGTACACTTTACGTAAGTATTGCGCTGCCTTTGCACCACTTTGGGTAACGCAAGGGTGAAGCGATAGAATCCCAAATTTGTCCGCTAGTGATATATTGTGCCACAGTATACGGCAGTAAGTTGGTGGTATACCGTGGTACATAGCGATAATAACAAGTGTATAATTGGCTAATGTCTGCCTTTACAAATTTAAACGGCAGCCATAATCCTTTTAGTTGACTTTTGGATTGTTGTAGCTTAGGGCCTTAAACATATGTAAGCCTATTGCCATTTTCTTAAAGTGGAAAAAGGTATAGAATTTTTTAAATAATGTTCTATATATTTATTTAGCCAGTTTGTGCAGTATTGCGGTAGTACCTAGCATGTACCGTGTTTTTTTTTACCAAATGTACATTTCAAAGTGATGCAGTAAATGTTGGGTATTACCGCAGTAATACATAGACATTTTTGACATAATTAAATACATACAAAACTAGTAAAGACACTGTAGTTCACTATATTTGTGAAATACTGTGTATTAGTGTTTTTTCAATTTTAACAATCACACAGCAACTCAGATGACATGTTAAAAATAGTGTTACAGCAAACAAATGATGGACGGAATGCTGACAATGCAAAAATTCTCCCCCAGTCAAAAGATCTGGGTTAAATCCATCGTTCTTCTGCCCACTATGCCACCCCAGTTTGGACCCAGCCATATGCAAATCAGTCTTGACCCTGTACCCCATGGGAACAGTCCAGACCGAACTGCCAGGCCAGGTCCTCCCTGGACCGGAAACAAGCATCCTGGGACCGGTTTCAGGGTATGTCACCCTTCTTCAGCCAGGCTAGCTTGAATCCAGTGGCATGTTAAAAATAGTGTCACTCAGTAGTACAGAAAGAATAGTAATTTAACTTCTGCAGTATTTTAGTATGTATATCTTTAAGTCTCAGAAACGTTTACGAAACACTCACTGAATGATGTCATGAGTGATGTCATGAGTATTGTAATTTGAGATGTCATGAGTGATGTAATATGTGAGGTCATAAGCAGTGCAGTGCAGTGTAAGTTATAGTTAGCTCAGGTAACTATAACTGCTGAATTTCCTGTGGTTTTGTGCATGTGAAATCTGAGCCTAAATATAACGTCCCTGTAACCTTTGGTTTTTTTAAATTCTATTTCCTAAAAGTAATATCCCTGTAGCCTTTGGTTTTTTTCAGTGAATTTCTACAGTTTTTACTGCTATTTCCTAACTATAACATTCCTGTAACCTTTGTTTTTTAGTAAATTTTGAATATTTTATTAATTCTATTTTCTAATTGTAACCTGTAACCTTTGAAAGTGGGTGTGTAAGTGGTTGTATAGGTTGGTGAGTGGGTATGTAAGTGGTTCTATGGGTCTGTGAGTATGTGTACAAATGTTTGAATGGGTCTGTGAGTGGGCATGTGAGTGTGTAAATGGGTCTGTGACTGGATGCGTGAGTGGGTCTCTGAGTGGGTGTGCGAGTAACTGAGTGGGTCTCTGAGTGGGTGTGTGTGTTTCTGATTGAGTCTGTGAGTGGGTGTGTGTGTGTGTGTGAGTGTCTGAGTAGGTATGTGAGTGGGAGTAAGATGTCTGAGTGAGTCTGTGAGTGGATGTGAGAGTGTCTGTATGGGTCTGTGAGTGGCAGTGATGGTGTCTGAATGGGTCTGTGAGTGAATATATTAGTGACTGAGTGGGTCTGTGATTCTGAGTAGGTCTGTAAGTGGGTATGAGAGTGTCTGAGTAGCTCTGTGAGTGGCTGTGTGAGTGTCTGAGTTGGTCTGTCAGTGGGTGGAAGAGTGTCTGAGTGGGTTTGTAAGTGGGTACATTAGTGTCTGAGTGAGAGTATGAGTGTATTTTTTAAAAAAAATGTTCAACCAAATTCACAAATCTGCCGCAGGGAGTCCGCGCTGAGCATCGTGGCGGAATCTTGAACCCTCGCCCGTGGAAAAAAAATAGTTTATGGGCATTTTCTTGCCCATCAGTGATCCCTCAAAGACCCCTATATTGCACCATTGGGATCAGGGTACGGCTAGCCTAACACCTTCTACTATATTTCATCCCAAATTTACTGGGGATTGTCTCGAAATATCAACTTTCTACTCAGGTTGTGGCCATGCAATCACGGCAGTGCTGTTGACGTGTGGATTTGCGAAGCGCCGTGATGGTTTCACGCGTATAGATAACTATATTTCTTTTTCCATTAATATCTCAAAACTACCAAGCAGATTATACCAAATCACAAAAAGGCTATTTCTGGACCAAGAGCTACCACTCTGCCAAATTTGGTGTAATTCTGTCCGGTGTTTGGGCTGTAGTCATGTCTAAAATCCCTTTGGAAAATTGCATGGGAAACGTACATTTTTTGAACCCTCCCCTTTTTCCCAGCCCCCGCTTGACAGGTCACTCAAAAACTTTCTATGCACAACTAGAAACAGGAGATCACTTTTTGGGAAACCTTCGTGAAGATTTGTCAAACGGCGCCAAAGTTATAAGTAAATCAAAAAACCCTTTTCCTATAGAAACTAGGTCCTAACTATAAGTATCTTGTGACCGTCAGTAGGTTATCTATCTATCTATCTATCTATATATATATATATATATATATATATATACATATATATATATATATATATATGCACATCCTGAAATAGAAGAGCTCATTACTGTGAGCCCTCATATTACCTACAAGCGTGCACAATCAAAGGGAGACATACTTATAAACAGTAGTCCTCAGATGATCAAACAAAGGAGTTGGTCACAGCTCAAAGCAGGTTTTTAAAAATGCTCTAAGTGTAAAGCCTCTACTTTAGGTAAAAACACGACTGAGTATGCGTCTTATTTAAAGACAAACTGATTAAGATCAGGGGCTCGTATATCTACAGTACAGAGTTTACAATTTATGTACTAACATGCACATGCAATTTACGCTCTGTTGGCAGCACAACGCTTGCAGCATACAAAAGGGTGTTGCAGCACAAGCGTGCAATCAGTAACATGGACCGGACATACCCAGTAGCAAGACACTGTGAGATACATCACAACCAAGATCCCAAGCACATCAGTTATTTTGCTATTAATGCAGTACCGGTGAACAGAAGGGGTGGTGATCATGTAAAGGCCTCAAGAGAACTTGAGATGTGGTACATTGCGGACTTAAACTGTAAAATCCTAAAGGACTAAACATAGATGAGGAGTTATATGCCTGCCTCTGAATAACTCAGTCAAAAACAAAGGCCATGCTGTATATTAAATTCAGATTGAATATGGAAATATGCTATATCAGATTCTCCCACAGGGACTTGATTTTCTACCACTTTTGTGAGTTAATTTCAATTCAGCAGATGGACCGTACCATGGTGGTTAATTATTTTAAGATTATGAGCACTTTAGCAGTGAGAACCATGGGGAAAGGGGGATAGTTCAAGTGATTTTGTACGTTAAAAGCACAACAGACATGAACAATGCATTTTTTCAATATATGAATTCATTGTAACTTGTGACATGCACAGTTGATGCGAAATATTTTTACGATGCAATATAGTGGGAGAGCCAATATATATGGTACAATGTGCTGCTAGTTAGCAGGGTTTACCCATTGAGGCAGGAGTGTTTAGACATACTGATGCGAATGGCATGCTTGCACTGTACATTATAATTGTCCACATGGATTTTATTAAGGATGCTTATATGCTGCCGGTGAGACAAGAAATTAATGTATCTGTCTGTTTTAGTGTGATTGAACAAAGCACTGTATGCACGGCTAGTGTCTGCCCACTTGGGCGAGATTGGTCTGACACACCACTGAAATAAGCACGCTCCTCGCAGGCGGAGAGAGAAGTCATGGTGCCAGCTAGTATTGATACAATAAAACCTAGGAATAAGATGAAATGTATGAGATTCTGGATTGCGACATTAAATCATGTCGAAAGTAATGAAGTGCATATAATATTGTTAAGTAGTGATGTCCTCAGGATCGGTTTGATGCTCAGAATGGTCCACCTCCTGACCTACCCAAGCCTAATAGCCTTTATGGCACAGGTCAGTGGGAGGATCAAGTGGGGGAAGGAAAGGAAGGGAACAGCAGGGAGGGAGACCTGAAACAAAAACCACAATCAGATATACTTTATAACCTTTAGTCATGGAATACAAACAAGTAACTGACTGCATATAGACTAGCGCCCCTCCTATACCTGTAACATAAAAGAACGAAAACTGGAGAAGAAGATGCTTCAACAAATGATGTGTCTTCGGTGTGGTAACACCGCTTGAAGTGTTAGGGCTGTAATTAAATAGGAATAACATAGAAGAAAACACACAAGGAGATTAAGTCGTTTTTCCTGCTACTGTAAATCCTATAGGTAATTGTAATACTGCATCATTGTTATGGAGGAGGAACATACCCTTTTCTGAGCTCCTGCATACATCACAGGGATCGAGTGTAGTCCCATACCACTCTTAATACCCCTGTTAAACAGAGCCAGAATAACACTTGATTACGGACTTTATTCATACACAAACATTCACGTAACCAAATAACAATATAATGTTGTAATCCGTATATGGTTTCTTCACCAAATGGAATGGATCAAAACGTTTTGTACATGAAATCAATCGGGAGTTTAAATCCTCTGTGACATGAGCTAGCAGAGAAGAAACCACTCTATCGTACGAAATGCTGATCACTGCCAGGTTCTGGCTGCTATTAAAATGATGCCTCTGTGAGCAACCTATCACTTTCACTGTACCAGCTCCGGCCGTATAGGCCTGGAATCCTACAAGGACTTAAACCCGTCCTCCGCACGAGCAGCAAGCTCATCCAACGGAGGACGTGATACCAAGCACAGCGCCGGACGGAATCCAAATGACGCTGCTCTTCCTCCGCATGAGCGAGCTGCTCACAACCGGGGAAAGGGAAGTCTCCAAATAACAACTGAGTTGGTGCAGAGCACCCTTACCAGACCTCTCTCTCCGTGGAGTCCAAGAACGCTGTTCTCTCGGCGGCGAGAATTTCCGACACGAAGCCGAGGTCCGCTGCCTCCTTATGAGCCGTTTCCTGCCACGTCGAACGTGACGCTCTAGGTCTCATGGGAGTTGTAGTTCTCAGCGTTAGCGGCACTATGCTGAGAATGAAGGATCGCATCTACCTGCGTGTTACAGCGCGCCTGTTGCTAGCGTTTGTAACATAATATATTTGAAGAATTGGTGAAGATTCAGAGGATTATAATCTAACTTTGTGATTATTGTGATGAATTTCCGATTATGCATGATGTGGGAAATGTGCTAGGGTTTGAAAATAAAATATCTCCCCTCTGTTTAATGTCATGAAACTCTTGTCTTTCTTTATATCTATGATGATGCAATCAATGATATAGTTCACGGAAATGACATGCATGTCATGTGATCAAGCCTGCACTTGATGGTCGAAACGCGTAATGGTAGACATTGAATAAATTACGAGTAATGATAAATGGTTCTGGCGTCTGCATCAATTCTTGTGTGAAATTGCTTGGGCATTGTTCTGTTGGATATATATATAGATATTCCCAGAATAAAAACAAAGGGTAAAGTAACGTTATAAGTGATTTACAAATAATGAGGCTGAGGCAAAAAAGTAACTTTATATTTAGGAGTAATAAAATATCTGTTTTCATTTAAAAAAAAAAAAAAAAAACCTTAGAAATTCCCTGAAAAAATCAAAGGTTAAAGTAACGTTATAGTTAGGTGAATTTGTCAGTGTCAACATTAATGTTTTGAACTAAAAAAACACACAAATTCAGCACTTATAGTTAGTAGCACTAACTATAACTTGCACCCCTGCCATGCACTGTTTATGACCTCACATATATCATTCATGACCTGTTCAATGCCATCATTTATGACATTACTGATGGCATCTCAAAGACATCACTGATGACATCATCCAAGCTTCGTTTTCCATCACTTTGCTCTCTAAATTACTATGGCATTAGAGGCCTGACAGTAAGTACAAAATAGCTCAGGAGAATATCAGTCATCATTACTGCCACCACAGATACAACTCCCTTAGGTGTAGAAAGCAGGCATTATGTGCAACATTGACCCTATACCATATACAGTACAGCTAGCATAGTTCGTGCCCCCACCATGCGCAGTTTTCTCATCAATAATTTCACTGCAAATGTTGCAGTGATATTATCAATGATGTCATCGAAGATGTCATGATTGATGTAATATGTGGGGTAATTAGCAGTGCATGGCTAGGGTGCGAGTTATAGTTACCTTAGGGCACTAGTTATAGTCAGTTGAGATAACTAGAACTATAACTGCTAAATGTCTGTGGTTTTGTGTGTAAAATCTGAACCTAACCATAATGTCTCTGTAACCCTTGTTTTTGTTAGTGAATTTGTATGTTTTTTAAATTCTATTTCCTAACAGTAATGTCCCTGTAACCTTTGGTTTTTTAAGTGAATTTCTATGTTTTTTAATGCTATTTCCTAACGATTATTTATTTTTTATTTACTGATTTTGTACAGCGCATAGCTGCCCCAGCGACGGGGCGTCCCAGCGCTACCCAGGAACACAGACAGGGGACGGAAGGAAAATGTCAAAGAGAAAGCTAGCCCGGAAAAAGCCAAGTCTTTATGGCTTTCCTGAACTCTAAATAGTTCTGCAGTTCTCTAATCCCGAGGGGAAGGGAGTTCCAGAGCCTAGCTGCTAGCACCCTAAACGAACGGCCCCCGGCTCTGGCTCTAAGAACTCGGGGAATACAGACTAGCCTTTTATCTGTGGAGCGGAGAGATCGGGTTGGAATATAAGGCACTAGCAGACTCGCGAGGACCTTCGGGGCTCGATGGTTCAAAATGTTATGGGCCACACATAAGGTCTTGAACTGGATCCTTTTATCCACTGGCAACCAGTGAAGCCTGGACAGAGAGCTAGACACTGGGCAGGATCTTGGAAGTGCCAGTAAGGTGCGAGCGGCTGCATTTTGTACTCTTTGTAGCCACCGGATACAGGATTTGTTGGCCCCCAAATACAGGGCATTTCCATAGTCCAATCTTGACAGGATCGTGGCCTGCAAGATGGTTTGGCGGACAGAGGGGTTAAAGAAACCCAGCAACGGTTTAAGGCCTCTCAAAAGCCCAAAGCAGGTCCCCGCCACGGACTTAGCTTGTGGGTCAAAGGACAGGCTACTGTCAACCAAAAAACCCAAATTCTTGACCACCTCCTTTGGTATCGGGCTGGTTTAAGTTCCTCCGGCCACCACTGCTCGGACCACAGATCCCTATCTTTGCCCAACAGAAGAATTTCGGACTTGCTGGCATTAAGCTGTAGGCAGTTGACTGTCATCCAGTTAGCGACTGCCTGCATATCGTCCTTAAATTTTGCAAGATTGAGATTGCACTTCTTAGAGAAGGCAATCACTAGTTGGGTATCATCTGCATAAGACACCAAAGACAGCCCTCTGCTCCTGGCCATCACTGCCAGAGGTTGGACGTAGATGTTAAACAGCAGGGGGCTCAGGATCGAGCCCTGCGGTACCCCGTGTTTGATAACATGCACCTGGGATTGAAAAGGTGGCACCGTGACCTGGAAAGTTCTATCCTCCAAAAGGAGCGAAACCAGGCCAGAGCCAAGCCCCCAATCCCGATTTCTTCCAACCTGTGCAAAAGTATCACATGAGACACCGTATCGAACGCGGCGCTTAGGTCAAGGAGAATCAATGCCGCTGAACTACCTTTGTCAAGACTGCCGCGGATCTCTTCAAGCACAGCCATCAGCGCAGTCTCGGTGCTGTGACGGGACCTAAAGCCATTTTGGGAGGCATCCAAAATATCGTTACACTCTACGAACTCAGTAAGAAGTGAGTTTACATGGAATTCAGTGGCTTTAGCTAAAAAAGGGAGCTGGAAAATGGGACGATAGTTGCCTGGATCAGAAGGTGCAAGAGAAGGTTTCTTCAGCAGGGGAATGACTTTCGCATGCTTCCAAGCCACAGGTAGGGACGCTGAAGACAGGGATAGGTTAATCAAGTCCCAAGCCATAGGGAGGAGAGCACTATGCAGTTGGCGAAATTGGGCTGGTCTCAGAGGATCATCTGCAGAGCCGGATTTAATCTTTCCACATACAGATTCAGTTTCAGCCAGAGATAGTAACGGAAAGGTGCACAGGGAGTTATTGCCCACAGAGGGTATTTTGGCGGCACAGTGTACTGACTCCTCTAAGACAGGACTAGAAGTAAAATTAGGGATAAAACTATCATAAATTTTATCCACTTTGTCCACAAAGTAATTGGCCAGCTCAACACATTGTGCATTTGAGGAGACGGGAGAGTCGACCTTCAGCGTGGAGCCTTTCATCACTTTGAGAAGCGAAAAAATCGTTTTTGATGGATTCTTGCTGTCTAATATTTCATTGGCAATATACTCAGCTCTAGCTTTCCGGACTGACTTATGGTAAATCTTGATGGAGTTACGATAATTAATTTTGGATTCCTCATCATACGAACGCCTCCAGACTCGTTCTAGTTGTTTACATTTAGTTTTTTCCTTACTTAGAGATTCATTGAACCAGGGGTTGGAGAGCTCTTTTTTCTTCCTCCTATAGAGTTTAGCCGGGATGCATTGATCCAAGGATGAAGATATCCACTCACAAGAAAGAGTAACAGCAGATTCAATATTAGGCGGGAGCTGTGGTTTGCGACTTAAAAGTAGGTCGGAGAATTTACTGAAGTCTAACTTATGCCAGGGTCATTTTAATATAGGCGGGAGCTCTGATTGAGCCATCTTCCCCATACAATGAATGGAAAAGGGAACAAGGAAATGATCAGACCAAGTCAAAGGAATAGGGGAAGGGACAATCAGGGAGCCTAAGTTAGAAAATATAGGATCTAATAAGTGGCCAGCAACATGTGTGCTAGACCGGACTCGCTGGGTCAGTTGACATGCTTCCAAATCGGCTTTTTAAGTGAATTTCTATGTTTTTTTAATGCTATTTCCTAACGATAACATCCCTGTAACATTTGGGTTTTTTCAGTGAATGTCAACAGTTTTTTATTGCTATTTCCTAATTATAACGTCCCTGTAATCTGGGTGTGTGAGTGGTTATGTGGGTTTGTAAGTGGGTGTGTGAGTGTGGTAGGTGTGTCAGTACATGTGTGACTGGCTGTGTGGATCTGTTAGCAGGTGTGTGAATGGCTGTGTGGGTCTGTGAGTGAGTGTGTGAGTGGCTCTATGGGTGTGTACGTGGGTGTGTGAGTATGTGAGTGGGTGTGCGAGTGCCTCTCTGGGTGTGTGAGTACTTCTCTGGGTCTCTGAGTGGGTGTGTGAGTGACTGTATGAGTATGTAAGTGGGTGTGCAAGTGGTTTTCTGAGTCTCTGGGTGGGTGTGCGAGTGGCTGTATGGGTGTGTGAGTGGGTGTGTGAGTGTTTGTGGTAGTGTGTAAGTGGGTATATGAGTGTGTGAGCACCTTTGTGACTGGCAGTGGGGGTCTGTAAGTGGTTTTGTGGGTCTGGCTGTACAGGAGTATGAGTGGGTGTGTGAGTGGTTGCATGGGTGTGTATGTGGGTGTGTAAGTGGGTGTGTGAGTGCCTATGTGAGTGGGTGTGTGAATGGTTCTCTGGGTCTCTGAGTGGGTGTGTAAGTGGCTGTATGGGTGTGTGACTGGTGTTCTGGGTCTCTGAGTGGGTCTGCGAGTGGCTTGTATGGATGTGTTAGTGTGTGTAAGAGGTTGTGTGGGTGTGAAAGTGGGTGGGTGTATGAATGAGTGGGTCTGTGTGTGTATTTTTTTTATTGGGATCTTGATCCATGGATCCATCATGGATTCACACAGGGGCTGCGCTGAGCGCCACGGAGGACCCACGGAACCCTGCATGCCCAAAATATTTGGACAATTTCTTGCCCATGAAGGGTCCCTCACAGACCACTCCATCAGTCCCATGGGGTCAGGGTACCTCTATACGGACCCCTTATATCCTATTTCCACTTTATTCCCCCCAAGAATCATGTCCTAATTGACAAAATGGCTTCTGCAATGTATCTCTCAGGTTGAGGCCAGCCAATCACGGTATTGCTGTTGACGCGTGGATCCCCGGATCCACCGTGGTGGATACCCCATGGATCCGCATCTCTAGATGTACCTAAATCATTTTTCTTTAATAACTTGAAAACTACTGAATAGATTTATACAAAATTACAAAAAGCATTTTTTCTGGACCAAGATCTAACTTTCTGCCAAATTATTTGCAATTCCGTTCAGCGGTTCGGGCTGTAGTCGTGTCTAAAAGCCCTATAGTAAACTGCATGGGGAAACTCATTTTGGGACCCACCTTTTTCCCAGCACCCGCTTGACGAATCACCACGAAACTTGCCAGACAGCAGCTGAAGTGACAAACACACTAGTTGTGAGAATTTTGTGATGATTTGTCAAATGGCTGTAAAGTTATTAGCAAAACAAAAGATGCTTTTCCTATGGAAACTAAGGGCCTGATTTAGATCTTGGTGGAACTACAGTCGTCTTGCCATGGTGGCGGTTCCAAGTACTCTGTCAAGCTGACGGCGGTCCGACTGCAGTATTTAGATGTTGCGGCAATAGACGGTTGACTGTTGCTGCGGTTGTCTTCCCTGCTGGCTAACATACTCCGTCGCCATCATGCCAGCAGATTTGCACTGAGCCAATTTAGATGTTCCCATTGTGCTGGCGGTATTATGGCGGCGGAGTCCTGATGGAGTGAGGCCATGGTGATGTGGAGACAGGTTAAGTACTACTCATCATTATCTTACAACACATATATGTTGTGAATGTATCATAATGTATGTGTAGGCAATGTTACAATGCTCGAGGCGAAAGCAAATATTAAAACACGAATCATAGTGAGACAAGTGACATAGAAGCCTACCTTAGATTCCAACGACAACGAGGTTGCTGAGCATTGTGGTAAAGTAGCTGCAGCACAGGAAGGACCTGGACAATGGAGTTGAAGACGGAAACGGAAGTGGGAAAACGAGGAAAGGAAAGGTAAGTATTCACCTCTTTTTCTTCCATTCTACCAACTTGAGTTTGGAGATTTCCCCTCCACAGTTGCCTCGACGGAAAGGCACATTGTAATCGGGATGTCGGGAATCTTGGCTGGACTCCCTCTGACAGCCGCTTCTGCCTCTGATGCCATAGACGTGGGAGCAAGATTCTGGTGGAGGCGGCGGGACTCTGACAGTCTTCCCTCTATAGACCCACCAGCATTTAAATACAGCGGGCGGACTGCCAGGTTGACGGGCAGGAAGACTGCCAAAAGCGATGGTGGGACCTGATCCACCAACACGTAAATCAGGCCCTAAAAGCCCTAAGTCCTAACTAGAAGTGCCTACTGGTGACTGGTGGCAAATATATATTATTATGAAGGCCGAACATTTTTGATTTTTGACATTACCAGCTACGAGTTTAATTGGACATTGGCCTTTGAGTGGTAGTCGACACGCAGTGTTTGGATCACCATTTCGTTTTATATAATGCTGTATTTAGTAACAAATATTGAGGTCTCGCTGGTCATACAGTTGCATTGTTTGATGGCTGTTGATTTTATAACAATGCGGTTGCACAATTATATGAATATTGGAAATATTCAGCAGGAGTGTGCACATGTTTTAAGTTGTAGTTCGCTCACAGGTGCGAGGTCAAAGTCAGGCCATTATGGCCTTGATACATGCAATCCTGTGATATTTCACAGTTCATTTTCCAGTGACAAGGCGATCGGTGTAGAGGTTCTTTAAAAGAAAAAATATATATGTTTTCATTTATTATGTGTATTCTACAACCGCTTCAATTCATGTGAGCCTTGTAATATTGTGTTTTAACAGACATAATTATAATTCTTGTGCAACCAAATTTGGAAAAGAGACTAGGGAGGGCACTACAATGTTTCTTTTATGTCTATGATACTTTTTATATAAAAACGCGGTGAAAATGGTGCTCTTTTGATTGAGAAAGGCTGTGTGTACAGCCGAAATGCATCTTTCTTGAAGATGCAGGGCCAGAAGAGGCCTGCCACATTAAATTGATTTGAATTACCTTGGTCTTCGTGTCAGTGCTCTCATCTTTTTGGAGTTGGGATCAAATATATATATATATATATATATATATATATATATATATATATATATAATATATGCACGCGCACACGCACACACACACACGCACACACACACACACACACACACACACATCCACCCCCCCGCCCACTTCCAAACCTTCTTTCACCAGTTCAGGAAAAGATGAGCCAGACCAACAGAGTTGCTTCAAACAAATGTACTTGGACAATACAGAGAACACAATGCTTTTCAACCGCACTCGGTTTTGATCATGTGACAATTAGTTGTAATTACGCCTCCATGTAAAATGCAAATGTCGTCATTGTATTTTACAATTGTCATTCCATAATCATGTGCCCTTGATTTAAAAAAAATGGGTTTTCAGTCATTTTTCTGTGTACACCTTGTGTTTTGCAATGTTTTTCAAAATTGTGCACTCATCGAAGTATACGCATGTGACAGTTGTAATTACGCCTCCATGTAAAATGCAAATTTCATCATTGTATTTTACAATTGTCATTCCATAATCATGCTCCGTTTATTAAAAAAATATCTATATATATATCAGTGGTTCCCAAACTTTTTAGACCCGCGGTTCCCTTGACTTGTTGGCCGCGGCTCCCCATTATGTAACTTTTTTTGGAGGGTGGGGGGTGTAAACCCGGCCTTGGGAGTACTTCCATTTTTCTCCTCCGATGAAGGTATTATAATTGTAGATGTCTTCCTATTAGTGTCTGAAAGGGAGAGTAGGATAGATAGTTTGAGTGATGGATTTGTGCTTGATATGGGAATTACAAAGATTTCGTTTACATGTGTTTTTCTGTTGGAATCGGCGAGTCTGACATTGGTATCTGTGCATTTGAAAAGTTCTTTAAACAGCCTGTGACAGCTGCTGTGGTGCTATCCATGAGTCTGTCTGGACAGTCAAATGCCACAGGAATAGTGGGATGGCAAGGTGGGAACTCCAGAGTGAGATTTATCTAGATGCAGAGATACCGGGAAGAAGCATGTACAGTGCTAGTCATCTCATGCATCAGTGCAAACCGTTGCTTCCAGTTAAACAGCGTTAGACAACGAGAACTATGTCAAGTACAGTCTGCTTGAGGAGCCCCAGACCGTAAACTGCGCCGCTTTCAAGGTGAAGATAACTTATCCCCGGATGCTCAAAAATCAAAACACGTGAAGCCTGGGGGTTATGGGCACATTGTAGGGAATGGCATGTGCCTAATCATTGCAAGTATTTCAAAATGCTCTCTCACAGACTACATAGAGAACTGTGTGGGGCATGCATCCAGTAGCGATTACCCTGCCAGCACCAGCGCTGTCCATGTGTTGGGTGAATCTCGTATTGAGTATCTGGTTAGGTGAGTGCCGGGTCATGTAGCAAGTAGTTGTAATGTGGTCTCTTTCTCAGTTAAGGACCTGCAGTATGCTCTATTGGTGCCGAGAGGCGCGTTTGCAAAGTGGTGGGAAAAGGGGTGTGGCCTCCAACCACTTCTCAGCAATCCCACTGTGTGGGGCTTACTCGAGGTAACAGGTGGGCTAGTTGGCCCCTAAGGACCCTCACCATGAAGGGGTCTTCATCCCCCAACCAAGAGCATGGCAGGAGGCGCGTTTGCAGAGTAGTGGAGAAAGTGGAGCCTCCGGGGAGTTGCTGGCTTCGTTTTTATTTTAGGAAGGGGGGCTGTGTGGCCCCCCTTCTTGTGACCCTTTTGGGCCCCGTGGACCCCATCCCCCGGGACCTTACCCATTTTTTAATTAAAATAAAAAGGGAGGGGGGCTGTGTGTCCCCCATCCCGAGGCTGATTTCGACCCGGGGACCCCATCCCCCAGGGATGGGCCTTTTTTTTAATAAAAAAAAGGGGAGGGGGCTGCGAGGCCCCCTTCCCCAGGCCGATTTCGACCCTGGGGACCCCATCCACTGGGGCGAGGCCCTTCTTTTTTTTTTTTTATCAACATTTTTATTCCTTAATGGGAGGGGGGCCAAATCGCCCCCCTCCCGGGCCATTTTCGGCCCCGGGGACCCCATCCCCCGGGGCATGGCCATCTCCTTGGGGACCGCGGGGGTGCCTGAAGCCCCCGGGGTCCCGGCCTGCTCCCGCCTCCTGCGGGAGCCGGCATTGCTATTTACCCCCAGGGAGCTGCTAAGATGCAGCTCCCTGGGTGTAAAAAGCAAAGTGCTCCACTTTGAACAAGCGAGAGCAAAATGCTCTTGCTTGTTCAAACCGGAGCACTTGTTTGCTATGGGATGGCGGGAGCAGTGCTCCCGCCATCCCATACCAAACTGCAATGTACTGGGGTGGGCACCCCCGGACATTGCTGGAGCTGGCCCTGGGGGGGTGGCGGTCCCCAAGGCCATTTGCGGCTCCAGGAAGGGTTGCGCGGCCCCCTACCATTTTTAAAATAGCCCCAGGAAGGTGGTGGTCCCCGGGGCAGCGGGGAGGGGGACGTGGCCCCGCCTTTTTGTATACTAGCCCCAGGGAGGTGGCGGTCCCCAGGGTTGCGTGGGGGGACTGGAGCCCCCCACGCATCTTATTACAGCATAGCCCTGGGAAGGTGGCGGTCCCTGGGGCTGCTTAGTGAATTTGTATGGTCTTTTTAAGTTCTATTTCCTAACTATAATGTCACTGTAACCTTTTGTGATTTTTAGGAGCCCTATGGACCCCCCCAGTTCCCGGGGACCACCACCTCCATGAGGCTACATTAAATAAATATAAGTGGGTGCCACGCAGACCTGCCTGGACCCCTAGGACCACCTCCTCCCCGGAGTAGCATAATTAAAAAAGTTAAGGGGTCCACGTGGACCCCCCCTGGGTCCAGGGGACCACCACCTCCTCAGTACAATATAAAATATATGGGGGACCGCATGGACCGCCGGGCCCCGGGAGCCATCTCCTCCTCGGGTCTAGATTTATTAAATATAAGGGAGGACACGTGGCTCCCCCCGGGCCCCGAGGACCCCCACATCTCTGGGGCCAAATAGTTATTTTTAAATGGGAGGGTTGCTACATGGCCCCCCTCCCTGGTCTGATATTGGCCCCAAGGACTCCATTCCTCAGGGCCCAACCTATAAGTTTTTTTAATTTTAATATGGGAGGGGGGCACACAGCCCCCCTCTAGGCTGTCTTTCGGGCCCAGGAACCCCATCTCCCGGGGCTCAACCTATACATTTTTTTTTTTTAAATAAAGGGAGGGGGGCATGCGAACCCTTCCACAGACCAATTTTGGCCCTGGGGACCCCAGCCACCAGGGCCCAGCCATGTTTTCCAGGATGTTCTGGAGCCTACCCAGGGCATCCAGTGTACAATGGGTCTATGAGGGAGCCTCAAGCCCGCCCGATCCCAGCCGGCTACTGCTCCTGCGGGAGCTGGCAGCTCCCTGCTTGCGGGAGCGATATTTTCATCTGTTTTCTTGCACACATATTTGTGTGCAGGAAAACAGATGAAATCTCCGCTTTCTGCAAGCGGAAGCTGTTTATCAGCTCCCGCTTGCAGAAAGCGCAGTTATGTTTGCTTTGCTTCATGGTAGCTGTCAGCTCCCACAAGGCAAAGCAAACAGGAACCTCCCGAGTGGCACCTCGAGAGGTAGCAG
Source organism: Calotriton arnoldi (assembly GCA_963921515.1). NCBI lineage: Eukaryota > Metazoa > Chordata > Amphibia > Caudata > Salamandridae > Calotriton > Calotriton arnoldi. The sequence goes on from CAWUFW010002094.1 coordinate 2,276,796, forward strand.
GAGCCGGCCCTGGGGATGGCGGTCCCCAGGGCCATTAGTGGATCCACGAGGGGGGCCGTGCAGCCGCATCTTCATCATAAAATTTTCCCCCGGGGAGGTAGTGGTTCCTGAGGTCCGTGACAGATCCCCTACATGCATTTATTTCTGTCCCGGGGAGGTGATGGTCCCCGGGTCTGTGGGGGGGGCGCATGGGCCCCATACCTTTTCACATTATTTGCCCCAGGGAGGTGTTGGTCCCTGGGGCTGCAGGGGGGGCATGCAGGCCCCCCACATCATTTTATATTCATTGCCCCTCCATCATAAACGTTTACCCCAGGGAAGAGGTGGTCTCCGGTGTCCATGATGGACCCCTTGCATGAATTTATTTCTGCCTCGGGGAGGTGGCGGGCCCTGGGGCTGTGGAGGGGGCCGCGTGGCCCACGCATCATTTTACATTTATTTGCTCCGGGGAGGTGGCAGTCCCTGGGGCTGCGGGGGGCCACGTGGCCCCCCCATCATTTTACATTTATTGCCCCAGATAGGTGGCTGCAGGTGCATCAACTTATTTGCCCCATGGGGATGGTGGTCCCTGGGGCTGCGAAGGGGCAGCGCAGGCCCCCTGCATCATTTTATATTTATTTTCCTGGGGAGGTGGTGGTTTCCGGGGCTGTGAGGGGGCCTCGCAGGGCCCCGCATCATTTTACATTTATTGCCCCGGGGGAGGTGGTGGTCCCTGGGGCTGTGAGGGGTCGCATGGGCCCCCCGCATTATTTTATAACAATTTGTCCCAGGGAGGCGGTGGTGCAGGGGCGTGGGGGCACCCCGTGTTTTTATGTGGTGTGAGTGGAGATGGGGTCTCCGGGGCCGTGATCGGCCAGGGCAGGGGGGCCACCCATTCTAAAAATGTCTGACTCCTGGGGATGGGATCCCTGGGGCCAATTATAAAGGAAGGGGGGCCACACAGCCCCCCTTCCTTTATAATTTAAATAAAAGAAAATGCTACCGGTACGACGCTGGAGGCCCAGCTCCCTTTCTGTACCACTCTGGAATTGCGCCTCCTGGCACGGTGCTGGTTGGGGGATTAAGTCCTCTTGGCTGCTGAGGGTCTAATTTGGTCTAGAGAGCATTCAAGAGTCTCTAAGTGGGTCTGAGAGTGGGTGCGTGAGTGTCTGTGTGGGTCTGTGAGAGGATGTATGATTGAGTGTGTGAGTCTTTGATTGGGTCTGATGGAGTGTGTGCGTGAGTCTCTCAGTGGGTCTGTGAGGGGGTGAATGAGTGCTTGAATGGATCTGTGAATGGGTGCAAGAGTATCCGAGTGTGTCTGTCAATGGGTGCATAAGTCTCTCAGTGGGTCTGTGAGTGGATGCAAAAGTGTGTGACTGGGTACATGAGTGTATGAGTGGGTCTGTCAGTGGGTGTGCAGTAAAAAAAGTAGGATGGCACACAGGGCAAGTCCTCGTGCCAGCTCCCCCTATGAAGGTCCTCCTGACCAGCTTGCCTGCAGTTCCCTACCCTCTGCTGCCTTTGTTTTTTTGCCTCCTCTGCTCGTTTTCTGCTCATTTTTCTGCCTCTTTGCTTGCTCCTGCCCTCTGTTTCTCTGGACCTCAGTTCGTATTTTCAGTTCTCCTTACCTGTTCTCTATCTTTGTGGCCAAGTCTAAATACTACACAGAACAAATAAAAAACAGCAAATTACGCGAATAAAACCCTCTTTCAAACTATACAAAATTTGATCACTCCGACGGTAAACAATATAGCAGTCAATAACCAAGATTTCTGTGATTCTTTAGCTTGCTTCTTCCAGGAAAAAGTCATGAAATTTTTTTAAACTTTACTAGTGGTTGTTCTGATAATATATGCAACAAATTAAGAACCAATCCTGTTAGTTTTAAACACTTTGCAGCATTCCCAGCAGAGCAGATTGCAGCGTTCATTCCAAACATTAAAGCAGGATCTCCTCGTGACCCATGTGCTCTGAAGATTGTACATTTAGTTCCGGAAGTTATAGCACTTTGTCTGTCTATCATCTTTTCCGCCATGTTTAAAACAGGGATCTTTCGTACCTCTTGGAAGTCAGAATCAGAGCTTCCTCTCATAAAGAAGCCTAATCTTAATATCTTGGATCCAAACAGTTATCGACCCATATCTCAGCTTCCATACCCAGCCAAACTGGTAGAAAAAAATATGACTCTCCAACTCTCCTCTTTTATTGAGAATAATCATAATTTAGACAAAACTCAGTTTAGTTTCAGACAAAATCACAGTACTGAAACTGCTTTGATTACAGGTACGGAGTAAATTAGAGTGTCCCTTGACAAAGGTGTGTAATGCGGTCCTTATCCTTCTCGATCTATCAGCAGATTTCGATACGGTCAACCACGAGATATTGGTATGCAGACTTTCGAGATTGGCAACATAGCTCTGACCCTATTAAAATCTTTCCTTACGGGATGCCGACAAGTGGTGGCGAATTTAACTCAGACCCATATTTTTTACCTTCTGGGGTTTCCCACAGGACTCATCTCTATCCCCTACCTTATTTAATCTTAATGTTAAACCTCTTGCCTCCCTGATAAAATCTTTTGGCTGGTCATTGGCATCATACGCCAATGACACACAAATTATAGTATAAGAAACAAATAAGAGAGGTAGGGTTTAATTTATATATATAAAAATATATATAAAGGGAGTACTCCTAGTCCCCAAATGGTAATGATAAATAAACAACAAAAGGAGTCTACCCTCAAGGATAGAGAAGTCTGTTCGTTAAGCACAGAGGATGCGCAAGAAATAAAATCCTTTCTAAAAAGACCCCTCACTCACCAACCTAGTTGGTGACATGCTTCATCATTGGGGTCCCACCCGAATAGCCGAATGCTACCCGGGTGTGCTACGACACCTGATTACAGTGGAGCGGGTTGGTTTGAACAGCAGTGGTAGTGTAAAATGAGTGCAAGAAGGTGGTGAATATTAAAAAATAGTCAAAGTTTAACTCCCTACAGGAATTTAATATGGAGTAACTCGACAGATATTAAAAACAGTGTGAGACACTAACCAGGCTAAATTGACCTGTAGTGTCTAAGTGAAAAGACAAGTGATGGTCTACATGTTTCAACCTGTAGTGGGATTACCAGGTTTTCTTCAGGACTGGAAATGGCCCGGGTGGTCTACACGCTCTAAGGTGTACCCAACCCAGGGACCATGAAAAATGCCACACTGGTATTACTCACTGTATGGTGTCCCCTCATCAAATCATGTAAGGAGAAATCTGAAAGAGAAAATTGTCACAAGTACGTGCTGCGCATTAATCACTTGTGTCAATGCATGAACCAAAATGCTCCTCTCGCACAAGAGACAACACCAGTTGAAAAATGATGCATACTCAAGTGTAAAGTGCTATCTCACAGGCACAACCAACACATTCATGCGGTGTAACTGTGACAGACGGTGGTGAATAATACAAAATGATGCCTAGATGTGGTTGTTCAAAAAGTCGATTTGACCGGGAAGAGAACTTCAATAAAAATGCCTATTAGCATAACGACGGGTGCTTAAACATAAGCATGCCGGAGTAACTTTCACACTGCTAATTGTAGGGAAAGGTATAAACAAGCCTATTCGCAAGCGGCGGGTGCTTAAACATAAGCAAGCCGAAGTGACTGCAAAAATATATACAATGGGGAGAGAGAAGGGTTAAAATCTTACTAGAGGCTTGAACCGTCCGTGCCCCATGGGAACCGGGGGAAGGCGCTGGCTCTTAGTCAAACACTGGGGAAATAACGGAGGCTGTGTTACAAAAAGGGGGGGCGAATCATACCTGCGAATGGTGTCATGAAGCAGCGGAGTCCACCCGCGAATAGAAACTTACTTCATCAAACCATGCCACCTGTGTCCGCACCTACTTGGTTGTCCCGCACGGCTCCCCGAGGATATCCGTGTGAGCGGTATGGTGGATTAAGAGCGTATGTGTGGTGTTTCCGGATACGCCCACAACAGCGTGCGGCGCGCGGTGACGTCAGAGAGCTGCGCTGATGTGAGGGGAAACAGCCGCGTTTGAGCAAGTAACGATGTAGATGCTAACAAACCACGTGATTGAAAGCGCTCTGGGGACAAAGCGCAAAGGTGAATGGCCAAATGAGGTTGAAAGGGCCTGAAGTGCTCCTACTGGAGCTAGCGTCAGTAAATTAAAGAGCTATACTTAAGGTCAGAGGTAATGCAAAAATAGGGGTTGTTGAAACAACGGAAGACCATAGTTTGATGTGGATGGTCAGAGCGAAAAAATCAGGCATGGTGTTTATCTATTCAGTACAGAGTTCCATGGGATACCATCGTCCAGTCCCTCTTTTTGTGTGGAGAGCCTATAGACCCAGCGCTGCTCTTTCTCGAATAGTCGCTGGGACATACTCCCAATGACATGCAATGGACTATTATAGAGCAAATGAGACCTGGTGACAGCACGCAACAGCGACTATTCGAGAAAGAGCAGCGCTGGGTCTATAGGCTCTCCACACAAAAAGAGGGACTGAACGACGGTATCCCATGGAACTCTGTACTGAATAGATAAACACCATGCCTGATTTTTTCGCTCTGACCATCCACATCAAACTATGGTCTTCCGTTGTTTCAACATCCCCTTTTTTTGCATTACCTCTGACCTTAAGTATAGCTCTTTAATTTACTGACGCTAGCTCCAGTAGGAGCACTTCAGGCCCTTTCAACCTCATTTGGCCATTCACCTTTGCGCTTTGTCCCCAGAGCGCTTTCAATCACGTGGTTTGTTAGCATCTACATCGTTACTTGCTCAAACGCGGCTGTTTCCCCTCACATCAGCGCAGCTCTCTGGCGTCACCGCGCGCTGCACGCTGTTGTGGGCGTATCCGAGACACCACACATACGCTCTTAATCCGCCATACCGCTCACACGGATATCCTCGGGGAGCCGTGCGGGACAACCAAGTAGATGCGGACACAGGTGGCATGGTTTGATGAAGTAAGTTTCTATTCGCGGGTGGACTCCGCTGCTTCATGACACCATTCGCAGGTATGATTCGCCCCCCCTTTTTGTAACACAGCCTCCGTTATTTCCCCAGTGTTTGACTAAGAGCCAGCGCCTGCCCCCGGTTCCCATGGGGCACGGCCGATTCAAGCCTCTAGTAAGATTTTAACCCTTCTCTCTCCCCATTGTATATATTTTTGCAGTCACTTCGGCTTGCTTATGTTTAAGCACCCGCCGCTTGCGAATAGGCTTGTTTATACCTTTCCCTACAATTGAAAGTGTGAAAGTTACTCCGGCATGCTTATGTTTAAGCACCCGTCGTTATGCTAATAGGCATTTTTATTGAAGTTCTCTTCCCGGTCAAATCGACTTTTTGAACAACCACATCTAGGCATCATTTTGTATTATTCACCACCGTCTGTCACAGTTACACCGCATGAATGTGTTGGTTGTGCCTGTGAGATAGCACTTTACACTTGAGTATGCATCATTTTTCAACTGGTGTTGTCTCTTGTGCGAGAGGAGCATTTTGGTTCATGCATTGACACAAGTGATTAATGCGCAGCACGTACTTGTGACAATTTTCTCTTTCAGATTTCTCCTTACATGATTTGATGAGGGACGCCATACAGTGAGTAATACCAGTGTGGCATTTTTCATGGTCCCTGGGTTGGGTACACCTTAGAGCGTGTAGACCACCGGGCCATTTCCGGTCCTGAAGAAAACCTGGTAATCCCACTACAGGTTAAAACATGTAGACCATCACTTCTCTTTCACTTAGACACTACAGGTCAATTTAGCATGGTTAGTGTCTCACACTGTTTTTAATATCTGTCGAGTTACTCCATATTAAATTCCTGTAGGGAGTTAAACTTTGACTATTTTTTAATATTCACCACCTTCTTGCACTCACTTTACACTACCACTGCTGTTCAAACCAACCCGCTCCACTGTAATCAGGTGTCGTAGCACACCCGGGTAGCATTCGGCTATTCGGTGGGACCCCAATGATGAAGCATGTCACCAACTAGGTTGGTGAGTGAGGGTCTTTTAGAAAGGATTTTATTTCTTTGCGCATCCTCTGTGCTTAACGAACAGACTTCTCTATCCTTGAGGGTAGACTCCTTTTGTTGTTTATTTAACACAAATTATAGTCTCACTTGCAAAAAGCACAAGCCATTCTGGTGGCATTTTCAGAAACTGCATGAGTGCTGTCAGCAAATGGATGGATTGTAATTGCCTGAAAATAAATTCTGCAAAAACAGAGGTCATCCTGTTTGGCAATGATATGTCCATTTGGTCTCTGGACTGGTGGTCTCTGAATTAGGCACTCCGCCGACGCTAACTTCAAAAGTAAAGAATTTAGGGATATTGATGGATAGGGAGTTAAAATATAAAGACCCAGTTAATAAGGTCACCTCCACTTCTTTCTACATACTTAGAATCATCAAAAACAATTGCAGCAGATCTCTTGAAATCTATAGTCCTTGCCTTAGTTTTATCGTGACTGGACTACTGCAATGGTCTATATGTACACCTTCCAAAAGGTTCACTTAAGAAATGACAAACTCTTCAAAATGCTGCTGCATGATTCTTACTAGAAATCCCAAAATCTCAATCGGCTAAATAAACCATTAGGCAACTTCATTGGCTCCCGGTTAGCCATTCTATCATCTTCAAGGCACTCTGCCTAGCATACAAGACCTTGTACGGAAAAGCCCCATCTTATTTTAAGAAAAACTTAGCATGGTATTTACCTGCCAGAACCCTCCGTTCCAGCACAGCTAGATTCATAAAGGAACCTTCAGGAAACAGCTTAAAACTTGGCTTTTTAACCAATGAGCTTATAGTTGTTCAAATTTAGGACTTTGATGGTTAATCCCTGTTTTGAACAGCGCCAAGACACCTCCGGGCATTCGTGCAGTTTAGAAGACGCTTCAGACATTCATTCATTCATTATGTTGCCTCTTTCTGCTCGTTCTGCCCATTATTTTGCCTCTTTCTGCTCGCTCCTGTCCTTTATTCTGCCTCTTGCTGTTTGTTTCTGACCTCTTGTTTTGCCTTTTGCTGCTCGTTTCCCACCTCTATTTTGCCTCATTCTGCCTGTTATTTTGCCTCTTTCTGCTCACTCCTGACCTTTATTCTGACTCTTGCTGCTGGTTTCTCACCACTATTTTCCCTCTTCCTACTCGTTTATGACCTTTATTTTGCCTCTTTTGCTCCCTTCTAACCTTTATTTGATCTCTTTCTGCTCCTTTCTAACCTTTATTCTACCCCTTTCTGCTCGTTTTGACCTTTATTCTGTCTCTTGCTGCACGTTTCTGACTTCTATTTTGCCTCTTTGTACTCTGTTTTGACCTTTATTCTCCCTTTTTCTGCTTGTTTCTGACCTCTAAGTTGCCTCTTTCTGCTCGTTTCTCCCCTTTATTTTGCCTTTTTCTGCTCGTTGCTGACCTTTATTCTGCCTCTTTCTGCTAATTTCTTACCTTTATTCTGCCTCTTTCTGCTCATTTATCAAGGACTCGAATTGGCCCGTCACATTTTCTGATTCTCGAAATCGCCAGAGCAAAGGTAGTGTCCATCCTGGCCTACGGCACTGAGGCACTCCGAGAGAGAGAGAGACCTTGGTCCTGGCCAAAACAGTCACTCGAATTTACAGGCAAATCTTTCAGCTCCCAGGTAGCACCTCCCCAGCTCAAAGCAGGCTTGAGTTCGGGCAAACAAAACAGTCTTACTCCAGTAGGGCATCCTTTGTCATCTTCTGCTATAAGTTAAAAAACTTGGAGGCAAATTCCATCAATCGCTATTTATGGGAAGAGATTAGAAAAGCCACGCTCGCCGGCTTGTAAACATCTCAACAACACTGTTGAACAACTAAGCCTGGGGGAACTATGGTTAACAACTGTTAGCCAAGATCAATTCAAGAAAACAGCAACAAAATCCTCCAAAATCCTAGCATCACTTGAAAACAGTGCTACTTTAGCTAAAAGGTCACACTGATGGTAGTCCTAAACAGTTACACAACCTTGAAACCTCAGCAATACCTTTGGGGAAGCACTAAATCCCAGGATAAAAAGGACATTTTTGATCTGTTGAATGGGTGAACTTCCAACATTACCGCACAGCAAGCCTTGGTTGAGGACACCCGAGGAAACGGCCTGCAGGCTATGCGGCAAGGCTACAGAAAACTTGGTCCATAGCATCTGCCTTTGTGACAACACCCTGGGCATTCAGCGGAAATTTCTATGGCCGCAATGGAATCAGCAAGGGGTGCGTGCTTGCAGGGTGGCTGTCCTGTCCTGCTTCCGCGCTTCAGATCAGGGCCCAATTGCCAGAACTGTCAAGTACTTACAAAGGGTCGAGAAGGCCCTCAAAATGGCAGCACAATAGAGTTGGGTTAACTTGACCTGTTGCTACAATCAATACTCACTTTAACCCTGATCAGCCCCAATCTCTCCTCCGGGCCACCTGCCTTATCCTCCGTTTGATCGACAAAACCCCCTTTGACACTGGATTGCTCTTCGTAATGTTTTTATTTACTCGGCCATTTACTCCAAGAGACTCGTGCACAATTTTTTTTTTTATTATTTCTTCTTTTGAATATTTTAATTTTATTCCTGGTTATTTATTCCATGAAATTGCACTTGACTCTCCTTTTTCTTTTTTTTAATCGCTATCATTATACAATAATTTTTTAGGATTACTTTTATTGTTAAGATTTTAAATAATCGAACAATAAACTTTCTTACTACTGCTCATTTATCACCTTTATTTTGCCTCTTTCTTCTTGATGCTGACCTTTATTCTGCCTCTTTCTGATTATTTCTCACCTTTATAATGGCTTTTGCTGCTCTTTTCCCCCAAAACTGCAATGGGAGCTTCAAGGCCCCACGTTCCCAGCCGGCTCCCTGCCTACTGGGGGAGCCGGCATTGCTCTCACATGAAGGGAGATGCTGAAAATGCAGGTCCCTGCATGCGACAGCAGTAGTTTCATCTCTTTCCCTGCCTAGGTACAGGACCCTCTGCCTTCAGAGGACAAAGGATTTATGGGTATAAAAAGGGGGACCCAGACCCCAGAACTTTAGATCACTTCTGGAACAACAAGACAAAGCTTTGCCAAGGAGAAGAACCAAGGAAGCTCCAGGAGTTTGGACTGCCCCTCTGCCAGTGTGCTGTTTGCTGGGTTGGCCTGCAGTGGTCTTCATTGCCAATGAAAGGAGAAGGAACTTTCAAAGAACCTTCATCATCATGCAGAATATTTCACCAAGGGCTTGAACTAGAGCTTGCCTCCTGCTGAAGTCTCAGGGCTACAAGACTTCACCACCAGCTCCCTCCTGAATTCCCTTGCTGGGGATTCTGTCTGCAGAAGCCTGCGTGTCGCTGGGAGCTGGAAGCGCGACTCAACGAGAAGAAGCGTGTCGCTGTCGCAGCTGTTGCCGTCGCATCGCCGGAGAAGCGTGTCGCCGCCGCAGAGGCCGCCGCCGCATCACCAGAGAAGCGTGTCTTCGTCACAGCTGCCTGCCGTCACATCACCGGAGAAGCGTGTCGCCACCGCAAGGGTCGCCGTCGCATCACCGGAGAAGCGTGTCGCCGTCGCAGCTGCCTGCCGTCGCATCACCGGAGAGGCGTGTCGCAGGGCCTGTGTAGGAGAGTAGGATCTGCCTCTTATGTTGCCCCCACTTTTTTTCTGATGTTAGCACTGGTTTCTGGCTATAGTCTGGCTGGGTCCCTGCCAATCAGGGCCCCAGCCTCTCTGTTCTCTCTAAACGACATGGAGTGCACTCTAGGTGCACTAGTGATTGGATACTGTGGTGCCTTATGAGTCCCTAGTATATGGTACCTTAGGTGCCAAGGGCATAGGTACTTCACAGGCCTCCCAGGGGCTGCAGCATGTGTTATGCCACCCCTGGGAAGCAGTCTAAATCTGACACCACAGGCCTGCTACTGCAGCCTGGGTGAGGTGGTGTTAGCACCCCTCACTGAGATATAGGTTTCCTATATCTCTCCTGCACACACATATAAACCTATCAGTCACCCCTAAGGCAGGCCCTATCAATCCTGAGGGCAGGGTGCTTGGCTTCTATGTGAGGGGGTGCCTCTGCATGAGCAGGGCCCCTCTGCAGTTCTCAGAGTCCATTCTCTGGTGCTGTTTGTGGATGCAGTTAAACCATATACTATTTAAGTGCATTATATCCTCGCGGTAAATGCTAACTTTGGAATGGCTGCATCAAAACATGTCGTGTTTGGTGTCAAACATCTTGGAATACTACCCCCCCGCCAATCTTGGCGGCGGGAGTAGCATTCCACCCTTCTAGAGGATAAGACATGTACATGCTGTGGAAACGCGGTAGAATCCTAAAGAGCCCTGGCATCACAAAATGGATGCCACCAGTCACAGACACTGGGCTGCCCTCCTGCTGATGACCGAAACTCGCAGTGGAGGAAGCCCAACAATAGGCATCCTGTCACAGGGAGGTGTAACCACCTTCCAGACAGGGTTTAGTGTATTGGGGCTGGGTGGGTGCACTCTTAGAGTGCTTTGAAGTCCTGCACTGGGGAGCAGAAGGCTCCTCTGTGCATATGCCAGTTCAAACCAGCTCAGGGGCTACCTGCCCCTGCTCTGGCGCGAAACTGGACAAAGGGAAGTGGGTGTAGCCACCCCCTCCCTTGACCCTCCCATAGGTGGGGTCATAGAGCTAGTCCATCCCCTCTTTTTAGTATAAGAGGGGGAACCTTGCCATTGCAAAGCAGATAACCCCTGGACGACGCTCTACAGAAGAATCCTGGCCCTTCGACGTTCCACTACCTTTGGAAGACAGAAGAATCTCCCTTGGAGTCAAGGAGTGACTCCCCTGCTTGGCAGGCACCAAAAACGACAACGACGGTCGCAAACTACGCCGCTCCCGCTGGAGTCCGAAGTCCCTGCAGCCCAAGAAGTGGATTTCCTGACCTCTCCCAGGCCATCGTGAGTCCCCAGCGAAGCTGAGGCAAGTGGACCCCACGAGTAACGAGGAACCGCGACCCCTGGGTACCGTGCACTATTGTCGAGTGCAACCCCTTCACAATGTTCTACGAACTTGTGCTTTGGACCACGTGTGGTCCCGACCTCCAGCAAGAATCCCTCCGAAGATCAGAGGCCTACACCGTCCCGAGTGACCGTGGGCCCCTGTTGAGTGATTCCGCCCGAGGTGTCTTCGCGATCCCTTGCCCGCTGGCTTGTGGGTCCCCAGAAGACTTCTTAACCAAACCAAAGGGCTCCCTGGTTGCTCCAGGCCTGCCCTGACTTACCCTCGCTGGGTGAGTCCCTCAGACCTTGCTGGTCTGCGCCATCGACTTTTCTTCATCTCCCCGAGACTTGCGGCTGCCAAGGCTTGTTGGCTCCGATCGAGTTGCCAACACCGCAGTCAGCTGCAGACGTCGAGGGACACACCGAATCCAGCTCCTGGTCGTCGTCGACGCCTCCTGGACCACGTGGCTGAAGAGTCAAGGCACCTGCAACCGACCTGAAGCGACCGACGACGGTGGGCATCCATCTTCCTTGCCCGGGTCACTGCCAAGTGACTTTGAACACTGTCCCCTCTGCTTTCAGGTCATCCTTCTTCAGAATCCAGGCTTGGATTCCACCGGACACTTCTTCAGCTCCCGCAAGCAGCAAGTCTTCTTTGTTCGCCATTGAAAACGACGCCGCGACCCGACACCAAAGGACACCTGTGCACCCGGCTTCCCTGGGTGAGGTAACTCCAGCACTACGGTGCTCCTGTGGGTGTGGGCCCTAGAACTACTTACCCTGTAAGTGACTTGCTTGTAGGTTCTCCCGAAGTATCCTAAAACTCTTTATTTCCAACCGCGACTTGCCCCATTGAAGTTAACGGCGATTCGCGCCTGTGTATCCACACTGCACGCGTCCCCGTGGGTCCTTTACTTACCTGCCTTGGGTGGTTTCGTGAGGCCCCAGCACTTCTGAAGGCCCTAGGCCTTGTCTCCTTGCAAGTCGTTGTTTCTAAGTCTCTTACTTAGTATATGGTCTGGTACGCCCCTAGGGCCCCAGCCATATTTTGTGCTTAACTTATTGTGAAACGTTGATTTGTGCATATGTTTGTCTTCTAATCTCATAAAGAGATTAGTAGAGAGTTATTTAGAAATAAATACATATATATTTGATATATATACCTGTGTGGTGTCTTTTCATTTGGTGATTCAAGAGATTATATGGTAAAACAAGCTGCTTTACATTCCTCCGAGACTTAGCCTGAAGGCTGCTCTCCACAGCTACCACTAGGATAGCTTTCTTTAAAAGGTTGTCTTAAACCTATCTACCATAAGAGTCGATTTGCCCTGGTGCAAGGTGTCCACTTTAATTAGTGAACAGCATATACCAGGCCAACTTCTCACAGCCTGTCTCGCCTCCAAAGTACAGAGTTCGCCGCACGCCCGTCAGGCGTGCACGCATCATCTTCACGTCGTCGCATCGCATCAAGGGCGCACTCTCATCGCATCGCACCAAATCGTCGCATCGCATCGAGGCGCCTGCTCGCCGCATCGCCCTCCCTGCAGACCCTTTGTTTGTTTTGCGTTACGCATCCAAGGTACTTTTGTGAGAAACGTGTCGCATTTATCATCAACTTGAACTAAGTTACTTCTACCATCTTTAAGTCTATTTTAAGTACAGTATTGTGGATTTTTGTCGTTTGTGGTCTTGTGTTAAGTCTATATAAAGAATACTTATTTTTATAAAACCTGTGTGGTGTCCATCTGTAGTGTTTTCACTGTATTACTGTATGTGCTCACAAATGCTTAACACACTGCCTCTGAGATAAGCCTGTCTGCTCGTGCCAAGCTACCAAGGGGTGAACAGGGGTTATCCAGTAGTGTAATCCCCTTTCCCTGTCTTAGAAGCAAGGGTCCCTATTTGGACAAAGGTGTATACCATTGCCAACTAGAGACATTGGTGGTCAGCGGTGAGGATTCTGGACTTGCATTTGTGACTCATATACAGTGATTGATGTACACTACTATTGAGTACAGACCAAACGCAACCACATACTTTTTTTTGGTAGAATTTTTTTCTCCTTGGACTGTTATTTTTTCTGAGAACTGCCAATTCTTACTACCATGAGCTGACCAGCATCTGTTGCATCTATGGATCTAGATTTTGAGGAAGAGAGGTTGGAAACCTACAATGTGAAACAGCTAAAGCACTTTTGCAAAAAATTTACAATTGCTACCCCAGGCATTGCCAAAAAGGATGAATACCAAAAGGCGCTGAGGGCCTGGGTGGAAGCAAGAAATACCCCTGATCATGTGGTGGAGCCAGTTGGGGATGCTGAGGGGCAGCTGAATATACCATTGATTCCAGCCAGGGCAGGGGTACCGTCCCCGCCTGGCAGTAGCGTCTCTTCCTAAGGCCCGTCCCCAGGAGAGCTGGAAGACAGGGAAAGAGACAGGGCGCACAAGCTGGAGATGGCCAGGCTCAAATTGGAGGGTCAGAGGGGCCTAGAGAATAGCAGGTTGTCCGTGGAGAGAGCGAGAATGAGGTTGGAACATGAGAGAATGTTGAGGGAGTTAGAGCTCAAAGCAAAAGGCTTAGAAATCAATCCCTCTGGTGGCAGCGCACCATCTGTGCCTGCAAAAAGCAGAGTCCATATCCCAAAAAGCATAGTCCATATCTCATAGGCAGTGGTTTGCAGCCTATGAGATAGCAATGTTGGCCCCCCCCGGGTCCCTGAGAAGGATTGGGGAGCGGGGTTGTGGGGCCGCTTTGTGAGTGAGGGGAGGGATACATTGTTAGACCTACCCAGTGAGAATAGGATGTCTTATGCCCACATGAAGGAAGCCCTGATAACAAGGTATGGTTTGACCCCAGAACTCTATAGACAGAGGTTCAGGAATTGTAAGAAGCTGGAGGCAACTACCTGGGTGGAGTATCAGTCTTTCTTTTGCAGAGCTATGGATGGTTGGGTGAAGGGTAGCAAAGTGGATACTTTTGAAGCGCTCTATGATTTGTTTGCATGGGAACACTTGTCTGCTAATTGTTTTCCAGAGCTACGCCCGCACCTTATTGATAGCAAGTTAACTAACCCTAGGAAGCTTGCTGAGGAGGCAGACCACTGGGTCAGCACCCGGATCCACAAGGGTCACGTGGGAGACTTCGCCAAAGGTGGGTAGGGTGCCCAGCAGAAGAGTGGGGGGGACAAGGGTAAACAGAGGGAGTTCCAGAAAGGGCCCCAAAGTAATTCCCAAGGGAACCAAGGGAAGGGTTCCCAGCCTCCCCCTGAGAAAAAGCAAGAGGCCCCGACAGGTAAACCTGTTCACAGGGGCCCCTCTAAGTGCTTCACGTGTGGTCAAATGGGCCACCGTTGGTATGATGCACAGTGTCCCATGAGGGATTCCAAAGCACCACCATGTGCACCACCCCGTCAGATGGCGAGTGTAGCCCTGGGGGGGGATGAAATGGGTGCCCAAGGTGGGTGGGGTCCCGCAGAAATGTCCCTTGTCTCGCTAGGAGACTTTGAAATGGTCCCTGAGACCCAGCTGCCTGATAACACTAAGAAGTATAGGCAGTGGGTGACCATCAATGGCCATAGGGTGGAAGCTCTCAGAGACACTGGGGCTAGTGTGACAGCTGTCAATTGCCGGCTGGTGTCCAGAGAGCAGGTTATACCCCATGCATTCTTCCCTGTAGTTGCCGTGGACAACTCGCAAAGCCAGTGTGAGGTGGCTCAAGTTCCCTTTGAGTGGGGGGGGGGGGGTGTCTCAGGTACTCTTCAAGTAGCTGTGAGGCCAGCCATGCCTGTTGATTGTCTGTTGGGCAATGATTTAGAGAGCTCCCCCTGGGCTAAGGTGGAGAGAAGGTCTCATTTGGAGATGTTGGGTCTGCCTGAGTGGGCGTGTGTGACCACTCGGTCTATGGCAGCCAGTAAGGGTGTTGAAGAGGTTCTGGAGCCTGAAAATATGGCCCAGACCCCTGCCTTAAAGAGAAGAGGTAGGGGGCGCGGGAAACTGGCCCCCATAGTTCCCACGGTCCAGGAGGAGGCAGACCTTCAGGGGGATGCCCTGGAACCTACAGGGGAACAAGTGGCCGAACTGGGGGACCTGCCTGAGCTGACCCATTGGCAGCAAGAAGGAGGCCCCCCCAGGGAGGAATTTTGTGAGCAGCAGAAGAAGTGCCCTTCTCTTGTGAGTTTGCTGCAACAGGCCACAAACCAGGCAGCAGGTGATCAGTCTGGATCACATTGGATCTACTGGGAGAACGACCTCCTGTATAGCGAGCCTAAGGTTGCTGAGCCTGGGTCAGCCCATGTGCTGGTGGTACCCCAGCGCTTCAGAGCCTTCCTACTGGGTTTGGCTCATGATGTGCCTTTAGCTGGACATCTGGGGCAGAACAAGACCTTTGAAAGGCTTGCCACCCACTTTTATTGGCCCCAGATGCGGAAGAGTTCAGACACTCATTGTAGGACTTGTCAAACTTGCCAGGCAAGTGGGAAAAGTGGAAGGAAGCACAAGGCTCCTCTCCAACCTTTCCCTGTAGTCAGTACCCCCTTTGAACAGGTGGGCATTGACATTGTGGGGCCACTGGACCCCAAAACAGCCATGGGCAACAGGTTTATCCTGGTCTTGGTGGACCATGCTACCCGGTACCCGGAAGCCATCCCTCTCAGGACAGTGACGGCCCCCATGGTGGGACGTGCACTGATGGGGATTTTCTCCAGTGTGGGGTTCCCCAGAGAGGTGGTGTCAGACCGTGGTACAAACTTCATATCAAATTATATGAAGTCCCTGTGGCAGGAGTGCGGTGTTACCTATAAGTTCACAACTCCTTACCACCCCCAAGGTAATGGGCTGATTGAGAGATTCAACCGGACCCTTAAAGGCATGATCATGGGTCTTGAGGAACTTATGAGGCATAAGTGGGACGTCCTCTTGCCATGCCTGCTTTTTGCTTACCGTGAGGTGCCACAGAAGTCCTTAGGGTTCAGTCCCTTTGAACTGCTGTATGGTCACCCGGTAAGAGGACCTTTGAGTCTGGTCAAGGAAGGCTGGGAGCAATCTCCCAGGAAACCTCCCCAGGATGTATACAGTTACATGGTGGCCTTCAGGAACCAGACTAGGCGATTCAGACAACTCGCTCAGGCGAATCTGAAAGCCAGCCAGGAGGAAATGAAGCGGTGGTACGATCAGAATGCCACTCTGATTGAGCTTCAACCCGGGCAGAAAGTTTGGGTCATGGTCCCTGTAGAGCCCTGTGCGCTCCAGGACAGGTGGACCGTACCATTTGAGGTGGTGGAGCGCAAGAGTGATGTCACCTACCTGGTGAACTTGCGGTCTCCTAGGAACCCTTTGCGGGTCCTGCATGTTAACCGCCTGAAGCCCCACTTAGAAAGGCCCGAAGTGGGCATGCTCCTAGCGACAGATGATGGAATGGAGGAGGAGACCGAGCCTCTTCCTGACCTCCTGTCTGCAACAGAGCAAGATGGGTCAGTGGATGGTGTCAGCCTCTCTGCCACACTGACCCCTGAACAGCAGCAAGATTGTCGCCAATTGTTGGGACAATTCTCTGATTTGTTTTCCCTGGTTCCTGGTGTCACTGAGTGGTGCGTCCATGATGTGGATACTGGGGACAGTCCTCCTGTGAAGCACAAGGCTTACAGAGTGACTGACGGGGTCAGAGCTCACATCAAGGAGGAGGTCTCCAAGATGTTTGCCTTAGGGGTGATTGAGTCCTCTCATAGCCCTTGGGCCAGCCCAGTGGTCTTGGTCCCAAAAGCTGCCGCGCCTGGTGCCACACCCGAACTCCGGTTCTGTGTGGACTACCGAGGACTCAATTCAGTCACCAGGACTGACGCGCACCCCATCCCCAGAGCTGATGAGCTCATTGATCGGTTGGGGGCTGCCCAGTACCTCAGCACGTTTGATTTAACGTCTGGGTACTGGCAGATCGCCTTAACTGATGGGGCCAAAGAGAGGTCGGCATTCTCCACACCAGATGGGCACTACCAATTCCGGGTTATGCCCTTTGGGATGAAAAATGCCCCTGCCACCTTTCAGAGGTTGGTCAACCAGGTGTTGGCTGGACTGGAGGATTTCAGTGCCGCCTACCTGGATGACATTGCAGTGTTCAACGCCAGTTGGGAAGAACATCTGCGCCACCTCTGGGAAGTGTTGATGGCACTGCGAAAGGCAGGCCTCACGATCCAAGGTGAGTAAGTGCCAGATCGGGCAGGGTTCTGTGGTGTACTTGGGGCACCAGGTAGGGAGCGGCCAGGTGGCGCCCTACAACCCAAGATTGATACCATCCTGGCATGGGAACCCCCAAGACCCAGACACAGGTGAGAGCCTTTTAGGACTCACAGGGTACTACTGGAGGTTTGTCAAGGAGTATGGCAACATTGTTGCACCCTTGACTGAGCTGACTCCCAGGAAGCAGCCCAAGACAGTGAACTGGACTGACACCTGTCAGAAGGCTTTTGACGCCCTGAAGACTGCCATGTGCACAGCACCCGCGCTTCAGGCGCCCAACTTCTCAAAGGAATTCATTGTCCAAACAGACGCTTCAGAGCATGGTGTGGGGGCTGTTCTATCACAGATTAATGAGGAGAGCCTAGACCAACCTGTAGCCTTCATCAGTAGAAGGTTACTTCCACGGGAAACGAGGTGGAGTGCAATCGAGCGTGAGGCATTTGCTGTGGTCTGGGCATTGAAGAAGTTGAGACCATACCTGTTTGGGACTCACTTCCGGGTTCAGACAGACCACAGGCCCCTCAGATAGTTGATGCAGATGAGGGGTGATAATCCAAAGCTGTTGAGGTGGTCCATTTCCCTACAGGGGATGGACTTCACGGTGGAACACCGCCCTGGTACAGAACACGCCAATGCTGATGGTCTGTCCAGATTTTTCCGCCTTAGTGAAGAGAACTCCCAAGGGGTTGGGTAGTTCTCCCCACATTTCAGCTGGAGGGGACACGTGTTAGACCTGGTACCATTGGCGTGAGTCTCCCTTCCATTTTTTCACTGATTGCCTCCTCTGTTTTTGATATGTGTTGCTGGTTTAGATACTTTGGGCACTGTACCCCTGCTATTCAGGGCCACAGTGCAAGTGCTCCCTCTGGTAAATTGATGTATTGATTAGTGACTCCATGATTGGATTATTTGATTTACTTGTCAGACCCTAGTATAGTGCACCATGGGTGCCCAGGGCCTGTAAATCAAATGCTGCTGGTGGGCTTGCAGCACTGGTTGTGCCACCCACAGAAGAAGCTTGTAAAGTGTGTCTCAGGCCTGCCATTGCAGAGCCTGTGTGCAGTCTGTGACTGCTATGTCAACTTGGCAAGTGCACCCACTTGCCAGTCTCTAAACCTTCCCTTTTCTACATATCAGTCACACCTAAGGTAGGCCCAAGGGCAGGGTGCATTGTATGTAAAAGGTAGGACATGCCCTGATGTGTGTAGCATGTCCTGATAGTGAATTACAGCCAATTTCGTTTTTCACTATTGCAAGGCTACCTGTCCCCATAGGCCAGAATGGGCAGCTTGATTATAACATCTTATAGTCCTAACTGATCCAGGGAACATGGTAGAAATTCGAATTTAGTATGCCTGAACTCAGAATGGTAAAATACATCTTTTAGTGAAGTTGGTTTTAACATTCTGTGTTTGAAAATACCACTTTTAGAAAGTAGGTATTTTCTTGCCTAACCATCCAGCCTGCCTCTGCTAGCTTGTGTATTGTATGTCTGGATTTGTGAGTGACAGGGGCTGGGGGGCTCCAGGAGACAGGGTGAGTCAGCACTAGGCTGAATAGACCTATCTGCATGAGGAGTGGTGGGAGGAGTAGCACCTGGGCCTGAATAGGGCTGTGCCTGCCTTCCACAATGCTGGCTCCACCTCCTGTGGTGTGTCTGATGACCCTGGCCCACACTGACAAAGGAAGAAGTTGTGCACTGGCAGAATCCACCCAGAACTGGTTTGGACTAGGTACAGGACCCTCTGCCTTCAGAGGACAAAGGGTTTATGGGTATAAAAAGGGGGACCTAGACCCCAGAACTTTAGATCACTTCTGGAACAACAAGACAAACCTTTGCCAAGGAGAAGAACCAAGGAAGCTGCAGGAGTTTGGACTGCCCCTCTGCCAGTGTGCTGTGTGCTGGGTTGGCCTGCAGTGGTCTTCATTGCCAAGGAAAGGAGAAGGAACTTTCAAAGAACTTTCATCATCTTGCAGAATATTTCTCCAAGGGCTTGAACTAGAGCTTGCCTCCTGCTGAAGTCTCAGGGCTACAAGACTTCACCACCAGCTCCCTCCTGAATTCCCTTGCTGGGGATTCTGTCTGCAGAAGCCTGCGTGTCGCTGGGAGCTGGAAGCGCGACTCAATGAGAAGAAGCGTGTCGCTGTCGCAGCTGTTGCTGTCGCATCGCCGGAGAAGCGTGTCACCGCCGCAGAGGCCGCCGCTGCATCACCAGAGAAGCGTGTCTTCGTCGCAGCTGCCTTCCGTCGCATCACCGGAGAAGCGTGTCGCCGTCGCAGCTGCCTGCCATCGCATCACCGGAGAGGCGTGTTGCAGGGCCTGTCTCGCCTCCAAAGTACAGAGTTCGCCGCACGGCCGTCGGGCGTGCACGCATCATCTTCACGTCGTTGCATTGCATCAAGGGCGCACTCTCATCGCATCGCACCGGATCGTCGCATCACATCGAGGCGCCTGTTCGCCGCATCGCCCTCCCTGCGGACCCTTTGTTTGTTTTGCATTACGCATCCAAGGTACTTTTGTGAGAAACGTGTCGCATTTATCATCAACTTGAACTAAGTTACTTCTACCATCTTTAAGTCTATTTTAAGTACAGTATTGTGGATTTTTGTTGTTTGTGGTCTTGTGTTAAGTCTATATAAAGAATACTTCTTTTTATAAAACCTGTGTGGTGTCCATCTGTAGTGTTTTCACTGTATTACTGTTTGTGCTCACAAATGCTTAACACACTGCCTCTGAGATAAGCCTGTCTGCTCGTGCCAAGCTACCAAGGGGGTGAGCAGGGGTTATCCAGTAGTGTAATCCCCTTTCCCTGACTTAGAAGCAAGGGTCCCTATTTGGAGAAAGGTGTATGCCATTGCCAACTAGAGACCCCCAGTTCTAACACGTTCCCTTTCAGAATATTGTCTGCACACAGGATATAACCTTCAGTTATTCTACCATACATACACTCAAAAATAATTAATTTACTTTATAAAAAAAAACTAGAAGTTCACTGAAGTAACCAAAGGTTAAAGTAATGCTATAGTTAGGTGCCATTAAAGCATTTGTTTTAGTTTTAAAAAATACCTTAGAAATTCACTGAAAAAAACAAAGGTTGAAGTAAAGTTATAGTAAGGTGAATTTCTCAGTGCCAACATGCACTTTTTGAACTAAAACAATACACAGAAATTCAGCAGTTATAGTTAGCAGTTCGAACTGTAACTTGCGCCCCCGACATGCACTGCTTATGACCTCACATAAGACATCGCTCGTGACATGTTCTATGACATCACTGATATCTCCTTTGAGAAAACAGATGTTTTTATCACACCTAACAATAAAGTTACTTTAACCTTTGTTTTTTTTTCAGTGATTATCTATCTGTCTATCTGTCTGTCTGTCTATCTGTCTGTCTATCTGTCTGTCTGTCTGTCTATCTAGCTGGTGGGGTGGCAGTTGCTTTATAAATAGAACCAGATCTCAAAAGGAAATAATAGTTTTGGGGTGGTCTGTCAAGCGGGGGCTGAGAAAAGGGGAGGTTCTAAAACACGCTTTCTCCATGCAGATTCCCAGAGAAAAATTGAACAGTGCTACAGCCAAAACGAGTAATTAGAATTATACCAAATTTTGCAAAAAGCTAGATTTTTACACATAATGCTTGCTTTTAGGCCTGGTGTTAACCAAGATCTTTTAATTTTACTAAAATGTGTATAATATACTTAAATATAAGGGGTTTCAGCCACCTCTCTTTATCTATTTTTCTGTTGTGATGTCATTCACATTTTGCTTCCCCTCATTACAGCATATAGCATGGGGCAAAGGGTCAGCCTACTTAAGACACCGGGTAACTTCACTTTGAGGGACTGCATTTTTCTCTCTCACAGGGATCACATCCACACACAAGCTAGCTCCTTTCAGTGCCACTGTTTTTGTTTTTACTTTATAATTACTTTAGTGTTCTCTTTATGTTTAGAGCCTGATGTGACAGTAGGAAACTTCTGATGCACATTCCATCTTTATCAGAACCCATCTCCTGCCAGTGCTGTTGTGGTGTTTTGCTTTTCTGACTGTTGCTATTTCACATCATACCAGAATGTGTCCGTTTGAAACTGTTCTGTATAAAGTGATCCTCTTTTTACTTATTACTTTCTCTCGTGCTTTCATTCCGTCTTTCTTTCTGTCTGTCTGTCTTTCCTTCTTTCTGTCGATCCTTCCTTCTTTCTTTCTTTCTTTTTCTTTCCTTCCTTTTTTTTTTGTTTTGGTTTCCTGCTTTCATTCTGACCTTATTTTTCTTTCTTTCTTTTTTCTTTCTTTTCTTCCTTCTCATGTTCTTTCTTTTTCTTTCTTTCTCTTTTTGTGTCTTTCTTTATCTTTCTTTCCTTCTTTCTTTCTCTCTCTCCTTCCCTCTCTTTCCTTCTTTCTTTCCTTTTTTCTAGCCTTCTTTCTTCCATTCTTTCTATCTTTCTCTTTCTTTCCTTCTTTCCTTCTCTTCTTCTTTTGTTCTCTCTTTCTTTCCTTCACTTTCCTTCTCTCTTTCTTTCCTTCTCTTTCGTTCTCTGCTTCCTTCCTTCTCTTTCGTTCTCTGCTTCCTTCGTTCTCTCCTTTACACTTTCTTTCTTTCTTTCTTTCTTTCTTTCTTTCTTTCTTTCTTTCTTTCTCAAAGGTAAGTGGCTTGCAGCCAATGCCAGACGGATTTACTTTTTTATGTCTGTGTTAGCCAAAGCCTTTTGATATTAGGGTTTCAGCCACACTTCATCAATTTGCCTGTGGTTGGTGTTATTAACATTTTTCTTCCATCCACTCCAGCATTGAGAGAAAACAGGGCTTGTTGCAGATGTCCCCCAACTTTTTGCCCCCATTTTTGACTGATACTGGTGTTTTCTGATTCTGATTGTGCCCTGGGTGCTGCTAACCAGGCCCCACAGTCAGTGATCTGTGTATAAGGTATATGGTAATTAAGAGTAATTAAAATTTGTACTGACAACCTACCTGTAAGTCCCTAGCATATGATAGGATGTGTCGGCTTAGAGGCGCAGTAGATTTAATGCATTGAATTGTGCACTGCTATGGTGACTGCTGTCATTTTACAAGCCAGCCCAGCCTTGCAGGCTACTTTTAAAATAAAACTAGGTCCATATTCGACTTTCAATCAATCAATCAATCAGTCATTTGTAAAGCGCACTACTCACCCGTGAGGGTCTCAAGGCGCTGGGGGGAGGGGTGCTGCTACTGCTCGAATAGCCAGGTCTTGAGTAGCCTCCTGAAGGTTAGTAAGTCCTGGGTCTGCCGTAGGAGGATGGGGAGGGTGTTCCAGGTCTTAGCGGCGAGGTGGGAGAACGATCTGCCGCCGGTGGTCGCTCTTCGAATGCGGGGGACGGTGGCGAGGGCGGCGGAGCGGAGCGGAGCTGGCGGTTCTGGGTGTAGAAGGTGAGTCGTCTGTTGAGGTATGCCGGTCCGGTGTTGTGGAGTGCCTTGTGTGCGTGGGTGAGGAGTTTGAAGGTGATCCTCTTGTTGACAGGAAGTCAGGGCAGGTTTCTCAGGTGGGGTGTGATGTGGCTGTGGCGAGGGATGTCGAGGATCAGGCGTGCAGAGGCGTTCTGTATGCGTTGTAGTAGTTTCAGGAGTTTGACCGAGGCTCCTGCGTAGAGGGCGTTTCCGTAGTCCAGCCTGCTGCTGACGAGGGCCTGGGTGACCGTTCTTCTTGTTTCGGTGGGGATCCACCTGTAGATCTTGCGGAGCATGCGGAGGGTGTTGAAGCAGGAGGACGAGACGGCGTTGACTTGCTTGGTCATGGAGAGTGTTGAGTCGAGGATAAACCCCAGGTTGCGTGCGTGGTCGGTGGGTCTCGGTGCTGCTCCCAGTGCGGTCGGCCACCAGGAGTTGTCCCAGGCTGAGGGGGTGGAGCCGAGGATGAGGACCTCCGTTTTGTCCGAGTTCAGTTTCAGGCGGCTGTTCTTCATCCACTCGGCGACGGCCTTCATTCCTTCGTGGAGGTTGGTTTTGGCGGTGAGGGAGAGGATCAGCTGGGTGTCGTCGGCGTAAGAGATGATGTTGAGGTCGTGCAGTCGGGCGACGTGGGCGAGCGATGCCATGTAGACGTTGAACAATGTCGGGCTGAGGGATGATCCTTGGGGTACGCCGCAGATGATCTCGGAGGCTTCGGAATGGAAGGGGGGGAGGCAGACGCTCTGGGTTCTGCCGGAGAGGAAGGAGGTGGTCCATTCCAGGGCCTTGTCTCGGATCCCTGCGTTGTGGAGGCATGTGCGTAGGATGCGGTGACAGACGGTGTCGAAGGCGGCTGATAGGTCCAGGAGGATGAGGGCAGCGGTTTTGCCTTTGTCCAGCAGGGCCCTGATGTCATCGGTGGAGGCGATGAGGGCAGTTTCGGTACTGTGGTTGCTGCAGAACCCGGACTGGGACGGGTCCAGGATGTTGTTCTCCTCGAGGTAGCGGGTCAGTTGTCTGTTGACGGCCTTCTCGATGACCTTCGCCGGGAACCGGAGCAGGGAGATGGGGCGGAAGTTCTTGAGGTCCCTCGGATCTGCCTTGGGTTTCTTGAGTAAGGCGTTGATCTCGGCGTGCTTCCAGCTCTCCGGGAAGGTCGCGGTCTCGAAGGAGATGTTGATGGCCTTGCGGAGATGGGGTGCGATGGTGGCGCTAGCTTTGTTGAAGATGTGGTGTGGGCATGGGTCAGACGGAGAGCCGGAGTGGATGGTGTTCATGATTTTGATAGTGTCGTCGTCGTTTATGTTGGTCCAGGTGAGCAGGGGATCGATGAGGGTGGTGGGCGTGGGGTCTGAGGTGTCGGTGGCTGTCGGGGCAGTCAGGTTGTTGAAGCTGTCGTGGATGTCTGCAATCTTGCGATGGAAGAAGGTGGCAAGGGAGTCGCACAGGTCTTGCGATGGTGGGATGTCGTTGGTGTTGGAGCTGGGGTTGGAGAGTTCCTTCACGATGTTGAAGAGCTCTTTGCTGTTGTGCGTGTTGTTGTCGAGGCGGTCCTTGAAGGAGGTCCTTTTGGCGGATCTGATGAGGTGATGGTGTCTGCGGATGGCGTTCTTGTGGGCTGCGTAGCTGTCCTGTGTCTGTTCGCGGTGCCAATACTTCTCTAGTTTTCGGCAGGTTTGCTTGGAGGCCTGGAGGTCCACGGTGAACCAGCTGGCTTTAGTGCGTCTGTTGGAGGGTTTCTTGATCGGGGCGAGAGTGTTGGTGCAGTCGTCGATCCATCGCCTGAGGTTGCGGGCGGCGGTGTCGGAGTCGATGGGGTCGGTGGGTGGGCTTCGGGCGAGGGTGGTGTTTAGCTGGTCTTCGGTGACTTTGCTCCAGCTGCGGTGGGTGATCTGTTGAGTGCGGTGGTGCGTGGTGGGTTTCCGGAAGGTGAAGTGGATGCAGCGATGGTCGGTCCAGTGGAGTTCGGTGGTGTGGCTGAAGGTGACGTGGGAGCTTGCGGAGAAGATGGGGTCAAGCGTGTGGCCGGTGGAGTGGGTGGGCATTGTGACGAGCTGTCTGAGTCCGAGGTTGTCAATCAGGGTGGTGGAGTTGGTGTCATCGTTGTTCTCGAGGTGGAAGTTCAGGTCTCCGAGGAGGATGTAGTCTGTGGAGGCGAGGGCGTGCGTGCTGACGAAGTTGGCGATGGAGTCGCTGAACTGAGGCCGGGGTCCGGGGGGTCTGTAGACGAGAGATCCTCTGAGGGTGGTGTTGGGATCAGTGTGGATCTGGAAGTGCAGGTGTTCGGCGGTGCTGAGGGTGTCGTCGGTGCTGGTCGAGACCCTGAGGGTGTTGTGGATGATGGCGATTCCACCTCCTACTCCGTTGGTGCGGTCCCTGCGGGTGATCTTGTAGCCGTCCGGAATGGCTATGGCGATGTCGGGTGCCGAGGAGGCGTTCATCCAGGTCTCTGTCAGGAAGGCGACGTCTGGGGAGGATGTGTCGAGCAGGTCCCAGAGTTCGACGGCGTGTTTGCGTGCGGAGCGGGTGTTCAGTAGTATGCATCTGAGGTGGTTGCGTCCTGTCACGGTGGGCAGTTTGGCGGCTCGGAGGCTGGTGAAGCTGCAGCTTCGGCAGGAGAAGGGTCCTTTGGTGTGCTTCGGGGCGGCCAGGAAGCAGGTGTGCGGTCGTCCGGTGTTGAGTGCGTGGAGGCTGCTGGTGTCGTAGCGGCGTCGGGTGTCGCGGCGATCGCGGGGGCCAGGGGGTCTGGCGCTGGGCGCCTTCCAGGCGCGGACGGGCACAGACGGGCTTACCTTAGGCGCGCCAGCGGTGCGGCCGGCATTATAAGGGGAGGTGGGAGGGAGGAGCAGCTGGGAGGCGGGAGGACGAATGGGCAAGCAGGGGGCGGGGCTGCAGGGAACGCAGTGGCGGGAAAGAAAACGGGCGAAAAACGGGGGCACGGAGAGAGGGCACCAGCGGGGGCAAGGTGAGGGGTACAGAAGGCAAGGCAAGGGGACAGAGAGGCCAAAAGGAACAACAGAAAACCAAAACAAAAAATCAGCAAAATGACAATTTACAGAGAACGCAATACAGGCAACTCAGGCAGAGGGACCAAGGCTACGGCGGTGGTAGAGAGCAGAGGGACACGGCCACACAGGGGTGCTGTGCGGCATGGGGGAGCGACCTACCTGAGATCAGGGTCAAGGGTCGCTCTCCTCACTGCGCAGCGGCCGGCATTATAAGGGGAGCTGGGAGGGAGGAGCAGCTGGGAGGCGGGAGGACGAATGGGCAAGCAGGGGGGCGGGGCCGCAGGGGACGCAGCGGCGGGAAAGAAAATGGGCAAAAAACAGGGGCACGGGAGAGGGCACCAGCGGGGGCAAGGTGAGGGGTACAGAAGGCAAGGCAAGGGGACAGAGAGGCCAAAAGGAACTGAAAACCAAAACAAAAAATCAGCAAAATGACAATTTACAGAGAACGCAATACAGGCAACTCAGGAAGAGGGACCAAGGCTACGGCGGTGGTAGAGAGCAGAGGGACACGGCCACACAGGGGTGCTGTGCGACGTGGGGGAGCGACCTACCTGAGATCAGGGTCAAGGGTCACTCTTTGGAATTAAAGGTACTTCCAAAGTCTTAAACTACCTTATTTTTACAAATAAGTCACCACTAAGGTTTTCCTTAGGCACCCCAGGGTTAGGGTGCCATGTTAAAGTGTGCAGGGACATTATAAAATATGTTTTACATGCCCTGGTGAGGGAAAAACTGGCAATTTCGTTTTTCCCCATTGTAGTACATTAGCTCCATAGGCTAACATGGGAAGCCTTTAGTTAACATTAATACATTTATTTATTTTATTTTTATTTTATTTTTATTTTGAGAGTTTTATATAGCGCTGGCTAGACCCAGATGTATCAGAGCGCTTTACATGAGAAGATAATATAACGCAAACATGGCATACAAGTAGATAAAAAGATAAAGAAACAACGTGTGAAATATACAAAAACAAAATAAATATACAGGTGCAAGAGCTATACACTTCAAGTAACTAGGTATATGATGTTCGGGGTGGACAGATAATACTGGACAAAATGTAACATGGTGATTGGAGATCAGGTGCAGGTCACAGGTTAGGACCCCCAATGATAAGTGGGCCAAACATGGCGTATAAGTAGATAAAAGATAATGACAACAACATGTGAAATATACAAATCAAGTAGATAAACAAATCAAACAGTTAGATAAACGAATCAAATAGATAAACAGGGGCAGGAGCTATACATATCAAGTAATTAGGCCGATGATGTTCATGAAATGGACAAATATTACTGGACTAATATAACATGGTGAGATTGGAGATCGAGTGCAGGTCACAGGTTAGGATCCCCAATAATAATTGAGGAGGTGGATTTTGAGGTCTTTTTGAAGCTGAAATAGGAGGGGTTGCAGCGCAGGTTTTTGGGAGGGCATTCCAGATGATAGGGGCATTCCCAGAGAAGGAGCGTGATTGTGTGGCTTTCTTTTTATGCAGTGGTGTTATAAGGAGGAGGGAGTTGGTGCTTCTCAGGGGTCGTGTGGTGCCCGCAATGAGGAGTTTCTTGGAGAGGTACTGTGGAGTGTTTTGGTGGAGGACTTTATGAGTGATGCAGGCAGTTTTGTATGCAGATCTGCCTTCAATAGGGAGCCATTTAAGAGATTTGAGGGCCGGGGATATGTGATCGAAGCGTTTGCAGTCTGTAATGAGCCTGGCGGCAAGGTTGAGCACAGCTTTGATTGGAGCAAGGTGGACCTTGGGGATTTTGTTGAGGATAGCATTACCATAATCAATACGTGAAAGAACAAGTGACTGAACTACAAGTTTAAAATCATCGGTGGGTATAAAGGGTTTGATTTTCTTGAGGTGACGGAGAGTGAGGAGGGCTCCTTTAGCAGAGTTTTTGATGTGGACGTTCAGGGTAAGGGTGTTGTCGATAGAAATACCGAGAGATTTGACGGAGTTGGACAAGGTGAATGAGCAGTTGAGTGCGTTAAGGTCAGAGATCCATGATTGAACGGGGAGCAGGTTGTTTTTGGGGGAGAAGAGAATGATTTCAGTTTTATTAGGGTTAAGTTTGAGATGATTGGAGTGGAACCAGGTTTGGATTTTGGTGAAGGTGTTGTTCAGGTGTAAGATGTCGGCATGAGTTTTAATTTTGTAATAGATTTGGGTGTCATCGGCGTAGAGGTGGTAGTTGATGCCTGCTTGTTTAAGAATGAGGGTGAGGGGTTCCATAAAGAGGTTAAAGAGGGAGGGAGGGAGAGAGAATAGACCCTTGGGGGACTCCAAGGGAGACGGGAGAGGGGTTAGAGAGACAGTTTTGAATTTTGATTTGCTGAGTTCGGTGTTGTAGGTAGGAGACGAACCATTTGTAGGCAGTATCATTGAGGCCGAAACGGGTCCTAAGCACATTGAGTAGGGCTGAATGGTTGACTGTATCGAACGCTGCGGAGAGATCAAGGAGGATAAGAAGGCAGGTCTCGCCATTATCAAGTGAGTGGTGGATGTCATCGACGACATTGAGCATTGCCGTTTCGGTGCTGCAGCCTTTCCTGAAGCCTGATTGAAAGGGATCAAGTAGGTTGAAGTTTTCGATGTGTTTGTCTAGTTGTAGTAGGACACATTTTTCAAGGACCTTTGAGAGAAGTGGGAGGTTAGTGATGGGGCGGAGATTGTTTAGGTCATTGGGGTCAGCATTGGGGTTTTTGATTATGGGAGAGATTTGTCCAAGTTGAAGGGAGGTGGGGACACAGCCAGTGGAGAGAGAGGTGTTGATGATTGTGGTCCAGTATGGGGTGATGATGTGCTTAAGGGCAGGGACAAGGTTAGAGGGTAAGGGGTCTTTTGTGTGGGAGGACGGTTTGAGATTACCAATTATTTTAAGGACTTCTAGCTCAGTCACGGGAGGAAGTTGAGCAGGGAGGCATTGTTCTTTAATTGTGAGTTAGGGGAGTTGGTTTCCGGAGAGGTAGCAGGGTCAGCTGGTCGAGGGGATGTGGGGTAGGCATTTGAGGTGAGGACGGGTTTGCATTGGGAGTTGGAGGGGAGCTGTGTGGAGCGGAAGGATTGATCAATTTTGGCTATTTTTTCTGAGAAGAAGTGGGAAATTTCTTCACATCTGGCTGAGGAGGCGGTCAGATTAGGAGGTGCGGGGGAAGTTTGGTTACGAATGATTTTGAAGAGTTCCCTAGGTTTGTTTTTGGCATGATCAAGTTGAGTGCGGAAGAAGGAGGCCTTTTCCTTGAAGATGTGTTTTTTGTACGTGGATCTAGCATGTCTGAGGAGTGCAAGATGGGCGGGAGAGGGATGGTGTCTCCAGGTTCTTTCCGACAGTCTCAGTGACCGTCTTTCGTTATTAATGCAAAAACAACAGTTGATGGACAGAATGCAGAACAATGTCATACATTCACCCCAGTACAGAGATCTGGGCCTAAATCCATCGTTTTTTTGCTCACCATGCCATTCCAGTTTGAACCCAGCCATATGCAAATCAGTCTTGACCCTGTGCTGGGGTGAATGTATGACATTGTTCTGCATTCTGTCCATCAACTGTTGTTTTTGCATTTGTTACCCCGAGTGGGACGGGTATGCCCAGACGTGGGTCCCGTGCTCTCCATGCCACTGGAATCAAGCTATCCTGGCTGAAGAGGGGTGAAACCCCGAAACCGGTCCTAGGATGCTTGTTTCCAGTCCAGGGAGGACCTGGCTTGGCAGTTCGGGCTGGACTGTTCCCATGAGGCACAGGGTCAAGACTGATTTGCATATGGCTGGGTCCAAACTGGAATGGCATGGTGAGCAAAAAAACGATGGATTTTGGCCCAGATCTCTGTACTGGGGTGAATGTATGACATTGTTCAGCATTCTGTCCATCAACTGTTGTTTTTGCATTTGTCACCCCGAGTGGGACGTGTATGCCCAGACGTGGGTCCCGTGCTCTCCATGCCACTGGAATCAAGCTATCCTGGCTGAAGAGGGTGAAACCCCGAAACCGGTCCTAGGATGCTTGTTTCCAGTCCAGGGAGGACCTGGCTTGGCAGTTCGGGCTGGACTGTTCCCATGAGGCACAGGGTCAAGACTGATTTGCATATGGCTGGGTCCAAACTGGAATGGCATGGTGAGCAAAAAACGATGGATTTAGGCCCAGATCTCTGTACTGGGGTGAATGTATGACATTGTTCAGCATTCTGTCCATCAACTGTTGTTTTTGCATTTGTCACCCCGAGTGGGACGGGTATGCCCAGACGTGGGTCCCGTGCTCTCCATGCCACTGGAATCAAGCTATCCTGGCTGAAGAGGGGTGAAACCCGAAACCGGTCCTAGGATGCTTGTTTCCAGTCCAGGGAGGACCTGGCTTGGCAGTTCGGGCTGGACTGTTCCCATGAGGCACAGGGTCAAGACTGATTTGCATATGGCTGGGTCCAAACTGGAATGGCATGGTGAGCAAAAAACGATGGATTTAGGCCCAGATCTCTGTACTGGGGTGAATGTATGACATTGTTCAGCATTCTGTCCATCAACTGTTGTTTTTGCGTCTTTCTTTATTAAGCTCGGTATTAAACCAAGAGTTGGAGGGGGTGGTTCTTTGGTTTTTGAGTTTGGGCGGGGGTAGTTGGTCAAGAATTCCAGTGACAGTATTGTTAAAGTGTTCAGTGAGCTCATTGGCATTTTGTGAGGGGGGAATGAGCAGAAGTTGAGCTTGGAGTTTAGACTCAAGAACACCCGGGGGATAAGTTTTAGATTTCTGGTCAGTTTCTTAGGTCTGTTAATTTTGGAGGTGGGGAGATTTGCATTGGTAGCAATGGTGAACAGTATAAGGTGATGGTCGG
This sequence comes from Calotriton arnoldi, assembly GCA_963921515.1. Classification (NCBI taxonomy): domain Eukaryota; kingdom Metazoa; phylum Chordata; class Amphibia; order Caudata; family Salamandridae; genus Calotriton; species Calotriton arnoldi. The sequence continues at coordinate 2,307,269 of CAWUFW010002094.1, forward strand.
ACCAGTCAATGGGGACGATATTGGTCACGGAGTCCAGATCTTCGTTGGAAAGAATGGCGTCAAGGATGGCTCCTTTGGTGTGTGTCGGGGACAGGCATAGTTGTTTGAGTTCATTGATCTCAAGTAGATTGGTGAGGAGGGGGATAGTGGGATCATCGGTATCGTTCCAATGGAGGTTGAGATCCCCAAGAAAGAGATTTTTTGAGTTGGATAATGAGGATTGTGTCAGGAGCTCAGATAAGTCCTTGATGAAGGGCTGGGGGGCCCGGAGGGCGATAGATGTTGTGTAGACGAATTGGGTGGGAGTTTTGGGTTGTCAGTTCAGCTTCCAGGTATTCGCAGGAGGAGTAGCCAGAATTATTGACAAGGGATAGCTGAAGTTCATTTTTAAAGATAATGGCTAGACCACCCCCAACTCTGTCAGGTCTATCTTTTCTCAGAATAGAGTATCCCGGGGGGAGAGTAGGTCAAGTATGCTCGTTGAGTGGTCTTTGAGCCAGGCTTCTGTGAGGAATGCAATGTCAATGGATTCACTCAGGATAGTTTCCGAAATTTCCGTGGCATGTTGGACTGCGGAGCGACAGTTGACAAGCATACATGTAAGTGGTGTGGGGTTGCATATGGTGGGTGGGCAAGTGTGGATCGACATGAGTTGAGGCGGTGGTCTGGGGGAAGCGGGGGAGGAGGGGATTCTATTAGTCCCTAAGATAACAGGGATGTGGGAGTAGGGGAGTGGAGAATTGGTGGTTGGTAAGCTAGGAAGGTAAGAGTTGCATAGGTCGGAGAGGTCGGACGGGGAGAGATGGTTCGAGGTGCGGTGAGGTCTATGAATACGGCAGCGGAGAGGAGTTGATCTCCAATGATTGTGTTTGGTGTTAGCGATTTTCGGGGGGAATTTTTGGGGGGGATTTTTGGGCAGGGCTGGGTGGGGATTTTATGGTGAGGGAGGGTTCTGGAGCTGTGGGAGATAAAGTCTTTCCTGAATTGAGAGAATTTAGTAATCAAATTAGATAGGTCAAGTTCGATGTTGTGTAGGCTCTGGGCAATTAAGGTGAGGAGAGGTATTGAGGCGGGGTGGGGTGGGTTAGTTACGGAGGGTGGATTGATGTGTGTGGGTGGAGATAGGGAAGTGAGTGTGGAATGAGGGGTGACGGGGCTGTTAGGTGTGAGGGGTTCGGTAATCAAATTGGATAGGTCAAGTTCAGTGTTATGTAGGCTCGTGTCAATTGGGGTGGAGGGGGGTACTGAAGGGGCGGCGGGGGTAGGGAAAGATCTGGGTTAGTTGCAGAGGGTGGACTGATGTGAGAGGGGGAGATAGGGTAGTGGGAGTGGAGTGAGGGGTGACGGGGCTGTTAGATGGGAGGGGTTCAGTAATCAATTTAGATAGGTCGAGTTCACTGTTGTGTAGGTTCGGGGCAATTAGGGTAAGGGGAGGTATTGAAGGGGCGGGGGGAAGGGAATGATCTAGGGGTAGGGAGTGGTCTGGGTTAGTTGCGGAGGGTGGACTGAGGTGTGAGGGGGGAGATAGGGACATGAGGTTAAGAACTTCAGGAGATGTGGTCAGAGAGGATAAAAGGGCATAGAGTGAGTGGAGAGCGGATATATAGGGGTGGGGGGGTTGTGTATTTATCGGGGTTGGGATAAAGGATTGGGAGGCAGAGTTAGGAGGGCCTGAAGGGGCAGGATAGGGGGGATGGGGAGGAGAAGAGGGTGTACGGGATGGGTAGGAGGAGGGGGGTGAGGAGTTGTGTTAGGGGATTGAAGGGCAAAGACGGTGGAGTATGTGAGTAGTTGGGTAGTTGGGTGGGGGGGGAGGTTGTGGGGTCAGGCAGAGGCGGGGTTGTGGGAGGGGAATGATAAGTAGATGGAAGGGATTGGGGGCAACCGTTTTTAGTGGAGGGGTCCGAGGAGTGTGAGTTCCGGGTGTTAGGTGGAGAGAGGAAAATTAGAGGGGGATGAGAAATAGGTAATGTTGGTTGGGGGATGCCATTTGCTGTAGTGAGGTCCAGGGAGGGTGATGGTGAAGTCGATTGTTGGAGGATGGATTTAGCTGGATGGTTGCGGGTGGAGGTGAAGTGAGGGGGAAGGGGGGAGGGAGCGGTTGGAGGGGTGTTATTCAGTAGGGGAGAAGGAGTGTTAGGCGCTGAGTGGACAAGGCGGAGAGACATAATGCTGAAGTGGTGTTCGAAGATGGAAAGGTGGGATACCGTGGCTTGTATGAGGATGTTACCTGTTTTGAAGATGGAGATATCAATATCACCAAGAAAGGCTGGGGAGGGAGTGGTGGATATTTTGAAACCATATGGTATTTTAATTGATTTAGAGATTGGGAGGTGTTGTAGGAAGATGCTTTTCCATTTGGAAGGATGTTTGGAGTAAAAGATGTAGTTGGTTATAATGGGGGAGGTGAGGCTGAGGTAGTTATCAACAATGAGTGTTTCAGGGTTACGGATAAGGAGTTTATGTTTGAAGTTTTTCTTGGCATGTTTGGAGAGATTGGGGGGGTAGAGAATGGTCCATGAGTTAGGGCCATGTTTGGAGAGCGTAGGGTCCTGGGGGTGATGGTCAATGCTGTGAGGGGGCATGTTGGGTAGACGTGAGAGGAAGAGAGAGTGGGGAGAGGGAGGTTAAGGAAATGGGGGGTAGAACAGGAGATGAGGATTGGGAACCAGGGGGGGCACTGGGAGAGTTGGGGGTAGAAGTAAGGGGGCTAGACAAGGAATAGGGTATACAGGCGAGGAATTATAAATCGACTAAAAGGAGCAGATCAAATAGATAAACAAAATTATATTGACAGCATGGACCAAATCTAATATATAAGCAGTCGGCACAAATGGAACAGATCAGTATACCAGAAGCAAAGTTTGCAAACAAGTAGATAAACAATCGGCAAGTACGCGCAGATCAGTAGAAGACAGCAACAAAGCTTGCGAGGGCGTGGAATGTCTAAATTAGAGAGGGACTGCCGTAATAGAGAGTAATACAAAAATAAAATAAAAATATGGAAAGAGTTAGGGGGACATATGAATAAATCAGTGAGCCAAGAATATACTAAGCGGTAAAAATGTTTGAGTAAGAAGAATAGAGACAACAATCAATAGAAACAATTAGAAAGGGAATACCTGAAGGAAAGCAAGATAGTAAGATATAAAAATTAGAGTAAGAGGATAGAGTTGACAATCAATAGAAACAACAACAATACTTGCGAGGGCGAGGAAGTTCAGAGTTGGAAAGGGAATGCAGGAAGGGTCACATAAGATTCACAGAACAGATACATAAGCAGTGTTGAGGGACAACATAGTGCGGGGTCGGAGGCATCTCCATTTTGTAGAGTTTGAAGAGATGAAGTGACTGTCTTGTGACAGGAGGTAGGTTAGGGAGATATATTGAGCTTGTTACCCAGGTTGATATATTGAGCTAGTTGTTGTCGTTACAGTGCAGTCATATTTCTATGACCAGCAGTTTTCCTATCTCCCAGAGGGAATATGTCCTCTTTTTACTACTGTTACTAATTTATTTATTTATTTATTTTATGCGTTTTATATTTAGCGCGGACTTTACCCGAAGGTGTCAGAGCGCATCACAGGAGGAACAGGCTATCATTTGACAGGAATGAGCTAAAATACTGCATCAAAGTATAAAAATAATAGTTACAAACAGCCGCGGTCCGTGCAGGTAACAGTGGTGGGGCCGGGTGGGGGGGTTTCGGGGGACGATGCTGAGGGAAAATTAAATAAATAATGAATTTTCCCTCTGTCGGAATCCCACCCACCCGGCCCCACCGCCACACCGCTGTTACCTGCACGGACCACAGCTGGTTGCGAAAACTCCAGCAACTTGCCAAGGTTGAATTTATTATAACTATTGCAGAAAAGTAGTTTTAGAACTGCTTTCCTAAAGTTACCCAAGACCAGCTCTGTAGCAGCCTCTTCTGATTGGCCAGCCTTTGACTGGCTGAGCCAAGCTACCTTAATGAGGTGTGAAGTGGCCTGTGCTGAAACAAAGGAGACGTTTGGTAAGAGGAGATCAGCAGCAGCAGAGGCAAGGACAGAAAGGGAGCTGGGTAGCCAAACTGGTCTTCAAAGAGGGAAAGACACTTAAGACAGGACCCAGGCTGACTCCCACTTCCTGCACCCCCAGCGAGATGGGAGCCCCTGTAATTGAATTAGGAGAGCGGCTGGAAGGGGAGTGTTAGGGAAAGTTAGCCACACCTGTGGGTTAGCTTAGCCAGACCTGAACCTCCGGGAGAGATTTACTCGATTTTGGATTTTTGTGAACACTGCTTTCTGGGACAAGAAAATGCCACACTTCAGGGAAAGTTATCATCACAGAGGGCACCCTGCACTCCATTGGTCAGGGGTACCCCCTTCGTTCCAGCCACGAAACCTGGTTAAATATAGGAGAGCTGCCCAGGAACTCATATCCTTGCCTGGAAACATCAGAAAGAAGAAGGACTGCCCTGCTTGCTGAACTCCTGGTCTGCACCAAGAAGGAATGCACTCTTAAGGACTGGACCTGCTGCACACTTTGGGCTTCCCAACAAAAGGTTTTTGCCTTGCTTTAAAAGTTTGAGGAGTGGACTCCCTGAATGCAATAGGTACAAAAGAGCTGCATCAATTCCACCAAGAAAAGCCATGCAGACCAACATCCAGTGGACTTTTAAGGATTTGTCCAGGTGCATTGTGGGACATTGTAGTTCCAACTCTCCAAGGAACAACTCAGAGCTCCTGGAACCTTGGCTGGTGTTGTGGACACTTCAAGACCCCAAAAGGACCTTCTGGAAGAAAATCCAGAAGTTTGGAATCATTTGGAGGATTTTTGGCAAAAAGCTCCATAAGCTGACTGACCCCTTGTTGAGAGTCAAGCCGGTGACACCAAACCTCAACTCTGTCTGAACTTCAGGTTTGCCCTGCTGAAAGCTCTGGAGCTCTTTGCCGTTGATGACGAGAACCAAGACCTCCAGAAATCACCGAGATCTCGCGCTGAAGCAAGTCACCGTCACCGAACCGCAACCTGGCCTGCCGTGGAGACTCAAAAGTGACTAGGTGCAAAGGTACAGTGGCGGCTCCTCCGCTAAGGTGGAGGAGCGTCACCCCACTGAACAAAAGGAAAAATAATATGATAATAACTATCGTTATTATCATGTTATTTTTCCTATAGCTGTCAGTAGCTCTCGGGCGGGGCGGAGCTGGCCAGAGTAGAGGAGGAGTGGTGTGCACTCCCTAAGGCAGACCAAACAGTTCATGCGCACTTTGCATGTTCCTACCAGGCTGCATTACACAGCCTGGTCAGGAACATGCACAGGCTCCCTGTTCTAGTCTGAGCGCAGATCCACGGAGCTCAGACCAATCACAACGCTGCATTGCTGTGTTGTGATTTGCTCAGGGGAGCCTGTGGGCCAGGGACTTCTGGCTGCTGGCCGGGAGTCTGCAGGAAGATGACGGAGGACACAGGAGAGCCGGCAGCCGGCCAGTGGGCCGGCCGTTCCAGGTAAGTGGGCTTTTTATTTTTTATTTTTCGTTCTGATCTTCAGGTCCCCCCCTTCCCCACCACCCGTGTCCGGTAGCAGCTGCTACTGCAAAGGTACAATTTTGACCGGCCCCAACCACCCTATCGTATCTGACCCATGCTCCATCGCGGTCGGCCTGAAACTTTGACTTGGTCTGGTCAAGCACGACCAGATGTCCCCTGTTTGGTGCTCTATGCTTTTAAGCACTAGAAAGCACTTTTTTACATTTGATCTTTAAAAATTCACATATCTGGTTCCCTACAATGGATTATTGTCATTTTTTGTGTCATTTTAATCATAAAAATATTTCCTATTAATATAAATTTGTGTTGAATTTTTACTTAGTGTTGTGTCTTACTTATTTACTGCTATTGGTGTTTTTAAATGCTTTACATATCTGTCTCCTAAGTTAAGCCTGACTGCTCATGAGTCAAGCTAGTTAGGGTTGAGCAAAGACTAATTTATTGAGACTTTACTGGACCTTATTTGTGATTGTGGTGCTGTTACCATCTGTAGGCACCTACCTGCACCTACTAACAAACCACCTTCCAACAAGCATGCATTAAGGGACAGTGTATCAACCCACTTCAGCCATTGGCCGACTTCACCTAAAGTTATTGCATGCTGCCCTTTCACAAGAAACACTTCCACACACGCAGCATTTCCCTTCAGTGCCAGAGCGTACTATGGTAAGGTGTGGTTTTTAGACCAACAAAATCTTTTTGCCTGTAGCAAATGTTGCTTTTTTTAGATTGATGTGGGCCCAAATAATAATATTTGTCAAAAACCATGACAAAACAAAGAAAAAATTGGCAGAAGGTTGACAGCCAATGCCAGACCTAATGGCTTTCCCAATGCTTGTTGTGATTTGGTGTTACTCTGTTCAGATGTTTTTGAGAAATTAAGGTTCAAAATGTATGAATATATAGTGATGCAGTACTACCATAATACTTCCTGGAGTATCGCAGTACTGCGAGTTCTGATTGGCTGGCGCGGCAAGGCACAGTCTCAGTACCACAAGGTCAACAAGCATTGGCATAGCCAATAGGTCTCGCCTTTGGGACCTTATAAGTGTTTAGCCATGCAGCACACAAGCTGCGAGTATGCAAACATCAGAAACAGTAGACATAGCAACTGGACACATCTTGTGTACCAGCGGCAGGACCTGAATAGTTCCGTCCTAAAGGCGCTTTTCTTGCATGCCCTCTACGCAGGATTAAGCAAGAGCATTCATGACCGAGCTGTGGTGGGTGTGGAGGGGACATGGAAGGCAGCAAGGCAAAGGGTGCGAAGCCAAGGTGGGAACCTGATCCATAGAGCGGGAGGCAGCGACTTGAACCATGCAGCAGGCCTTATGTGGCAGGAAAGCGCTGTGCACGCTGGAGGCGCTCGGCAGCCTGAAGCCTGCGGCCTGGACCTGAGGCCGGAGCCCCTGAGCTAAGGTCGCTGTAGGGCGAAGCCGCAGTGCAGCTAGGCATGGCCTCAGTGAAGCTTCCACTTACCAGCAGAGATGCCCGTCCACTGAACAGAACAAGTGGGGGAGCAGCACGGAGGGAATAGGTGGAGGAAGCAACACAGCACAGATGGGGAGGCAATACAGGAGTGGCGAGGAGAATCAATGGTTGACAGGAGGAGGGAATGGGTGGGAGAAGCAACATGAAGAACGGGTAAAGCGCCGGTGCCGCGATTGCTGCAAAAGTAAAGAAATAGAAAAACATCTATTTCTTTACTTTTGCTATATCATGACACCGCGCTTACTTTTAAAATTAAAAGTAAAGCGCGGGTGCTGCGATTATAGCAAAAGTAAAGAAATAGATGTTTTTTTCTATTTGTTTACTTTTGCAGCAATCGCGGCACTGGCGCTTTACTCATGGTTAAAGGTAAAGCGCCGGTGCCGCGATTGCTGCAAAAGTATCTATTTCTTTACTTTTGCAGCAATCGCGGCACCGGCGCTTTACTCATGGTTAAAGGTAAAGCGCTAGTGCCGCGATTGCTGCAAAAGTAAAGAAATAGAAAAAAACATCTATTTCTCTACTTTTGCTACATCAGCACCCGCGCTTTACTTTTAATTTTAAAAGTAAGCGCGGTGCCGCGATTATGCGAAAGTCAAACAATACAAGCACGCAAAGGAAAAAAAAAAGTGACGCGGCCGCGAAAGTTAAACAAAACAAGCATGCGAGTGGTGCTAAAGATGGCAGCTGTGCACGCGATCGTGAACGCAAGCTGGAGGCCAGCAAAAGCCTGTGGGTAGCACTCTAAAAAGCCACCTACTAAATGTCTCGCACTGCAGCGCATGCGCTGGCTCAGGCGAGACCTAAAAAACGGTATTTTATTGGCTGTCCTGGCAAATCCTATCTTTTTATGTGAGGAGTTCTCCGCCTCGACTGCAGAGTCTCCGCAACCATAAACTTACTATTAACTGCGTGTATGTGAATCACAAAACAAACGGAAACTTAAACAAAAGTGTAAATTACCTTTGTGAGTCATGCCCTTTGTGGTTACATTTATGCGTTTTCCAGAATTTGAATTGAATTATATTATCCCCTGATGAAGAAAAGGATTTAGGTACGAAATGCATGGGAGCATTTTGAATTGAATATCAATAAAAAACCGCTTTATGAATTGATAAGAACAATTATGAAATTATTTGGTTACAATCTAAATAACCAAGACTTTGTGCTGTACACAGTGAAGGATCAAACTTAAAGGATTGTTTGGAAAATGATAAGGCTTCTTTGCCTACAACTGACTGTGCATATAGGAACTTCTCTTTCTTATAAAGGATGGTGCACATTAAAATGTGTTTGTATCCAGGCATGTCATAGGATGAGGGTGCATATTTATTGCATGCTGAAATAATGAATAATATCATGATGACTATATACCATAACAACCATTACTCTACCACATATGTATGGACAGGGTAATTGGTTGATTCCAAACCTGTGCTAATGCCAATCTAGCTGTTATAAGAACTTGTGATATCAGCTTACCGGTGGGAGTCTTTACCGGAAAAATGTAGTCGCCACCTGGCTTACCTAGAAATATTATGAGTGGGTGGAGTGGGAACTGAGTGCCAGTGATCTGGCAAATATGTTCCACCATCCACCCTCAATATGTCTGAATATGTGTGCACGTCCACCACATGTGTATAAAAGTCCACCACGTGTGTATAAAAGTCCATCACGTGTATAAAAGTGCCCCTCTCTGCACAACCTTTCCAACATGAGTTCCCCATGATGGCACGCAGTCGGGTGGAAGAAAGGTACCAATGTGTCAGCAATATGAATGCACTCTCTTTATAAGTTACGCTAATTGAACCTTTCGCCATTCTACGTCCAAATGTTGACCCAAGTCTCCTCCCCGATCTCTCTCCCCAGGTCTCACTCCTCTTGTGTAATATATTTGAGCCTACAGGTCAGATAAAGGGCCAAGAAGGAGCGTTGGAGCCAGGTGATTCCTTTGTGTAGTATTTTGTTTGCAAATAAGCTTTCAAAAGGTATCTTTTTCCTCCCTGCCAATGGGGCCACGTCCCGGGAACCCGCCCAGTGTAACAGTTGGGTAATTTGGTAGTGGTCCTGACTGTCAAGATTCCAGTTCTCCCTAAGTGCCTCACTTGTGGCGATTCTCCCCTCTACATATACCTCCCCCAGTGTGAGTGGTTGCGTGGTTTCCCATGCTGTAAATCTTGGGTCTAGAAGGCTGGGTTGGAAATCTGGGTTATGCGTAATAAGGGACATTGGGGAGGGAAAGGTTGTAGAGCCCTTTCTCTGTGTCACCTGCTGCCAATATTCTAGCAGTATTACTGTGGTGGAGAGGGATAGGGGGTCTGGTCTCTTGCCCTCCGAGGGAGCCACAGCAAGCTGAGAAGGGGGATTTTCGAGAAGGTCTGTGCTACATGAATCCATCCCTTTTGGGAGCTGTTGTGATTTCATTCCAAAGCAGGGTATATCTGTGCCGTCTGGACGTAGGTTTTAACTGGGTGACTGGCAGTTTCTCCATGAGGGCGGGGGAGAGTCGCCCCTCCAACCGCTGTGAGCCGTGCGTAAAAAATTAAAATGGCAATGAAATGTTTCATTGGCGTTTTATTTTTTACTAATGTATGCGCCGCAGTGCCTCTGAGCCAAGAGACATGCGGGCGTGTCCTCTAGTACTGATTGACAGAATAGAGGACTGGAGCAGGAGCTGGCCAGACGTTCCCAATTGCGTATGTCAGTTTGGCTGGCTGTCTTGTGACAGCCATCCTGACATGCACACTTTGAAGCTTTCCATCCCGGCTGTCTTAGACAGCTGGGTGGAGAGCAAGCAGAGGCCGCCCGGGCCTTAAGAAACATCCGGCCAACCCGCTCTGTCCAATCCTGGTGCTTCTCTCATACTGGTTAATAGCATGAGAGCAGCATCTACATTGGTTAGGGGAGCTCCAGAGTAGACTGCAGATTCAGAACACCTAGGAGGGGGTGCAGCAGTGGATAAGTACCATTTATTTTATTTATTTTAAATATTAGTGTAGTTTTATTTTTGGCTTTTGTAGGGAGTTGTTTTATTTTGGGCTTTTGGAGGGAAGGAGTGTTTATTCTGTTTTTTGGGAAGCGGTGGGGCACTTCGCTCGCCGCACCTCTTTCAAAGGTTACCAGCGGCCCATGGTGACTGGCATCAATAATGTGGCCTGCAAAACTCTTGGGGGCGTTTTTTCCACACAAATTAAAGCAGTTTTTTTAATGTGGTCTAGCCTCTAGGGTAGAGTCATTCATATGCAATGGGAGGCACTGTACAATATATAGGTTACAGGGTAAGAAATTCATCTTTAAGCACGTCATTCTCCCAAGCCAGGAGATTTCGAGCTTCCCCCACTTATAAAGGTCCTTGAAAAATGTCTGCAAATCCAGGGGAATGTTGGCCCTATACAGCTGAGTCGATTTCTGCGTTAGATGTATGCCTAGGTATTGGAGAGGATCGCAATACCATGCAAAGCCGTTCTGCTCGAGCGCTGCTTGGGCTTCCTGATGGTGCCCTGCTATACTGATTCCATTGGACTTCATTAGGTTTACCTTGATGCCTGAAGCAGCCGAAAAAGAGGCCAGCTCCCCTTTGAGGACTGATAAGGAGGTTGCGGGGTCAGTTAAAAAGCAGAGACTATCATCCGTATACAGGGCCCGTTTAAATTATTGCTTGCCTACCTTTATCCCCGGTATGTTGGCATTGTTACGGTGTATCATCTGCAGGCGCAACGCCCATAGGACTCAAGGGGCTCCAGCCCCCCCCCCCCCCCTCCGTCGTGTGTCAGCCCGGCCTGAGACAGCTTCCAGGGCACACATACGGACAGTTTTTGTGCTTATCGCAGCCGCGCCCGAGTACTTCACAGGTCTTTCAAAGACCATTTACGTGTTAACGAGGCTTTGTTGTTTTTTCACCCCTTCATCTCCACTCTGCCTATTGCTGGAAGAGTTAGCCACCCCCCCCCCCGAAGTTTGGCTCTAGTTGCGCCTCTGATCATCTGTGTCAGAGACTCCATTCCAAGAGCGAACATTGATGGGGAAAGTTGGCACCCTTGATGTGCACTCCGAGTTAATTATATTTTTAGCGACTCATTTAACCTTTTCCTGGTCTCAGGTGATTTATAATAAGCCATAATCATTTTAGATAGTTTCAAGCCCAGCTGAGTTCTTTGGAGGGTTGTAAACATAAATGCCCAATTAACTCTTTCAAAGGCATTCTCTGCATCCTGCGAGAGAAGGATCACTGGTTGCTTTTTTCGTTCCGCTTCCTCTATCAGGAGGGCCGCTAGTCTGGTGTTATCCTTGGTGTGTAGGGCCTTTAAGGACCCACTCTATTGTCGTGAAATAATCGTAGGCCATAACTCCTGTATTCTGGTCAGTAGGATTGTCGTGAATATTTTCATGTCCGTGTTCAATAGGGTGTCTGGCCTATCCAAGGAGCAGAGCAAGGGATCCTCACTAGGTTTCACGTTAAGCATCAGCCTGGATTCTATATCGACTGAGTAACCGTGCCTGTGTGAAGAATATGATTAAAGACAGTGACCAACGTAGCCGCCAGAAGACCTGTGTAGGTCTTATAATAAGATGCTGGCAAGCCATTTGGTCCTGGCGCTTTCAGGCCTGGTGTAAGCGTTTTATTGCACTTAATACCTCCCCCTCGGATATGTTCTCCTCCTACTCCAAACAATCCTCCATTCGCAAAGGGCCCTCTAAACCCTCCAGGTATTCATTGTGGATATCTGGATTAAGGCCCAGTTCCGTAAACAGAGAGCAGTAGTAATCCATAAAAATGGAAACTATATCCTGGGTTTTAGTGTGGATTTTCCCTTCCTCGTTTTTTATCACTTTCAGTTGATTTCGAGTATGGAGTTGTTTGAGCTTGTAGGCCAAAAGCCTGTCGGCTTTCGCACCTTTCTCGTAACACGTCTGTTCAATGTACAAGAGTTTCTTGGCTGCCTCTTGCATCACAACTTGCTACAGGTTCCCCCTGGCCTTCCTAGGGGCCTATATGTTCTCGGGGAAGTATCAAGTATGTTTTGGGTCTCAAGACGTTTTATTTCAATCTCCAAGTCTCGTTTTTAGGCATGCGCTGCTCTGCAAGATTTGTTGTAGTGGAGTAGGGAAAAGAAGCCCCGCCCACTCTCCGCCAATATTTGCCATTGCTTGTGTCATTGTCCGTCCTAAATGCTGACTTCTGATTCGTAAATAGGCATATTACTCCCTCCTTAGTACCGCCTCCTCTTCATTTGTCATCTCCCATGGTGACTGGCCCCTTACTTTTAGACTGTGAGCACTATTTTCTTTATCCAGTTTCTCTTACTGCAGGCACAACGTGCTTTGGTGCCTTCTTTACGACCCCGCCCCGCCCTCCCTCCCTCCTGTTGTCCGTGCCTTCTCTCCCCTGCCCTCTCTCCCATTGTCCGTGCCTTCACCCCCCCTCCCGTTGTCAGTGCCTTCTCCCCCCCCTCCCGTTGTCAGTGCCTTCTCCCCCCCCCACCCTCCCTCCCTCCCTCCCTCTCGTCCGTGATGCCTACCATTTGCAATATGCCTCGCATTTACGTGAGTTTGTGCTATTAGCATTGTAAATGACAATGCCTTTTATTTATGTTTTGGTCTTTAATACATAATAAAACGCAAATGCTTGTTTTTCCTTGCTGAGCCGTTCAAATATGGCGGTGTGGGTGTTTAATCCCCCTTATGACCACTTTGGTAGTATCTCAAATTGTATCCCTACTGACCTCGAGAATGGTATTTTCCTGGAAATAATGTGCTATGGCATCCCGGATTTTTTCCCGAGGCACGTGGTCTCTAACTGCCACTTCTCTGACCTGCCATGGTCTATTAAATGGTGGTTGTGTAATCGCCATTGTGAGTTCAATCTTGACCACCGCGAGATCTGACAGTATTTTAGGCTCTAAGTCAGAGGTGAGGCAGGCCCGAAATAAGTCACATGATGTAAGGAAATAGTCTATCCGTGTATACATCTTGTGGACGTGGGAGAAGAACGTGAAGTTGCGTTCGCCTGGATGGTGGTGCCACCATACATCCTCCAGGACCAAATCTACTATTCCCTGTGAGGAACAGCCTTTATCACAAAGTTTTTCCCATGAAATGCAATTGCAATTGCAACTAATTTTTTGCATCGCAATTACGTTTAGCATGCAGGTCTTTACACGCAGGTGTTTACAATGCATATATGTTTGTAGCGGAAAGTATGTGATAAGTAGTTTACATATTTGTATTTACTAACATTTGTAGATATGTTTATTTATAAATAAATATATATATATATATATATATATATAAGTAAAAATTAAAACATAGAATATAATAGGTTTTGCTAATATTACTTCTATTGAACAGTAGATGGCAGTGTTAGACTGTGACTGAAACTCCATTGCTTGTTTTCCCGCCCGATCACCTTTAAATAAAGTGTAACTGGGTTGTTCTGTATATTTAAAATACTCTTAATTAACATTTTTAAAATAACGATGTAACAGTAAGCGTGGTAAAAGTATGTGTGGTAGTGGATTGCGTGGTAAATGCATTTCACATGTGAGTGAATGTAAATACTTGTGTGGTAGTGGTATGCGTTGCGGTGTAAAAACGTGCGTGGTAAAGGAACACATGGTAATGTCATACATCCGTCCCTGTAGTAGGGAGGGTGGGGATGTGGGGCACGTCTGTCGCATCGGAGCTCTTTCTTCAGCCACATTGAAGATCACATTAAAGTTGCCTCCTATTAGGAAGTGTGCACTAGAAAAGTGTGCTGCGGGCATTAGGTTTGTGAAAAAGTGTTCCTTGCCTTCATTTGGAGCGTACAGGGCGATGAGCGTAATTCAGAGGGGCCCAAAACGTAATCACAGCCCTATATATTTACCCTCTCTGTCCCAGAGTTGGGCCTACAAGTCGTTTATCAGCCCCCTACGGAAAATAATAGCTAACCCTCTTGTTTTAGTTCACTTTCACAGTACTTTATTTCGGTCAAACACCTTAAAAGCATCATGGTTAATCACAAAATAAAAAGAAGCGATCATAAAAGAAAATACAATTTTCATTCCGGTAAAAATTCCATTAAAAAATCCAAATATTTTCACAACCATAATAAGGTGTTTTGTTAAACTACAGTATTAAAAATAATCCATCATGTCATCTATATACAAGTTGGCTATTCTCTCTCAAGGTCTCACCCACGTATCCTATGGGACCCAGCCATCAGGGCATTATGGCAAGAGTATTGAGACATGACTGGATCAGAAATTATTTTAAATTGGACAGGCAAGATAGTTTCTAGGTATTTTGCAACAGAAAATACAATAGGCAATGCGGTATCTGACCTGCATATTCTGAGTGCTACCTTATATTGCCGAATACCCAGATTTTGACATAAAGCACTTTCCATCGCTTGCGTATCCTAGAATAACAAGCATTGGCATAGCCAATAGGTCTCGCTTTTGGGACCTTATAATAGTTATGCAACTGTTGCATTGCTAAACACTTGTAAGGTCCCAAAGGCGAGACCTATTGGCTATGCCAATGCTTGTTTTAATTGTCACTGCTACGATGAAATGAAAGCTCTGATGCACACTTGCAACTCGACTGAAACATCTCGAGCAATGCATCACGAAATGGCATTGTAAGCGTTCAAGGTATTACTTACATGCGTATGTACCAGACACAAACTGGTGAGTGTGTATAATATGCCAACAGTGAAAATAAGTGTGGCACAGTATCACATGTAATTTATAACCATTGTACATTTATTACTGCAAAGCAATTGTCAAATTTTGGTTTACCACAGTAGAGTGAATGTTCCGCTCCAGTTTCATTGTTTACTGCCTCACAGACTACTTTAAAAAAAAATTAACTATTACATGAAACCACAATGTTGGCACATTATCATACTTAGTCCATATGCATCATATTAGTATTGAAAAAATATTCTTCATAATGTGCATACTAACCAAAGTTCACTGATAGTAAGACCGATACAAAAGGTAGATAAGGAGATAAAGAGAAAAGGAAACGGTCATTGGCAAAGTCAGTAGGTTTCGCCTTTACAAAATCTTTTGGCTTTGTGAATGTTTTTTACATGTTGCATAGCAGCACGAGCTGTATAAAAACAGCGCTGGGGTTGTGACACGAGGGAGGAGGGTGCAAAACACAATTGAGAGTGTGAGGAGGGGTGAGAGAAAGGGGGTGGGTTAGAAACAGGAAGGCGGGAGTGAGGGGGATTTAGAAACAAAGGAAAGGGAGAGGGTTGATTGAGGAGAGCGGATTAGGGAGAGCGGGAGGAGGCAGGGAGTAGTTTTTAAAAGAAGAACAGCAAGCGGGTGGATTGAGAGCGGATTAGGGAGTGCGGGAGGAGGCAGGGAGTAGTTTTTAAAAGAACAGCGAGCGGGTGGATTGGGGAGAGCGGATTAGGGAGAGCGGGAGGAGGTAGGGAGTAGCTTTTAAAAAAACAGCGAGCGGGTGGATTTTTTTTAAATATTGGAGATTGGGGTGGGGTGGTATAGTGCTCTCAGTTGTGCCCAGTCATAAGCATCTATTCACAACCTGAACTCACCAAAGCACCCACATATGACTCCGTTCACAGTATGCCCTACAGAAGCTAATGAATGTGATATATGTTGCATGAAAAAAACTTCAGAAAAATATCTGGAAAAAGCAAATACTCTTATGTTATGCCAAATGAAGTACACAAGTGAAATTAAAACGGGCACTGCATTGCTTCCATAAGGGTTTTACAATGGTTTGTTGGGACATTGATTTTCGTTTAATCTTTTTAAGTTAAGGACATGGATGCAGAACCTGAATGGGGCCCGTTTCAAAGTCACTATCTTATTTAAAATCCTGTATACTTGTTTTCTCTGAGCCTAAATGGCAGCATTGAAATCCAATTTAGAAAGGTTGTCATCGAGAATATCTTGTGCTGCAGCTAGTGTTTGCACTAAAAAGAAGATATCGTTGCCATTTTTGCCAGCACTGCGTGACCCATAATTAATAAAGGAGTTGTCTGCCCATGAGTATGGATGCACCTTTGGTGACTACCATATTGTTAAAGTTGTCGCTGGATGAAAACACAAGCACTGAAACACAAGTGCGGCCCCGCGCCGCGGCCGCGAAAGTGAAACAGTACTCCGGGTTAAAGAAGTGGGAGGGGTGGGGGGAGTGCGATTCCCTTGCGGGAGCGAGCGGCACCAGGAGCGATAATTGCTACCATATGGCGCCAGCTGCTCGCTCCCGCAAGTGAATCGCCAAACGTGCACGCGTTGCCATTGAAGGCAATGGAAAGCGTGCACGTTTTTGGCTGAAAAGCCAAATCGATTGCAAAAGGTCTTTTTAAAAAGGGCAGCAGAACAAAAGGTGGGCGTCAGTCTCTTCTGCGCTCTTGCAAGCTACGCAGACTTTACTACCTTCACAAAAACTCCTCCAGTTACAAGTAACCGAGGCAAGTGGTAGGGTTCCCAACCTAAACATTATGTAAAGGGGGGATCTATCTCATCAAGAAAGGCCTCAAACCTTGGGCCGGATTTGAACTCTAGAAATCTTTTTGATATTGTGCCCAAGTTTGATGATTGGGTAAGTTTCTTCTCTTCCTTCCAAAAAGCCGTCTTCACCATCTTGGTGAGGGAAGATGTAAAAAGAGATGTCTGTCTCCAAAGGTTAATGAGACCCAGCCCAGTTAATGTCTGTATTGTATATTTCAATCATGGAGACAATGCCACTGCTCTTGGTATACCCAGGATTTCCCCAAGTCCAGCCCTATAAGGTTACAGTTCTTCAGTCGACCAAATTCTTACCCAACACAGGATTGGCTTTAGTCTAACTGTGGCCGTTATCGAATGCATATCTAAGCCCACCTTAAAAATAAGTGGGGTGCTTTGGGGGAGGTTAAGTGCTGCCCTCAAGAATTTGTTTTCAGTGACCCCTAGAGCATTGACATTGAATTGGCCCCAAAGATCAGCGCCATGGGTTGCGGTGGCCACTGCTTGGGCTCTCCATGTTTCAAGTAATGGTGATACCGGATGGAAAGATGTCTTTTTTGCAAAGCCCAGGATTGCTGCTGCCCTGTGATTTAGAAGAACTCTTCACTATCTGGCTAGCCCACGAGTCCATACTAGATAGGCGGATTCCCAGATAGTCAAATTCCGGCACTTTTTCAAGATTTACTCCCTCCGAACTAAGAACCCCTCTGAAATGCCTATGCGGATGGATGGCCATATATTTCCTCTTGCTGATATTAATTGCCAGGCCATGGTTGCTGCAGAAAAGATGAAATCTAGTGAGTAGGGTCGCAATACTCTTGGGGGTTTTAGTTACTGATAAGTATCATCGGCAAATAAAGCCAGTATATTTATACCCCCAGCACCGTTGAGTCATTATCACAATCCATGAAAAAGTCCACGCAACCATTAATGTACAGCAAAAATAGTGTTGGGTCAAAGATGCTGCCTTGCCGCACCGCTTTGTCTACTCTTATTGGGTCTGTCATTTCCCCATTTACTCCCCACCTAATCTACACCTTATTTTCAGTGTGAAGGTGCACAAATATGTCAAGTGGAGGAGGTGGTATCCCCATTCTTCTTAAAGTACCCCAAAGTATATTTCTAGGGACCATATCAAAAGATGCCTTCAAGTCGACAAATGTGACGTGAAGGCTGCCTTGATTAAGATCCACTGTTTTCCACCTTAAATGCCTTGCAGGCGTTCTAAAGACCTGGTACACAGTGCTTGCCTTAAATCGGAACCCTTCTTGAAACTGGGACAGGATTTAATTCTCCTCAATCCATGTCAGTAGGTGGTTCAGTATCTGTCAACAGAATATTTTTTGGTCTATGTCAATCAAACTAATCAGGTGATAATTAGATGGGTCAGATTTAGAGCCGTTTTTGAAAAGTGTAACTATCTCTGCTCCTCTCCAGGTAGCAGGTATTTGGGCATCCGCAACTATGGCATTAAAAATGCAATTTAAGTATGGTGTCCAGATATCAAGTTCCACTTTAAATAGTTCTGCAGGATTTTGTCCTGCCCGGGGGCCTTTCCCAATTTCTGAGCACTGACCGCACAGCGTGTTTCTGCCAGGGTGAAAGAAACCAGATTATCCTCTAGCTCCCTTGATGATATAGCAAGTTCTAAAGGAAGTTCTACGCCTTGAATAGGAAGTGATCCTACCGAATCTAGCTGGTCAAATGCAGCAGAGCCCCTATTGCTTCCACCATATAGGTATTGGAAATGGCTGGTCCAATCTTCCGGAGGTGAGTTATTCTCGGGTCTCATCTTATTTAATTTGCCACCATGAAAACCTGTTTGATTTCCATTTCAGATGGTATCTAATATTTCACCACCTATGGTTGTTTCCCAGGCCCTGCCTCTGAACCTCCTTGTATTTATACCCAGCTATCTTGATGTCACTTTCACCCTCACTTTTAATAGCTTTAATAAGGTTGTATTTAGCTGTTCTACAGGCTTTCTTATACCAGGTAGGCTGAATATCTGGGACAGCATTCTGCTTAGAAGGGGGTTTAGTTAAAAAAAAAAAAAGGTTTTTGAGGTCCTCTTAACACTTATGAAAGTTCATGATAGACTGGGGGGTCAAATTACGATCAGCCATTTCCGACATACTTATCCTCAAATACTGATGAAGTTGCGCATGGGTCACCTCATTGCAGGCTATTGCTTCCCATTTAACATTCCTCCTATTGTTGGTAGCAATTATATCCCCCGTTTGAACTTAAGACTGCCAGCCTGGGGGATCAGGCCTGCCTTGAAGAGTAAGTATTATGGAAGGCGATCACTTTTATGTTGTTCTTTGACTTCCATGTCAATAAGGTGGGGCCACGAATATAAGACCAAAAATACATAATCAGTATTACTTGAATAATAGCCCCTTTTTAAGGTGGACTTTGTTGATAGGTCAGAAGGTGTTCGACCATTACATGCTCTGGTGTGTTAACATAATGAAAGGTCCATCATCTGCAGTACCACTTTCTTTCGACATTGATTTTACACACGGGCCATAAGTTTGTGGAATGCCTTGTGCTTCATCTTCTTCGTATGAAATGTCTTGCATAATAGCTGACCGCTCAAACCTGACATTGAAGTCCCCTCCCAAAATAACGGCAGCCTTTCTATCTAATCCTGCTAAGCACTATCGGAGTACCAGTAAGATTGTGGACTCAATTAGCTTTGGGGAACTTCTATTGTAGACATTATATTAAAAAAAGTCTTTTCCCATTTCAGGATACGGGTTCTAAACCTAGGATGTCTGAGAGTCTATATTTAGTTGTTTCACCCGGCATCCTAGCGCAACATTTTTTTAAAAATATTTCTTTTTTATTGATGACAAGTATACACAGGGTAGGCACATTACAAACTTTTCGATCAAGAATGCACAGATTACTTGAGAATTCCCCCACGAAGGTTACAGGGCCAGTCAATATCTTGGAGATAGTACAATCAACAAGTTGTTCTGATGATCTACATTGGATCTAGTCCGTGTCTTTGCTGCGGGGGCTCTCAGATGCCTCCCCTATAGGTGTTCCACTTTTCCCAAATCTGTGACCACTTGTTGGGACACCCTCTAGATTCATACACTGTCCTTTCTGTCAGCATACACCAATCCATATCTCTCTCCCACGCTGTCAAGGACGGTGGCTCTTGCGCCCTCCACAATCTTGCAACATTACGTTTCGCTATTATCATACCAAGAGTCACCCATATTCTTTCCTTGGTGTTCAGGTCGGTAGGGCCCCATATGTTCAGGAGGCATAACTTTATGCTGAAGTCAATCTCACATCCCATCACCTCCACCATGCATTTCGTAACATCAGCCCAGTACGTCTGTACACCTGCACATTCCCAGAGTATATGAACGAAGGTTCCCACCTGTCCACACCGTCTCATACATCCTGGTTCCACTCTATAGCCCATCTTTACCATTGCAGGGCCCGCAAGGTAGATTCTGTGAAGCACCTTAAGCTGTATCAGTCTCAACCTAGACGAAATAGCCACCTCTTTGGGGGAAGCCAGTGCCTCAAGCCATTCCTCGCCCTCCAGCCCCGCCACATCATGGTCCCACTGAGCTCGAAGCCGGAGAAGGGGATCAGACAGATTATTGATTAGTTTCTTATTAGTCAAAGCAATGGCTTTCTCTGGCATGTACTCGTCTAGGATTCTGTCTTCTAGCGGGGAGGATTCTGGTGGCGTCTCTCCCTTAGCTATTGCCGACTGCAGTGCGTGTGCAATTTGCATGTATCTGAAAAATTCAGTGTTTGCCAGGTCATATTCCCCTTGTAGTTGGGAAAAGGTGACTGTCTCCCGCCTTCCACAGATCTCCAACCTTGGATATACCGATCAAATCCCATCGGTCGAAGCCCCTGGAATTTCTGAGGTTGCCAAAGACATCTGCATCCCAAAGAGGGGTGGCACATGCTATTTTACCCTCCCAAGCCAGGCTTTTCGTAGCCACACGCCATACTCGTACTGCATGAATTGTGGGGCCCGTCAGTTTTAGCTTAGCGGGGTTAGTGTATAATGCCCTTGTAAAATCACCCCCTGGAAGCAGCCATCTGTCCATTTGATATCCGGGGTCCCCGGGACGCCTATAAATGCACTGATTAATTGCTGTTAACTGTGCAGCCCAGTAGTATCTTTTGATATCAGGGAGCGCTATCCCCCCATCATACCAACCACGTGTGAGTTTTTGAGTGGATCTCCTGGGTGGTTTCACTCCCCACAAGAGCTCTCTCTGGGCGCTTTCTATGGATTTAAAATAGTCTGCCCCAATTGGACGAGGCGAATTTTGCAATACATATAAAAAACGGGGTAGGGCCATCATTTTGAATAAGCCGCACGCCCCAACAGGGACAGCGGGAGAGACTTCCAGTGTTTGACATCAGATCGTAGCCTTAGTAGCGGGGGCAAGAGATTTTGCTCGTAGAAAAGGGTAGGATCCTTAGAAACATAGATCCCTAGGTACTTGAACCCTGCTTTGGCTTCACTAATAGTGATACTCAGTGGCAGTACAGGTGCTTTACCACACAGAACGTAGATGACCGATTTGGACCAATTTATACTATAGCCAGAGGATTTCCCAAACGCTATAAAGTTATGCATTGCTCTATTTAGGGAAGTACGGAGTGACGCCAAATACAAAAGTATGTCATCCGCATAAAGCGAAATACGATCCTCCCAATCCTCAGCCCATTTTAGTCCCCTAATAATAGGATCTTTCCTTATCCACATCGCTAACGGCTCCAACGTCAGAGCGAAGAGCAATGGGGAAAGGGGGCAACCCTGCCTGGTTCCCCTCCCATGGGCAAACACCGGGGACCTTCGGTTGTTGAACACTACTTGGGCCAGTGGATTTTTATACAGTAACTGCACCCAGCTCAGAAAACTCGGGCCAAATCCCAATTTCTTTAACACTGAAAACATGTAGGGCCATTCAATCGTGTCGAACGCCATGGTGGCATCGAGAGATACCACCACAGCGTCTTCACGTATTGTGTTCCCTCGATCTATAACTCCATGAACCCGTCGTCAGTTAAGAGACGTATTTCTGGCTGGCATAAAGCCAGATTGATCCAAGTGTACTAGTTTGGTAATCACTTGTAGCAGACGAGTGGCAAATATTTTCACTAGGATTTTTGCTTCTGCATTAAGCAGTAATATCGGTCTATATGAAAAGCATTTATCCCTTGGTTTACCGTTTTTGTGGATAACCACTACAGTTGCCAACCTCTGATCTGCTGGGAGTATTCCCACCTCTCGGCTCTCTTCAAACATAGCTGTCAGATAGGGCGCAAGCTTGCTGGGGGCAAGTTTGTACAGTTCAATAGGCAAACCATTTGAGCCCGTCGCCTTGCCAGCCCTCAAGTCTTGTATAGCTTTTTCGACCTCTGCAACGGCCAATTCCTGTTCTAATTTGTTGCGATCATCATCAGAGAGCACGGGCAGGGAGATGTCTTTCAAGAATGCATCTGCATCCTCTCCTGTATAAGCCGTTTGGGATCTATATACCTGGTCATAGTAGTTACCAAACACATTTGCAATGTCCTGCGGCTCCGTATACGTTATGTTGAGATCATCTTTAAGTTCCACCACCACTCTGTTGGCTTTCTCTCTACCGTCTAGCCAGGCCAACAATTTCCCGGCCTTATCCCCCACCTCGTAGATTCTGCTGAGTGTAGCCCTGTATTGCGCTTTGGCAGCGTCTGTGGCTAGGGCCACATATTCTTTTGTCTTTAATTTCAGGGAATGTCTAATTTCATCTGTTAGTTTCTGGTAATTTACTTTCCAGTTCCAATATCTCTGCTTCAATACTTACTAGGGCTGCCTGTTTTTCTCTTTTACTACCCGCGATCAGGGAAACAGCATAACCCCTGATTACAGTTTTAAAGGCCTCCCACAGTGTCTGTGAGGACTCAACCGAGTCTTCATTTTCACTGAAGTAAAGATCGATTTATTTCTTTCACTAATTTCTCTTTTATTAAGGGAACCTTGAGATACCAGGGATTTATTGGGGCCACCCTTCCAACCTGTACTTGTCCCACTTCTATCGGGTCCCAGATAGGCGAGTGATCCGATATTGCCCTAGCTAGATGTCGTACTTCGGTGACTTGCTCCAGCTGGTCTGCTGGCGTAATTATATAATCTATTCTAGACATGCTGTGGTGGGCACTTGAGTAAAATGTGTATTGCTGCTCTAAGGGATGCCGCGCCCTCCAAACATCAAGGAGTCCCATTGCTTCCATGAAGTTGTGAATCTTTGTACAGGAAGGCGGCAAGCTTTTTGGGGGCCAGTGATCGAGGCTATCTGAAACAATTGAGTTGAAGTCTTCCCCCAACAAGGGGTCTTCCCTCCGGCAGAGCCAGTAGGTGGTCTCCCAGGTCTCTAAAGGCTGAAGTATGAAGGCCTGGCGGTAAATACACTGACACTAGGTTCAATATGCGACCCTCCCATCTTCTCGAGAGCGCGACAAATCTACCCAAGTTATCTGTCCATGTTCGGTCAATGGCCAACTGGAAACTCCTACGCATCTATACCCACACCTCGAGAACCGGTACCGAACGCAGAATGTGCCACAAGCCTAAAGCCCCATCTGGTCAATGCCTTGCAGGCGTTCCCCAACAAGTGTGTCTCCTGCAGTAGGATTACATCGGGTGCATGTCGTTTCACATATTGCAACACTATACCTCTCTTTAGTTTATTGCCCAGGCCATTTACATTCCAAGACAATAATTTAAGTCCTTGTTTCAAAAGTGGTCCCATTTCCAATTACAATAACATTATGTTTCATCGATTGGAACCATTCAGACCTCCCGCAATCCAGATATAACACATCCAAGTATCGAACATTCCATGTCTCACTCCTTCCAATGCAAAGCGTGAGAGCCCGGCCCGTTTCTATCGTGTCAAGTCATCAACATCTAAAATAAGCAAAATACACAACAAACATCCCCTCCCCCCCTTCCTGTCAGCACCTGCTTCTGAATGCAACATGTACTGTTTTTCGTTGACAGCATCGGATTTACTTACGGACAGAAATCCCACCCCCCCCAACTTCCCACACCTTCACCCCCCTCCCTGCATCCCTGCATGGCAGTATTGGAACCTCCCGCCTCCCCAACTCTGCAGAGCGCCTATCGCCCACCCCTGAAACTATGGTGCGTGGACCAGCCGCCCACCCATTCGGCATCAAATGACATTTAGAAAACCTTATCAGTTTTAGCACTCCCTTGGAGACCTGGTCTGTCTCTTAATATTCTATTTCCCAGTCTCTACGAGGAGATAGACCATGTATTGTTTGATACCGTACTTGTATGTCCACTGTGGAAGGTGAATTTCACTGGGGCCAAAAAGGCAAAGTACATATCTTCCACAATCTATGACAGCAGAAAGCGCCGTGAAGCTACCCTGGGGTATCGTTGGTCAGTGGGGCGTTGTCAGTGTCAGTATCTGCACCTCGCTCCGTACGAAAGTGTTCCAGCCCATCCCGTTGACGCTGATGATTCCTCTTCCCCACAGTTCGCCATCCTTCGAACCAGTCCCAAGCTTTGTCTGGGGTAGCAAAGAACCAGACTTTTCCTTCCGCTTCCACACGCAGTTTGGCTGGGAAGAGCATTGCGTATTTAACTCCCCTTTCACGCATGACTCTCTTTATCTCGAGGAAGCTACGTCTTTGGCGCTGGACTTTGAGCGTGAAGTCGGGAAAGAAGGTCACATTATTATTCTCAAATGCAACAGGTGGCGCAGTCCAGGCCAACTGTAATATGATATCCCTGTCTCTGTAGTTGAAAATTCTTGCCACAATAGGTCTAGGAGGTGCTCCGGGTTTAGGTCTGCCTCCCGGCACTCCATGTGCCCGTTCGACTGTAAAGAATTTTGATAGCCTGGTAGGCCGCAAATGGGTGGTGATCAGCTCCTCAACAAACAGGTCCATTGCTTGCCCTTCTGCTCGTTCCAGCGCTCTGAGAATTCATATATTGTTTCGTCTAGACCTCCCTTCGTATTCATCAAGTTGTTCAGCCATCTTTTCATTACGGGCCTGCAGAACAGATACTTGCTTCTTTAACATCGAAGTGTCTTTGACTAGGGAGCTGGTGGTTGATTCCACTTATTTAATTCTAGTATTCATATTCCGCATATCAGCCCGTATAAGAGAGACCTCAGTGGAGACAGTGTCCATTCTAGATTCGAGCGATGTTCTCACCGTTGTGATAGAAGTCATTATGTCTTGGAGGGTCTGTTCTGACGAGTCATCCGTCTCTTTTTGCTTTTCTGGTAGTTCCTCCCCAGATTTCTCTTTAGGGCCCAGTCCCTTTTGCCAGGCATATTTGTCTAATTTAGCTTGCATAGTCGCTTTACCACTTCTCCCTCCAGCCATCTTGGGCCCCAGTAATTCCTGGCGTTGTCAATAGAGGAAAACACAGTGCACTATACCTCACCGTTATGTGAGACTCTTCTCTGCGCCTGAGATGTTTCCAACCCTTTCCACTGGTGCTTCGGTGGGTCTCTCTCACAGCTCCTCTATATTGCTGTGGTTAGTGCGCATTAGGGCATGCCTTCAGCCAGAGTTACAGTGTCCGCAGCCTCTCGGTCCTGCCCTCGCAATCACCAAGCCGCCCCCATCTGTCCAGCGCTACAGCCGTATGTCACAATCTGCCACAGATATGTAACAGTTCAGGGTGCCCCCCCAGCATCAAAGAGATCTCTTGTCCGGTTCCCTTGTGGTTACGCGACAAGATATTATTTAAATGTTAATCTGGTGGATGAGGGGGGACTGCAGCGGCTACAAAAACCAGGTTATAATCAAATTGGCAAAGCAGTGCACTGCCATTCAAATGAGGGCCGCTGACCGAGTCCAGCTACCTTTGACGCTGCGGGCCTTAGCTGTAAACGCCCGCCGGTGCTTCTCTCGCCACAGGGGTCCTCCAGGGGGCCTAAATGCTGAACGGTGTCTGTGGGTGCTCCGCGCACTCGGGCTGTTATTTGCAGATGTGTCGGGAAGACGACCACCAATGCGCGACACCTCATCGCAGCCGTTCCCCGGTGTTCTTCGCGCTTCACCACTGCTACCTTTATATCTCTTGCGCCCTTGCTAGAGCCCGCGCGTGGGGCGGGTCAGCCCGTGTACGACTGGAGAGCCCCGATGCAGATCGTGGTCAGGGTTCAGGATGTACGCCCCAATTATCGCAGCCTGACGGCTCCCTCCACTGCCTCAGGTATCACGACACCCCTTCTGCTCTTCGCAGACTACGCAGTTAGGCCTGTGCCGAGTGTTGATGGGCCGATCTCCGCTCCCCTTTGCACGAATGCTGTAATTTCTCGAACGATTCATTCCATTCAAGCTCTGTATTTTTTGATGCTTATAACGGTGCTCCTTGCGGATATAAACACGGATCATCAAACGGGTGTAAACGGCCGGAGCCGCTCTGCTACACGGCCACCTTGCTCGGCGGTTGGCCACGCCCCCCATCCTAGTGCAACATTAATCAATAGTGTTAGCTCCCCGAGGTCTGCTGGCTTGCAACCTTATAGCTGGTACAAAATAGGTCTTGAAACCAGACTTATGAATTGCCATTAGACCCCAGGTTTCCTGGAACATAATAGTGTCTCCTTTATCTATTAAGGAACCCCAGTCCTCTTGCGGCAGTTTGTTTTTGAGGCCCACTAAGTTCCAAGAGACTATTGATAAAATGTTAGTTTTAGCATTAAATGCGGAAGAGTCTTCACCCACAGGGGGTAGGACATTCAGATACACACATATTCAAAGCAATGAGATCGGTGTAAGCGTTCGTAGGTACTGTACCAGGGTAACTGGTACATGCAGATCCATGCAAGGTAAAAGGAAAAGATCAACTAGAAGGTTGCCAGGTAGGGTTGCATTAATAATTAGAAAAGTAGAACTTGCTACATCGGGGATAAGTTTGGTAAGAGTGCTTTTAGGACAAGCGTTAGCGGACAAGTCTCTACTGTCTGCTCTAATAGGAGATTGGCTATCACTAAATAGTCTGAGTCACATGCGTATGTACATGTGATATCTTCTTAAGTCAATCAAGGTGACTAAGGGATGGTGTAGAGGTGTCGATACTTGGTTGAACTTGTGATCTTGTATTTTTAAACTGAAGTTTGAAGTTGCCTGGAGGAAAGGTCCTGTGATCTAGGTCCACTAAGTTATTTGCCAAATCAGAGGTGGACAGGATTAGATCTAAGTTGTCAAACCCAGGACTGCTGCCTCCTGAGCTTTTCACGCTGATGATATCGTTTCAGATGAGTGATTGACAACTCCTAACATGGCGGATCCAATGTATCGCCTTGTTCTTGAGGGATTCT
Organism: Calotriton arnoldi; assembly: GCA_963921515.1. Taxonomy (NCBI): domain Eukaryota; kingdom Metazoa; phylum Chordata; class Amphibia; order Caudata; family Salamandridae; genus Calotriton; species Calotriton arnoldi. The sequence continues at coordinate 2,334,114 of CAWUFW010002094.1, forward strand.
TCTGTCTCTGTGGCTGAATAGTGGGTCAGCCTGGGGATGTTAATCATCGTAATATAACCTAATGTTGTATAGTTACTCCTGCCTGAGTTATTATTTTGATCATTCGCATATGCTCCCCTGTGGGAATGTGCAGAGACCTGATTGTTTCGATTGACCCTTAGGGACAAGTATTGGGGGGGGGGGGGCGGGCAACAGGTACCAGTATTTAACTTAATTAGAGGGTCAACCCTCCTTGCTTCGAGCATAGGCAAAGGCCTTTTTAGAATTTGAGAGTTGGGTTTAATGGGTAGCACCTGCATTGAGAGTGACCCATGGGAAGGTGTCGGAAACAGTTAGGAAATTGGGGCTACTGGGGACCTACTGGGAGCTAATAACAGGTTAACGGTAGAAATCAAAGAGGAAACCAAAGATTTTAAAATGCCCACTTCCTCCTTCAAGGATTGGACAAGGGAAGTGAGTAAAACCTCGTTGGTAGTAGAGATCCCAAGCACTGCTAGGTCAAGAGTTTGGCATTCCAGGATATTTATAACATTAGATATATCACTGTCAGTTCTCTGGTCCTCCTGCAGCTAGCACAAGGGGGCAACGCGACTACTACAGGGAACAGAAGCAAGGTGCAAGTCTAAAGTAGAAGTGTTTGCAGGAGAGGAAACAGCTGGGATGGCAGGAGGAGAAGATGGACACGGTGCAATCTGAGATTCAGTGGAACGTTTGCGTCCCTGGGTCCTTGCTCTTAAAAACATTCCAGGTATTCTTAGACAACTTTCTACTATGGGGGCTAGTGAGAGAACTTGAGGCTGTGTAGCAGGAAACAATGGGGTCCGGGACCAAAATCAGTTTGCAGTCTTCCAGGAGGTTATCGATCCTGTCGAGTGCAAAGTTTCCCCCATCAGATTTACGTGTTTTGTTAGATTTTTTGGTTTTAACAACCCAAGCACCCCCCTCCATAGTGTTCAGTTTTGCCATATGCAGCTATCAAAGGCGGGACAGGAATGAAAATCAGGGTCACCAAAACGTCAACGATGGGATGGCCTCACACAAACCGGTTAACAGTCAATGATAGTGGGTCAGTTTAAGATTTGAATGCTAGAGTACACACGCAAAAAGCAGGAGGGATGTTCAAGAGTACCTTGGTGTGGGAGACATTAATGGGGTGGCCCAGCCCGGCCCCCTGCGGTTGCTGACGGGCACGGGCCTCGCACGTCCCGCGCAGCGAGTCTCTGGAGCCCTTAAGTAGGGTAGATAGCAATCTGCTGTTTTTCCTGCAGGGGGTTGTGGACGTTGCAGTGCCGCAGCGGCTGCACCTTCTGCTGAGACCAAGGCTCCTGTGCTGGATTGACATGCGGGAGTCAAAGCATTAGATGGGATTTGTGGCAATCCTCTACCCTCAGAACACCAAAAATAGCAGACAGCAGGTCCCAGTGACAAGAAACAAGGCTCCCCTCTCGGTGACAAGAAACCAGGCTCCCTTGTTTTAGTTCTATAAGTAGGGTGAAACTGGCACAGGAACCAGTAGGATTTAAGGCAGAGTGTGTCTTTTTGCAACAAATGTGTTTTTTGTAACATCACTACATCAATAACCTTTCCTCTTAGCCACTGAAAAGGTTCCTGTCCTTTGAAGGGGGAATTAAGGATTGAGTGTTTAAGGTAACTACTGTCAAGGAGGCATGTCTTGAGAATATAAAACAATGCAGTGGCTCTCTCTCACCTCACTGGGTCATGGAGCAGGGATGCAGTGATGTCCGGTAAAGCCAAGGAATGTCTCTGGACCTGACGCTCGTCTTTCATTTCATGGTGTGCTGTTATGGGGACTGGGATCTCTGTCTCGTGCGGAGGTATAACATTGTAAAACAAACAGAACTTTTACCATATTTGGTATCTGGTCATAGAGTGATGTAAGGTCAACAGGTAAAATAAACAACAAAGGAGTGTAACACTAAAGAGAAGAGCACTCATGTATCCTTCTTCACTGTAGCGTTTTGCTATTTGACCTAGTTTGAGGGGAGTAGGAGTGTCCTTTATTTTCCCTTCCTCTCCTATTGTTATATACAAGGTCAACAGGTAAGGCAGAACAAGAACTTAATTAAGTAGCCAAAGAAGAAAGAGAAGAAAACAAGCAAGAATGGGAAAGAGTTACCAAGATGCAGCCAGACCAGCAGCAGCGAGGGCTAGCTGTCATGGAAATTAGCAAGCCACCATTGACTTTCTGAAGGTCTCTCTCTGTGCATCCAGCAAACAGCAAATAATTAATTACCTTGCCCTTTTCCATGCAGCCCTACAAGCTTAGCGTTTACTCTCCCAGCAGGAGGAGAAATGGGTGTGACCAAGGACCACTGCCCCAGACCAAGAAACCAGCCTCGGGGTGCGTCCAACCCGTATCAGTCCTCTGGGGATGAGGGTGAGCATTCCTTTCAGTCTAGGGCATCGCAGATGCCTCTCCTCAGTTCAGGACTTGTTGGTTCTCGGGGTTCGCCATGCCCCCGCTCGCCAGTCATTGCCTGTGAGTAGCAGGGAATTGCTGGTCTGCGTCTGGTGAAAGGCCCAGTGCCTCTTTCGCCTCCTGGTTCTCCCTGACCGTGTGTGGAGTTTCTTTATACGTGAAGCACAAGCGGAAAGGATGTCCCCATCAATACTGTATTCTCTCTTTTTGGAGGTGGGACGTGATGTCTTTGGACTCCCTTTGCCATGCCAGTGCTTGTGCTGAGGGATCCTGGAAGATTGTCAACGAGCTATGCCTGAACACCACAGGCTCCTGTCGAGGGGCAGCTGACTTTATAGCCTCCTTATCCTTGAAAAAATTAATCCGGGTGAGGACGTCTGGAGTTCCATTTCTTTTTTGCTGATAAGTTGAAGAGACGCTATGTGTTCGATCCAGGTGTAGACTGGCTGGGACTTTGTACTGTAGCAGATGCTTAAAGAGATTCACAACAAAGCCATCTAAATCTTGGTAATCAGTCTACGATGGAATACTGCATATGTGGACATTGTTTCTCCTTCAGAAATTTTCCATGCTTTCAAGCTTGTCCCGCATTTCCATTTGCTTTGATTCCAGTTGGGCACCGTTCAAAACATTGTGCCCTGTTTTTAAGTCGGGGTAGCCACCTCCGCCTCTACCTGCTCCAGCTGTAGTTCTGCTTGTCGCACTTGCGTATTAATGTCCTGCACTGCCTTAGTAATGTCCTGTTTCCATGATGGGAACTTCTTGCAGAACTCTTGCAATAGGGAGAGGATATCACCTTTTTTAGCCGAAGCCTACAGTATTGGATCGTCCTCATGTTGGGGACCTGTGACAAGCAATCCGGAAGCCTCTCCGTCCTCTCCTCTATCTTTTTTTTTGGTCGTGGAGCATGTCCTTGATGCTGGAGTACTTAGTGTGTTTCACTTTTGACAAGGACATTTTGGTTCAAAGTCTCAGTGGCCTTTGGGGCTCAATTGCTTAGGGCCATTCCGCCCATTTGCTCCCGGATGTTGGACCTGGCCCTTTCTGCAGGGTTACCCCCAAACTTTTTTTGCCTTCCTTCTCCCCTTTTTGCTGAATTCGATTTTGTTGGCTTTAGGACTCTGGGCACTTTACCATTGCTAACCAGTGCTTAAGCGCATGTGCTTTCTGCTTAAAACAGCGTATCCACAATTGCCATATTTAATTTACTTATAAGTCCCTAGTAAAGTGCTTTACTTGTGCTCAGACACTATAAATGAAATGCTACTAGTGGGCCTGAAGCACTGATTCTGCCACCCATTCATGTAGCCCCTTTAAACATGTCTCAGGGGGCGTGGCCAAGATGGCGACTTGAACAGTCGCAAGTTCCGGAGGCTCCTCGTCCCTTGCCTTCCCACCCAGCCATTTACGGTGCCTGCGGCCCCAAAACCCCGCAGGAAGGGGTAACGCCCGGAGGCGAGGGTCTGGAGTCCGACACAACGCTGAGGGGCACCGACTCCCGAATCCTCCTTTTTTGAGCGGCGGCCGGCGAGCAGCGGAGCGCACAAAATGGCGCCGCATCGCGTCTGAACTGACGCCGAGGGAGGTAGGAGGACCGGAGGGGCAGAAACGGGACCCAAGCAGCAGACGGGGGCGTCGCGTCTGGAGGAGGCACCCCGCCCGAGTGACGGAGCGGGCGGCGGGGCACTGCCCTGGTGGAGGAACAACCTTCGGCAACCCAGGGCCCGCTGAGAGACGCACGAGACACGGGGCAGAGACCCAGTGGACGGCGTAGAACGCCCGGCAGGCCTCGCAAAGGGGAGAGAGAACTGCGGTGAGCAGCTGAGGCCATCGGGCCGGTGGCGGCGATCCCCCTCCCCCTGGTGAAGGCGATAGGGGGAGAGGTAGAGCGACAGCACAGAGGGGGAGAGAGGCCCCCGTGGTGACGACTCACAGGTCCCGACGATAGCAGTAACAGGAGCTCGTCCAGGGTCCAGAGGTGACGGGAAGCTGGGCCCGTCGACTCGGAGGTGAGGCTGAGGCTGGGCTGGAACCCCGGTGGGTAATGGAGCGCTGAACGGAGGGAGCAGACCCAAGGGCACACAGGAGGCGCGGCCTGGGGCAGCGGCCTATATGAGATAGGCGGTGTGGACGGCTGATACAGGGCCCCACGCTACGGACAGGTTGGGAGACACCCGGCCAGGATTGCCGCCTGGCGGAGGTACAAGGAGCAGCAGGGGTGGTGCATGCACCATCGGTGGGCGCTCCCGAGGTTGGAGGAATTAACGGGGGAACGAGAGCAAGGCACGAGCTGCGGAACTCACACCCTCACCAGAAGAACACGAGACCCCTAGGGCTGGAGAGGGAGCGTTCAGCGAGGCAGGGGTGATGGAGGCCCGCACCTCGAGGCAGGTGTAGGAAGGCGATTAAGGGGTGCGAAGGGACTAAGATCAGGGGCGCCCCCCTTCAGAGAGCCGGGAGACAGGGGCGCGAGGTCGTGTGCGAAGACCAGAGTGCTCGGAAACAAGGGAGGAAGCGGCGGACCACACAAGAAGGGTGGACGAACACAAGGCCTCGATTCTGGTCCTGCGACGGGCACCAGCCGAACGTATCCTAAGAGGGCTCGTGGGACGGGTGCCTCTTGGCCCTTCTCAATCATAGGAGTGGGCCGCAGTGTCGTTGGGCCCCGCTAAGAGATCGAGTCGTGACCACAGAAGACCCCCAAGACTCCTCCAAGGCCCTGCAGGGGAAGCAGGAGCAAGATGGCCACGGCGAAGAAGAAAGGGGAAAGGTCCGTGAGGGAGATGCTCATAAAACATACAGTGGTAGAGGAGAAAGGCAGTAAATCCCCCAGGTCAGAACTAGCGGGGTCGCCCCAGAAGACGACACGATCCCGATCACCCGGGCCTTCCTCGAAACGCTATTCAACACCCTCCGGGAAGATTTCCAGGCGCTCAAGAGCGAAGTCGCAGGAGAGGTGAAGGACATCCGACGAGATGTAGACGCGGTGGGGGAAAGGGTGGCGGAACTGGAGGATAGAGAACACGCAGCGGGGAAGAACTCGCTCAGCTCCAGCAAGAGGTCATTCGACTCAAAGAGCAACAAATCGACCTCCAGGCCCACACGGAGGATCTGGAAAATCGCTCCAGACGCAATAACATCCGCGTACGGGGGGTTCCACTGAAATCCGAAGGGTCAAATGTGGCAAGCTATCTGCAGGGGTTATTCCGAGAGGTCCTGGGAGAGAACCAAGAGTTTGAGATCCGCATAGATCGAGCGCATAGGGTGGGTTTGCCGCGGCGGGCCCCGGCGCCCCCCTGGACATCCTGGCCTTCCTCCCAGACTACCCGTTAAAGGAACGCATTTTACGCGAGGCACGTCTGAAACAGTCCATCATCTATCAGGGCCACTCCGTGGCTTTATATCAAGACCTGGCCTCCATAACGCTGCAGAAGAGGAGATCCTTCAAAGACGTCACCCGGCACCTCAGAGAACAAGAGATAGCCTACTCCTGGGGGCATCCATTTAGGCTAATTTTTAAGTGGAACGGCAAGGTACATCAACTCAGGTCAGTGGAGGACACGTGCAAGCTCCTGGGCCTTGAAGTCCACGACGCAGAAGGTTTGCCTCCAACCACGAAACGATCGACGGGGGACGGATGGCGAAGAGTGGGACGCAGACGCTCCCGACTTCGGAAGCAAGACCAGACTCGGACGCTATGGCGCAGGAGAGGCAAGCAGCTCTGGAAGCCGTCTTAAAGGATACTGCCCCGACACAGTGAACTGAAAACATGGAAGGGGTCAGTAACGCTATCATATTTGAGGCTGGGGGGGGATGGGGGCGGGGAGCCGGGAACACTTGGTCCACACATACCCCGATTATCGTCTTTCCACGTACCAGGGCATGGGGCCCTGGGGCTACGGACAATGTTAGGGTTTTTAGGGTTCCTTGTTGGGGTTAGGGAGGGGGAGGAGAGGGGGAGGACGGGTCCAGGGGGTTGGGGGGTTGGGGGGAAGGGGAGGGTGGAACCGATGTGCTGCAAGGGGTTGGGTTCGGGTGGATTCCCGAAAATCGGGGTCCTAGCCCTAGCAGGACGAGACTTACGGGATAACGAGCTGATGGGCGGGCCCTACCAGACTCAGCGCCCACCAGGGTTCAACACTTGGGATGGCTCACAAACTCCAGATTCTCACCCTTAATGTGAAAGGGTTAAATAGCCCCATTAAAAGAAGGGCCATCCTCTCCTATTTGGAGCACACGGGGGCGGCTATCTGCCTCCTGCAAGAGACACACCTCCTGGCTAAAGATTGGCATTGTATGAGATCTCGAGCCTTTCCTCAGCAATTCTTTTCTTCTATAGCGGTGAAAAAAGCAGGGGTGGCAATATTAGTATCTAAATCCTTTCAGGGCCTGGTGAGCGAGAGGTGGCAGAAATTAAAGGACGGATGTTGGCATACAAATTCTGGGTAGGAGGGGTCCCACTGGTGGTGGGCTCCCTGTACGCCCCTAACGCGGGACAGGAGAAGTTCCTTACCACAGCACTTTCAGAGGCACTCGCCACGCAAAATAGGATGATGGTGGTAGGGGGGGACTTGAACCTAGTCATGGACACGGAGATAGATCGCTCCGGTCAGCGTTACAGACAGGAGGGTGCACTCTCTACTGCAGGGAAGGACTGGCTACGGGAGCGGGGTTTGACAGACATCTGGAGGACAAAGCATCCACACAATAAACAATATTCATTCTACTCTCACGCACACCGAACATATGCTAGACTTGATCATCTTTTAGGGTTGTCGGACCTGACAGCATTAGTGGACACGGTAAATATAATTCCGGCGGCGCTTTCCGACCATGATGCGGTGACACTGACTCTCTCTCTACCTACAACACACAGGACCCTGGGGAGATGGCGATTAAGGGAAACGCTGCTTCAGAGACACGGGGTGGTAACAGCGCTACACAAAAGCATCACTGACTATTTAACCCGCAGCGACCTCGCAGATACCCCCATTACGGCCCTCTGGGGGCTTTGAAGGCAGTGGTACGCGGCGAATTAATCGCCATTGCAGCGGCGGAGGCTAAAGAGCGTAGAGAGGTTAGGGAGAAGCTCACAAAGCAGGTAGTGGAAATGGAGCAGAATCCATAGTCGCACAGGGGCCTCTAGGGTTTGGCGTCAGGTGAGAGCGGCAAGACTGCAGCTGGCTGCTCTTGATATCGATAGAGCGGAGTATGCGGCGCTGAGGCTTAAGCACTCGTATTATATTGGGGGGATTCAACAGGCCGTATGTTGGCCAGCAAACTTAGAGCCCGCGTCCAACGGGATAGGGTACCCGCAATAATAAATGAGAAGGGAGTGAAGGTGGTCAGGACGAGGAAATAGCAGACGCTTTCCGGGAGTTTTTTCCTCTCTTTATAGGGAGTCGATACCCGACTCAACCGAGGGGGAGGATTATCTCAAGGGAGTATCGACCACGGTTTTATATCAGTCCGAGGCTGAGGCAATGGAGGCGCCGATTCGGATAGAAGAGGTGATTGGGGCCATTGCTCGCCTTAAATCACACAAATCACCGGGTCCAGACGGGTACTCCGCAGGTTTCTATAAGGCCTTCTGCTCATTGATCGCCCCTATACTAACACGACTCTTCAATGCCTTCCAGGGGCGTGGGTCTATCCCCCAGATATGTTAGCGGCAGACATTGTAGTCATCCCCAAACCCGGAAAAGAGAAGACAACATGCAGCTCTTACAGGCCGATTTCTCTTCTCAATCTCGACCTGAAACTGTTCACTGGAGTACTAGCGGCACGACTGGGACCGCGATTACCGGGCATTATAGACCCGGATCAGTCCGGTTTTATTTATAACCGACAGGGGAGCGATCACACCAAGCGGGTACTACATTTGATAGATAAGGCGCACCGAACCAAGATGGAGGCTTTGCTACTGTCAGTAGACGCGGAAAAAGCCTTTGACCGGGTCAACTGGAGCTTCCTGGACCATACCCTGGCTCATTTTGGAATCGGGGAACGCTTCAGGGCTTGGGTGGCGAGCTGTTACGATGAGCCTAGGGCCGTGGTTCGAGTCAACGGTACAACATCACGGCCGGTAGTGATTCAGAGGGGCACACGACAGGGGTGCCCGCTTTCCCCACTCCTATTCGCATTATACGTGGAACCGCTCGCCCAGAAAATTAGAGATAATCCGGACATAAGGGGATTCCCTTTGGGGGAGAACCATAAAGTGAGCTTATATGCGGATGATATTTTGGCCACGTTGGAGAAGCCGGAACGTTCGGTACCAGCCTTTTGGAGGAGCTGGCCTCCTTCGGCCGCGTCTCCGGGTTTAAAATTAATGTGGGAAAGTCCACATTATTACACCTGGGTCGATATGCAGAAGCCGCGGATATAGAGCGACCATCTTACGGAAACTTACGAGCAAGGGAATCCATCACGTACCTGGGCATAGAATTAGCTCCCACGGTAACACAGACGGTCGATCAGAATTACGCAGGGCTCCTCTCCCAGATCCAGAGGTGTCTTCAACAATGGCGCAAGCAACCACTCTCGCTCCTAGGCCGAGTCGCGGCGATCAAGATGAGCATCTTGCGCAAAGCGCTATATATATTTCAAACCATACAGGCCAGACCGCCGAGGGGTGCCCTCCAGCAACTCCAGAAAGAGGTCAACCACTTTTGTTGGGCAGGAGCGCGACCCCGGATGCGTAGAGAGATATCCCATCGACCCCTAGACCAGGGAGGGTTGGGTATCCTGAACTTCCTTGACTACTATAGGGCTTCCCAACTCCGAACCCTGGTGGAATGGAGCAGACCCGAATCGGAAAAGAAGTGGCTGTTCCAAGACAGGGCACTGGCAAAACTCTCGTTATGGAAGGTGCCTTTTTTTTAAAAACGTGACAGACCCCCGAATCTACAGGGTTCGCCGATTACGAGTACAATTTTAAACATCTGGGATACAGTGGCAGTGAAACGGGGCCTTACCTCCTTCCCTTCCCCAATGACGCCGTTATTTGATAATCCGGAATTTGTCCCAGGGATGAACGAAAGAGCTTTCCCCCAATGGAGGAACGCGGGATGCAAATCAGCGGGTCACCTTTTAACCTCGAGGGATTTTTGTCCCTGGCCGAGACACAACACTCTTATGATATTATCGCTCCACAGCAGTTCCAATATTTTCAACTCCGGCACTGGCTCCTTCAACCGGAAGTGAAACCCCTCGTCGGTCGGAGGCTCACTAGATATGAACGGTGGCTTCGTGATAAAACGTCCGATAAAAAAATAATCTCAGAAATATATGGTCTGCTTCGACCCTTGACCCCATTTACGCCCTCGGCAGGCCAGAGGCGCTGGGCTAGGGAAATTGGGAGGGACCTTACCGAAACGGAATGGCGTGATATCTACTGTCGGGCTGCACATACAGCTCGGAACGTGGCCAGCCGGGAGACGGCTGTAAAAGTAGCCACGTACTGGTACCTGACTCCGGTCCGACTGCATCGAGGGAACCCAGAGCGTAGCCCGACGTGCTGGCGGGGCTGCGATGAAGAAGGAACACTGACGCACATCCTATGGGAATGCACGGAAGTACGAGATTACTGGAGGGAGGTCTTAGATGATATAGACAGTTGCTTGGACACCGAAATCCCTAGATTCCCAGCTTACACGTTACTAGGCCTGCCTAATGGACTTACATATCCGTTGAAATCCATAAGGGGAAGCAGATGGGGGTGGCGATGGGAGCAGCGGTACAGCATATACTTTCACTATGGGGCACACAGACCAGACCAACACATACAGGGTGGTTGCATAAACTCTGGTATATAGTGGGGATGGAACGCATTCAAGCGACACTTACGAACTCAATAGAATCCTTCCACACCATATGGAGCCCACTTCTGACACTGTTGTCGAGGGAACTTAACGAGGTGACTTGCCCGAAATATCTACGCCTTCTCCGTCTCACAGATAGGCCAACTGAGGAGGGAGCCCATGGAGCAAATAACTGAGGTCCTGCAGACCATAAGACCCAATACTGGGAGCAACCAGCACATCGGTTCGGGGGAGGGACGGGGGGGACAGGGAGGGGGATAGTTATTATATTAGTTCATTGGTTGGGAGTTTTGATTTTTTGGGAGAAAACGGAGGGGGCAACCAGCCTTTCAGACGGATCACTCATCTACGCGGCCGGCCTCCGGGTTGTGGCATTAACGCTGTGTATTGACCTCCTAGAAATGCTCTGCCGGCCAACGGATGTAGGCAGTAAGCCGTGTAGTGCCAAAATGTTTCCTTCCAATAAACATGATTTAAACATAAACATGTCTCAGGCCTGCCACTGCAGAGCCTGTTTGTGCAGTTTTAAACTGCCATGTCGACCTGGCAAGTTAACCCTCTTGCCAGGCCCAAAACGTCCTTTTTAATGCACATAAGTCACCCCTAAGGAAGGCCCTGGACAGTGTATTCAAAAGGTAGAACATGTACTTTTAAGTTTTACATGTCCTAGTAGTGACAACATTTTTAATTTGTTTTTCACTACAGGAAGGCCTATCTCTCCCATAGGTTAACAGTGGGGTTACCTTATTACATCTTATAAGTGTAATTTTTATTTGGGAAGAGATGGGACCCCCAAGTTAGGTGTCTCTGGAATCACAATTTTAAAAACCAACTTATGGTGAAGTTAGATTTTAAATTGTATTTCCTTACTTTAGCCATTTAGCGTCTGCTGCCGGGCTCTGAATACACATCTGGAGTGGGTGACAGCTGGGCTTTGTGCATTCCCTCTAGTCAACCACACACAAAGGGAGCTTAGGTGAGACTTGACGGGCCTTTATGAGATCATTTACTGGCTTGATGGAGGGGCGCAGCTGAGCACTGCTTCACTTACACCTGAATAGGCTGTGTCCTGTCATCAAAGTAATGTTTACCCCGCTGTAGTGAATCTGTAGCCAGGGCAGGAAGGGCAGGGTCTCTGTGCACTTCAAAGGCCTCTCTTTGAAGTCTCTCCCACTTCAAAGGCACAACTGGGTATAAGTACTGGACCTCTGACACCACAACTTCAGTACACTTCTGGACCTGTGGATACTATGCCAGGAAGAAGGACTGCTGTGTTACTAAAAGGACTGTCACTCTGCTAGACTCTGCTGGACTCCTCCTCTGCTGTGTCCTCCTTGCCTGGGAGTGAGGATTGGACCTGCATCTCTACAACTCAGAACCAAAGTGACTCCAAGGGCTTGCTGGCTTGCCTCCTGTTAGAAGCCTCAGGGACATCAAAGACTACAGTTCACTCATCTACAGCACCTAGACTCTGCCATCTGCAAGTCTTGTCCTGCCAAGTGGCCTCAATCCAGTCCTGGGACCTTGGAAGTGGGTATAGAGTGCTGCTCCAGTAAGAAAACACTTATCGCAGTCGTTGCGTGGCTCAGAACTGGTGCCTCTCCCTCGACATATCACCGCTGAAGCAAGGACCGAAGACCTCGCATCACCAACTGCAAGACTCACCCCCCCCCCACTTCTTGATGAATCATCGACTTGCGTGGTTTGACACCAACGCATCACCTACATCTTGGGGTTCAACAACAACACATTTCCGACTTGTGGAGATTGGAACCGAGGCAAAACCAACATCCAAAGGGATCGCCGACAACGCATCGTCTTCTCTGCTGCTCACATCTCGTCCTCAAACTCGATGCAACCATGAACCAAGGTACTGTTTTAACGGTCCAAGGCTGATCCCTGTATCCGCCACACGCTCTATCGCGGTCGGCCTGAACGTTTGGGTTTGACCAGGTCTAGCGCGACCAGATAGCCCCAGTTGGCACTTTATGCTTTTAAGCACTACCTTTCAGTGTAATCTTTAAAAATTCATAACTCCGATTATTCTTATTGGAGTTTTACCATTTTGGTTGTGTTCTGTTAATAAATACATTAAGCTCTATTTTTCTAACCAGGTGGGGTATCTTTTTGTGTGGTGTTTTCACTGTTTTACTGTTTGAAGTGCTGCACAAATACTTTACACCTAGCCTCATAAGTTAAGCCAGACCACTCTGTGTCAAGCTACCAGAGAATGAGTACAGGTTTATTTAGGGTGTGTATCTGACTTACCCTGACTAGGATTGTGGTTCCTGCTTGGACAGGGTGCATACCTCTGCCAATCTGAAACCTCAATTTCTAACATTGGTGATCAGCAGTGAGGATAGGACTAGTGTGGGCAGTGCCTTACCGCAATTTGGTGTACACTACCAATCCATATCTTAAGACCATTACAAGTTTTTTCTCCTTTTTCTCTCAGCTGGTAATTTCTCTAAATGTAACTCCTGTTTCACCTTTTATTTGGTTGCTGCACCTTTGAGACCTTGTCAGAATGGAAATGGATCTCAACTGCCTGTCATCTTACACTGTGAGGGAGTTGAAAAAGTTCTGCAACGAGAGGGGGCTACCTTTGAAGAAAGGGTCCGCTAGTTTGGACCTAAGGCTTGCCCTACATGCATTAGTGTTCAAACGCTGCGGTGGAGCACCAACAGAAGAATCTGGGGAGGAGTCTGAGGAGGAGCACCCCTTTTCAGATCTAGGATTTGAGAATGCAGAGGCTTGGTACAACCTGAGGATCCCAAACCAGAACCCCAAGAGGGCAGTGGACATTAGAAGGATGAAGAAGTGAAGGAAAATGACTTGATAGAGGCTCCATTAGAGAGAGGGCAGCCCACAGAGAGGGTGTCCTCCCTCTGTATTTCTCCTCCCACACTCACAGCCTCTGTTTTGCTCTTTCCACTTCCTGTGTCGCCTTTCCCCACTGAAACTGAATAATACTACTGCTGCTGCATGATGTCTCTGTCCCTTCTCCCTCGTATCTTTCATACTTTGCCTCTCATGAGGATCCTAAGCTTAGTGCCGCCACGATTAGCTTTGTCAAACCGAATAGATTTGAGTCAAAAGCATTGTCAAAGCCACTAGTGGTGGGCGGCCATCTTAAAATTGTATGTTGCATACATCCAAGATGGCCACCAAGTTCCATTTAGATTCAATGTGGGGGCCATTTTAGAACAGTATAGCAATATTATTTTGTAAAATTATTGTTATAACGTTCCAGGAAGGCTGTCATGTGGCATCTACACAAAATGCGACGGCCAACTTCAAAGTATGCAAAATAACAATCCTATATGGCTGCCTATATCTATTGGCTTTTCCAAAGTTTGCATCACAATACTGCAAGCATTGGAAAAGCAAATACTGACAGCGAGCAAGCAATGGCCAAGCCAAGACCAGTTGGCTTTGCCAACAATTATTTTGTTGTGTGTTGTCTTCTGTGCTCTTCCTATATATACATTGCCATTTTGCAGTCTTTCTTACACTTCTCAATCAAATACAATTTTCAAAATAATCAGGAAAAAAATCTTCGAAAATTATGCATTATTTTTATGGTAGTATACTCAAAAACCAGTATAAAAGGTGGTGTGCTCTGAGTAACAGCTTGACAGAATGGGAGCACCGGCACATACTGGTGATAATCCCAATATGTCAGTCTTGCAGTTCCCATGCTTTATTTATACTCAGCATAACCACAGGGAATTCAATAGAAAATCCTCACCTGGCCCTCCTTTGACCTGATCACCTGTCTGCTGAGCCAAGGTGATTGTTGCTCCGCCCTGTTTGGGAAGGGGTGACTGTCATTGTTTTTTCGTGCCCACATCTGCCATGAGGGCATGTTGGACCTGGAAGGGGAAAACGAACATTGGTCCCCACCTGCAGTCGAAAACTCATAATCAGGGTCATCACTATTTTGTTTTTCGTAAACAATCTATATTTTTTGAGTCGCTGATACCCAAGGGCAGCATCAAGTCTACAACAACGCAACTAGAGTTCCCATCCTCACACATGATAACTCAGGCTTTCCACATAGGGTTCACTAGAAACCTTACAGTCCAGTGAGGGTGCATCTTGTACACTGTCATTTTATAATACAACACAATACATTGATGCAGAAATTATTACTAAAAATTGGATGTTATTTCTTTTCACGAGATGACCCCTTTAAACCGAAGACCCGTTCCTTGGACTTTTGGATTTAATGGCACTTAGTAACTAAGACTTCCAATCTGCACTTTAACTATAATCTGGATTTATTTGTGTTTCTCGTAGAAAAGCAGAACACGAAAACTTGCAAATACCAAAAGAGATACCGTTGCTGTGCCAGCAAAATGTTGTGGGCAGGAGCGAAGAAGTGGCAAACAAGAATACAACAAAGGCAGATCAACAAACAACACCAGCCGATATACAGGTATACAATGATTTCTTTGGGATTCTATAGTGACATTTATGTTTATGACCACTGTGTATGAAGTGTCATCAAACATCTAAGAACAATTGCAGATTTATACTAAATGGTTGACTAACACATACACAATGTGTGCTATTAACTAGGGAAACCCAAGTGTAAATAAGAAGGGGTAACTCTAAATGGGTAGAGGTACTTTATTTTCTTGTAGAATATTTTGGTTGTTCAAAATATGTAATAAGAGATGCAAAGCCTAAAACACATGGGTGATTTTGATTGAGGCTGCTGAGTCCATCATTTCTTCAGGGTATCTCATTAGCATGCAGGTGCAGAGTCAGCTAGGAAGAGGGATCGAAAGAGTGTGTTCACACATAGTTTGCCCCTGTTTGTTCATAATTCACATGAAAACTGTTCACTGAAAGATTATTAATTTGTGAGAGGGATACTTATGCCAGATTAATAGATATACCCTTGTTGGGTAACAATTCAGTTTTCCGATAGTCTCTGCTCAACCTCTTATAGCCATGGCACATGCAGCAGTCAAACCCCCAGGGAGATGTTAAGAACACAGCATAATAGAACTAGATATCTCATCTAAAGACCAAAAGAAGCTGTATTTATTCATGTATGGCTTGGTCCATTTTGCAGTTTGAGGCGAATGCATCTTCATAATGCTTGCCTAATGCTTGCATCATACCCCATAGGTAATACACACAGACGTTTTCGGAATTTCCTCATTTTATATGCTATCAGACAAGAAATATATTTTACCTGGAGCTATGGACAAAAACACACCACTAGAGGAAGATACCAAAATCGCAGCTGGAGCTCAAAAATCTAAATTTGTATAAAATAAGTCAGTTCGATCTCTGGTTTCACCTAATTGTAAAACTACTAATTCATCAACAGGTGCTAACCGGTTAGTAAAATGAACAAGAGTCCATACATTTGCCTATGTTTATCACTTGAAAATTAAAAGAACGGAAACATTCAACTCCGTCTGGGAGTGATCTAATAGCCAAGATACTAATAAGTGTGAGAAGTTGGCCTGGTATATGCTGTCCACTAATTAAAGTGGGCACCTTGCACCGGTCCAAATGACCCTTATGATGTATGAGGTCAAAGATAACCTTTAGAAAGCTAGCCTAGTGGTAGCTGTGGAGAGCAGCCTTCAGGCTTAATCTTGAAGGAATGTAAAGCAGCTTGTTTTACCAGAAAATCACCTCCTATATTGTTTAAATGAAAGGAGAACTACACAGTAGTTATATAAAAATATGTATTTATTAATATAACACTCTCTAGTATCCTCTACACGAGGATAGAACACAAAGCACACAATACGAGATCAATAGAACAGTTGTAAGTAGCACAATACACAGTGGGCTCCACGGGGAGACCAAACCATATACTAAAATAGTGGTATAACAATCAGGACTTGAGTCAAGACAAGGTCTAGAGCACGTAGAATTGCTGGGACCCCAAGGAACCACCCAAGGTGAGTAGATAGGGACCCCACGGAGGACGGGTGCAGTGTGCTAACACGACTGCGGGCTCCGTACAATTCTATGGGGAAGTCGCGGTTGCAATTTTAAAGTTTAAGGACCCTTCTAGGAGGACTTCGAACAAACCCTTTAGAACTTAAGAGGTTGGAGAGCCACCTCACCCGTGGATACTGTAGTACCTGAGTTACCTATCCCAGGGGAGCCGGGTGCATAGGTCTGGAGTGGCGTCGGAAACCGCCGTCGTTCTCAATGGAGGGCTGTGAAGAAGTACAGCTGCTGTGAAGGTGAAAAGGGTCCGGGGAATCCAAGCCTGGATTCTGGAAGGAAGGAACCCGAAAGCAGAGGGGACAGAGTCTGTGTCACTTCAGAGTGACCAGGGGCTCGGGAGACGAATGCCCACCGATGTCGGATGCTTCAGGTGCGAAGGAGGGATGCTTGACTCTGCAGCCACAAAGACCAGGAGCCAGATACGAGCTGTCCCATGAAGGATGTCGAGTGCTGAGGGGTCAGTGTCCGGCTGGAGCGCCAACAAGCCTTGGCAAAATCAACCCACGCAGGAAGGTCAAGCTGGTTACGGTGTGGACCAGCAAGGTCCAGGGGACTCGCCAAGCAATGGGGAGTCAGGGAATGCCTGGAGCAATCACAAAAGCCCAACAGAATTCAAGATGACCCTCCGGGGGACCCACAGGTCGAATGACCAGGAGTCGCGAGGGGACCTCGAGCAAGATCACAAAGTACCAGCCCACGGAGCACTCGGTGCGAGGAGGCCGGAGTTCTTTGGTGCAAATATTGCTCAGGGTCAGGACTACACGGAGTCCAATGCACAAGCTCGGGGGTTCGGGTTATGCAGACCCCACGAGGGATACTGGCCTCAAACTTGCTGAGAAGGCAGATCGACCTCAGGAACCTTCAGAAATCCACCTCTTGTGTTGCTGAAATCTTCGGAGTCTGCAGGAGCTCAGGAGCAGCAGACCGGTCAGTTGCGTTGAGGTGCCTGCTAGGGCAGGGGAGTGACTCCTTCACTCCAAGGGAGATTCTTCAGTTGTCCTTAGTGCACCACAGGTCCTGCATGGAGCCTGTATGGAGCAAGGGCACAGACAAAGCTTTGGACGGAGAGAAAGACGAAGTCGGGCCCAATCGAAGTCCAGAGTGTCCAGACGGTCGAAGGTCAGTGTTTTCTTCTTGTAGAATCTTGTCCACGTAAAATCTAAAGTCTTACAGCCAGGTAAGCTCTTTTGTACCCACTGGAGAGTGTTGGACAGATTCGGGGGACCCTCTTAGGGGAGGGTCAGGACAGAGGGGTGGTTACACCCATGTCCTTTGTCCAGTTTCGCACCAAGAGCAGGAGCTGGTTTGAGCTGGACTATGCACAGGGACACCAAATGTGCCCAGGTGCAGACTTTCAGGCACTCTGAGTGCACCCACCCAGCCCCAATACACTAAATCCTGTCTGAGAGGTGGTCACACCTCCCTGTGACAGGATGCCTATTGTGCTGCCTTCCTCTGCTCGAGCTTGGCTCAGCAGCAGGAGGGCAGAAATGTGTCTCGGGTCGGCAGCATCCATTTTGGGCTGACCAGGTCGAGAAGGCTGGCACCGGATAGACCAGTGACCCCACGAAGCTTGCTTCAGAAGGGTGGAATCATACCTCCCACACCGGTTACCATTGTGGAGGTATGATTCCAAGGTGTTTGATACCAAACACGATATGTTTCTATGCAGCCGTTTTCAAGATAGCATTTACCGCGAGGTTATAATGCACCTCTACCTATATGTCCGGCTGAGTCACAGACAACCCGGGAGAATGGTCTCCGAAGGCTGCAGAGAGGCTCTGCTCATGCAGGGGCACCCTCTCACTAAAAACCCAGCACCCTGCCTTCAGGATTGATAAGGCCTGCTATAGGGGTGACTTATAAGTTTTAAGTGTAGTGACCTATAGATATAGTGAACCTATATCTAAAGTAAGTGGTGCAAGCACCATCTTACACAGGTTGCAGTACCAGACCTGTAGTTCCATTTTGCATGGCCTCTCATGGGTGGCATAATACATGCTTCAGCCCATGGGAGGCCTCTGGGGTACCTATGCCCTGGGTACATGGGTACCATATACTAGGGACTTATAAGGGTACCCCAGTATCCAATCTGGAGTGTACCAAAGTACATGCATAAAACTTTAGGGAGAAATCAGATAGACTGGGGTCCTGATTAGCAGGATCCCAGTCAGACTAGTCAAAAACAGTGCAACATCAAGCAAAAAGTGGGGGTAACCATAAGAAGCAGATCCTACTTTCCTACAATAAGGAAATCAGTTTATTTTCTTTTTTCTTAAAGAACTCTTTTATTGATTTTTCAAAGGATCGTACAGTCAGCCTTTACTAAGTTTAGAGGGCCATGGGGTAAGCAGGAGGTGCTGGGCCCGAGTATGGGGGCTGAGGCTTTTTACTTCTGATGTTCCAGGGTCCAGCTTACTATGGATCCTGAACAACTGGTCGAAGGACCCCTTCAGCACTTGAGTCTCAGTTGTAGTGCAAGGCAAGCAGTCCAAGGTTTCTCGGGGGGGTGGGGTGGGGAGGTCGACACATGAAGTTGAAAACAGGCTTACAACTCAAAATACGTTCAGCAGCAGCAATAAATGATTATCCAGTCAAATACTAGCTTTTATGAAAAAGCAGTATTTCTATACTAGCACAAAGTAGAGTATAGTATTCACAAACAATACAAACAGTCCCCTGAGGTCAGGGTTCTAGTGATTTAACAGGTTGGTTCCTGAGTCTCACTCGCCTCTCAATAGCGGTCGTTGTTATTCACCATTCACTATAAGCAACATTCAGGTTAAGCCCCACTACTCTGACTCATATTAATTCAAAAGTGTTCCAGTCCTGAAGCCATATATGGCAGGCAAGTTTCCTCAAGGCCGTCTGGACTATAAATCAGTCTTACCCACACCAGCAGGAGTTGCGCGACTGGAGTATCCAGATGCGTCCCCTTCATGGGTGCTGAAGCTGCAGCAGCTGTCTTCAGCGAGTTCCTCACATGCCGCCCTGCAGGGGCAGCTATCGGGTGTCCTCAAGTTCCTCACACATGGTCCTGAGGAGGCAGCAGCCGGGGGGTCCTTTATGCTCCTCAGATGCTGGTAAGTTTCCTTGGATCCTGTCCACAGGTGGGGGTTTGGGGGAATTCAACGCTCCTGGTGCTGGTCCTCAGTCTGGGCTTGGGCCCGCACAGGTCACTACAGGGGCCTTGTCCTCTTGATGAAAGTCTCAACCACACCATCCTTGTTTTTTCCCAATTGCCCCACCTGGCATACGGGTTCACTTTCCTCACTCTGCAGGCGGGCTACAACCCGATCCACACAGCAGCAATCTTCATGGTGGCCCCAGCTGGCATACGGGGTTGCCGGCTTCACTCTGCACAGGGGCTATGGCCTAATCAGCACAGCAGCAATCTTCACCATGGTCCAGCCTGGCATATGGGGTTGCTGACTTCCTTCTGTCCACAGATTGCATCTCATCAGAACAAAAGCTGTTCTCCTCACTTCTCGCTTCCGAGATCCAATCACCAGGATCTCCCAATGGACCTCACTCCCTCCAGCACTTTTCTCTCCCTCACAGGGAAGGAGCACTTGTCTTGGCAAGTAGGCAGGCACTGGTGCTTCAGGGGCAGCTGATCTTGCATTCCCCGGGTGATGTCCCCTCACCCATCTGGGTGACTGGCAAGCCTTGGCCTCCAGTCCTGGTCACAGGCAGAAGTCTTGCAGAGTTTTTCCTCCTCCCGCAGCCTGACTGGCTGCTTGACAGTTGACCATTTTGGGGCCCTTGAGCTCCCCTTCTTATATTCCATTTCCAGGCATCAAATGTGTTTTAGTCTTTGAAGTTTAAGTTGGGGGTCTGTTTCCTTTTAAAGCACCCTCTCCTCTGTCCTGCCCTTCCTCCAGAAAGCAGTCTGTCAAGCAAGAGCGACTCCAAATCTGATAGCCCCTCAACATAGGCCATGGGAGTGACTAGAGGTTTACCACTGGATGTCAACCACCGTGATATGTGTATCAAAAGGTTATCCCAGGGCGTCAGCCCTCCGCATAATAATTCTCTTATCTGCCCCATCTCCTTCCTGAGATGCGCCCAAGCCCCTTTCCAGTGACCTCTCTGTGAATCAAAGAGCACCCTTTGTGGTATACTGAAAGCCTGGCTCTCCCTTCCTCCATTGTGTCCCACCCAGCTCACAGGAATGCAGCAATCCACAAAATCTGTCTGGGGGGATTCCTCTGCCTCCTCATGTTTCTTCAATTAGCACAGGATCTCCCAAAATGAAACTCAGAATCGTCTATGTATTGCACCATTCTCAGGCTCAGGTACATATACATCCAGCATAAGTATATAAAATGCACACACTGCCCAGCACTGCATCAGCCTGTATTGTACCATTCACAGGGACGTGTACACCCTGCATATGTACATAACATACAAGCACTCCACCAGCATTACACACCAATCAGATGTTAGGCTGAGAGTGAGTTAAGCACACAGCAGCAGAACTTTAAATAAGTGAGCCTGTAGGCCCCACTCCAGTGACACAGGTAAAAAGGCTTATTCACTTCTACTGATCACTACACGGGATGACTCCACAACTGTGCTAGTGCTGCTTAACTCCTGGAAAAGGCAGTAGTCTTCCACCACTATTAGGGTTGCGCTTTGGGCGCTCCTCATGGTCCAAAAAGGCCACAATCCGTGAGACAGGCCTATGTCATGGCACACATGCATGATTCGTGTTCGCCCATGACAACAAAAATCAGCATCAAGAATCCAGACATCATTACATTTAGGACACTCACAGCAGGGTTACACATGCATCACCATGTGCCAATTTAAAAATAGAGCATTCTGATTGGCCTAGGGAGCTTTACTTCCCTTGGGCCAATTTGCTCCAAGGGAGTCAGACACCCATGGGAGTGAGTGCTCTGATTGGCTGCCAGCAACATGAGAAAAATGTTGCTGGCAGCCATTACAGTACTCGGATACTTAGCCCCCTGTCCTGAAGTAACGGAAAAACAATAATATAAGGGGGCAGAGTAGGGATACCCTGCCCCCTAGGCCCAATGCGGGGGACCCAGAGGGAACCCCCCTGGGACCAAAATGAAAAAAATCAATTTTTGTTGCAATCCCGCATGATCAAAAAAAAAAATTGCACCCCATGGCTGCGTTGTTTAATTAAGGGGTGGGGATGTGAGCTCCCCCTCCCTGAGTCATTATAGGCCCGGGAGTTTCTTCTCCGGTGCCGAAATGCCAAAAAGGGCCTTCAAAGGTCCAAGGACCCCATCCCCCGGGCCAATATATTTAATTGGGGCGAGGAGGACCATGCAGCCGCCCTCCCTGAGCCTCTAAAGGCCCCGGGGACCCTATCCCCCAGGTTTGCTAAACTTTTCAAAAGGGAGTGGGGCCCACCCCGGCACACAGTAGTTTCCTTGCCCGCACCGGCAGGGAAACTGGAGCCAAACGCTGCTCCCAGCTTTAAAAATGCTCCAGCCGGCTGGGCATAAATAGTTGCTCCCTGCGAGGGGGAGCAATGCGGGGAGCCGGCTAGGGTCGGGAGGGCCCTGGGGCTCCCCTCATGGCCCCTAGCATGTGCATGGTGGGTGCCCTGGATGGGCACCAGGTCCTCCACTTGTTTTAATGAGAGGCCCCAGGGGGTGGGGTCCCTGGGGCCAAAATCAGCTCGGGGAGGGGGGCTCTGTGGCCCCTTCCTCTTTAAAATAAAAAAGCGGCCCTGGGGGATGTGCTTCCCAGGGCCTTAATAGACTCAGGGAGGGGGGCAGGATGGCCCCCTACTCTTTTATTATGTATATTGTAGAAATGGCAAGATAATTTGTCCCTTTCTATCTTGCCATGGATGGCACTGTGCTAATCCTATGCTTAAAAACTTTGATAGAAAAGCAGACATTTGAGGCGAGCAAGTTTAGAGTGTTACTGGTGTTTTTAGTGTGCTCCATACAGGAGCTGCTCTCCACCTAAACTTGGGAACTACCCAGAGTTCTCTGCTTTTGTTTGCATAATTTATGCAGCAATCTATGCCTGAAAGTGTATTGTTTTGACTCCTGTATGGAGCACCCTGCAACACCAGCAACACTCTAAATTTGACTTATACTGGATACTCCCTTGTGTCTGTATATATATATATACACAGCCCTGGGGGATAGGGTCTCCAGGCCCATAACAAGGCTTTGGTGGGCCTCTCTCCCCTTTAAAGAAAACACAGACCTGGGGGATGGGGTCACCAGTGCCCTTATAAGGCTGGGGTGGGGGGCCAGATGGCCCCCTCCCCTTTTTTTGTAAATTTAGGCCCTGGGTGTGGGCTCCCAGGGCCTAATAATGCTCAGAGAGGGGGGCCCTGTGGCCCCCTTCCGCTTTAAAATAAATAGGGCTTTGGGGGATGGGATCCCCAGGTCCTAATAAGGCTGGGTGAGGAGGGCTGCACACCCCCTTCCCTTTTTTATAATATTGGCCCCAGGGAATGGGGTCCCCGTGGCCAAGTAAGGCTTGGCCAGGGCGACTGTATGGCCCCCCTCCCCTTAGATTTTGGCCCTGGGGAATGGGGTCCCTGGGGCCTAATAAGCTCCGGTGTCATGTCCTTTAGGTTAGTCCCATCATGTACATACCGATTACATACATTGTGTCCCATCCACACGACATAACGGTCTTACACAGCTGACCTTTTACCTAGTAGCTTACTTCTGTCTCTCCGACATCAGGCTCTTGGTTCCATATCTTAATCCCTGTATGTGACGTACACAAACATGTCCCCAGGCACGGTAGATTTATTCTGTACAAGGGTCACCACTTTTTTCATTCATGGCCAACAGCCAGCTGTGCATGATCATGTTTGTTTAGAAAAGGATTAGCAGGGGATTAGCAAATGTTTTAAAAACATATTGATTCTAGAAAAACCCCGGAGTGACCACTTTAGTATAAAAGACTCTTACTCCCCCTTACTAGAGAGAGGAGAATTCCTTCCACGCTGGACCGAGACTCTGCAGGCTGATCCTTCGACAGGCAGAGACCTGACATGCCTTGCGGCAGGGGCGTAACAAAGGCCCCCGCAGCCCCCGTGGTGCGGGGGGCCCCGAGCTCCAGGGGGGCCCTTCAGCCCAGTACCCTGTCAGCAGAGCTCCTGAGTGTGGTCGGAGGGGGCCCCCTTCATGCACTTTGCAGGTTGGCCCCCTCAAGTTTCGGTACGGCAGTGCCTTGCGAGGTGCCATCCTCGACGCAGAGACGGGGTCCTTCATTCAGAACCATCAGGTGAGGGGTTAGCACTTCCCCGGGGAATTCTTGGCTCCATTAGGTTCCATTAGGACATATCCTAGCACTTACACATACATGCTTCACCTACACCTCTAGGCTAGGCACGGTTAGGTAGGCTACGCATCGTAGGAGTGCGCCAGTGCTATTGTTTTATGTAATATGCTTTTATTCATCTTATTAGCACTATGGTAGAAATGTATCTACTTTTTACGATATTGGTACTAGCGATTACATTTGTCTGCTCCTGTCTTTTGATTGTCGCAGCTAACATGTTTCATACTAGACTGACGCTTGACCAATAAATAATTATTGAAACCGTTCCAATCGTCATTCTATGTATTCTGAGAAAAGTAAGTACGAGTGACTGAGTGAAAGATACTGTATTGTTTCCACGATACCTGAGGAATCAGGGTTGTCATGTTCAGTGGTTGCCAGAAACTACATACACCACTGTAGAATACAGGGGGATGGTAGTGGTACCGTAGAGCTAGCTGTGCTAACGGTTGACTCATCCTGTGGGGGTGTCCAGAGTCTGTCTGCACACCAAGCCCTCAGTTTAGGTCATCCAAAATGCGCAGGTCCTGGGGGGTCCTAGGAACTACACGACACAGGGAGGCGGGCCATGCAGCCCCCTTTTAAACAAATAAGGCCCTGGGGAATGGGGTCCCCAGGGCGTAATGAGGCTCGGAGAGAGGGGCCAGGCGGGCCCTCTTGCCCATTTTTAAAAAAATATGACCCTAGAGGATGGGGTCCCTGGGCCAAATGAGGCTCAGGGAGGAGGGCTGCGTGGCCCCCTCCCTTTTTTATCTTGTATTTGGCCCCGGATGGGATCCCTGGGGCACAAAGTCCAAGTTAATGCTGTGCACAGCAAAGGCCGTGCGCAGCGTGGGGTTGGCTGCCTGCTAAGGATTTGGCTGCAGGGCCTGGCCACAAGCTAGGCCCTGCTGCTGTTAACATCCTGCCGCACACGACCAAAGACTGTGTGCGGCGAGAGGTTGGCTTTACGTTTAATAATAAAATATTACTTTACGTTAAAAAAAACCATAGACATTTACTGAAAAAAACAAAGGTTAAAGTAATGTTATTATAGTTAGGTGTGATAAAAAGATCTGGTTTTGTTTACAAAAAGACATTAGAAAGTCACTGAAAACGTTATAGTTAGGTGAATTTGTCAGTGTGAACATTAACGTTTTGAACTAAAAAAAAAAAACAAGCTAAATATAACTTGCTCCCCCGCCGTGCACTGCTTATGATGTCACATATTACATCATTCATGACATGTTCTATGACATAATTTATGACATCACTGATGACGTTATCCAAGCTTCTTGTGCAAATATTGCTCTAAAACTAGTATAGAATTAGAGGCCTGAAAGTAAGTAATAATAATGACTTATTGTTCGGTTACTTAAAACCTCACGACTAAAACAACATGAACAATGCATTAACATTTCATATGTAAAACCTTCGAGGCATTCAAGATTATCAGCAGTGCTCGATAATTATTTAAACAATTTTACTTCTAGGATAAGGCTCAGGTACCAAGCCACCTTGCAGCAAAAGCCAAGGTCAAATTTTAGAAAAAAAGAACATAACAAAAGAAAAAAGGAAGGATCTACCTTATGAAGGCAGAGTTGTGCAAAAGAACAAAGAGCAAGGTGCAAAAATAGCAGCAGAATTTTCCACTAGAAAATAAGGACGAAATGCAAACTGCAAAATGGCAGCAAACCTTTTCCAACAGGAGTTGGTTGTGAAAGCCAGTTATTCCCGTTGAAGCTAAAGCATAGTTTGGCTCACTGTTCCATAAATAAATACCTAAAAACTCAGAATACGCTGCACAAAACTATTCGCATGACACTATAAAATGGGAATTTTATTAACAAGTTCCACTGTGAAAAAGATTAAAAAAGAATAACACAGGTGTAGGGGTAGACTCAGCACAGCGCGGAAGAGCAGGGTGCAAAGTTCTACCCACATTTGGTGCACCTTAGACAAGCACAATGGCCAGACACCTCAATGGCACTGCCAGCGGGCCAATACTACGTGCTAGACCCCCTGTTCTTAGTTCATTTAACTGAAAAAGTTTGCCTTGGTGTGCTGTAGAGCTGACACGCCATCATGTAGGATGTTTGAACTTGTGACGAATGCCACACCTCGGGATGTATCCTCCCTGCTTAGTTTATTAACACCTAGGGCCACAAACTTGAACAGCATGATGTTCATAGTGGTGTTATCTGGGTTAAGTGTGTTAATGATGGCCTGCCAGCACATGAGAGTGCTTAGTTTGTTCCATTCTGGCCTTAAGAGTTATTTCAGTTCCTCTAACAGAGCAGGTCAGCTGCAACCAATATGTTGGAACGATTCCTCATAAGCACTGCAGCTCTTACACATTATTGTTTCCGAAGGACTGGGCCATCTAGCTAGGTGTTTTAAAAATTGCCAGTCCCCTAGCATAAGAGCCATAAACCTTATGTTTTTGTATTCAGACTACATGCAGGCCAAGTAAGGTTGTTGATCCCTTAGCTGGTAAGTGTTGATAACTGCCCAAGAGTGCCTATGCTTTGCCAAAGTATCATTGTCAACCTGGCACGAGAGAAGTCCTACTTGCCTTCTAATGCTTTGTTTGATGGCATTTTAAGGCACATGTGAGACCCAGAGCTCTCTGGCATTCAGCTGATTGCAACAATCCTCAAAGTACAAAAAGTGAGGCTGTCTGGCACCGCCTGATTGAATTTCATCCCTGGCTAGCCGGAATTTGTGGTAAATATTTTAAAAGGCAACTGCCTGTGCTAACCGTTGATCATGGAGGCAGAGTTCCAATCGGATTGGCGCAGCTTATGAGGATCTTGTAGATCTTCGTGACCAGATTATTTAAAAGCTTACCATTCCTCCCCAGCAGGTTCTCACTGCCATAAACCAAGGATGGGATTATTTTAGCCCTCATAACCTTCAAAAGTGGATCGAGGCTCATCCCCACAGCTAGCTGGACAGTTATAAAAAATATGACCAAAAGGCCAGGGCCTTTGTTTCAACAGCATCCATATGGTGGACAAAGGAGCACCTAGTGATGATTGTATGTCTGTTCTTTGGAGATCTTCTTACCATTAATATACCAACTACTCACCTTATTGATTTTTCTGCCCAAAATGAGGGTCTTAGTTTTCTTTAAATTGACTTCCAGGCGATTGATGTCAGAGTAGGAGTGCAAAATATTTAGCAACCACTGCAGTCCAATTCTCGTGTAACTGAGCAGAACAAGGTCATCTGCATAAAGCAGGATGTTAATGTGTTCAGACCCGATCTTGAAGGGTGGCTATTCATGTTGTTGAGAGCGCTGGACAAATCTGAGATGTAAAAGTTGAAGAGCAATGGGGTCAGCACACACCCCTGCTTGACCCCCAGTGAGGTGGTGATTTTTCCTAGACACATGAGTCCCATCACTGAGTTTAACACCTATCCACATGTCGGTGTGAAGTTGTATGATGGCCTCAAAAGAAGACATTGCAGGAGATCTTTAAGTTCTTCCACAGAGCCCCCCTGGGGACACAATTGAACGCTGCCCTGAAATCCACAAAGCAGCAATTCAGCATGGTGTGAGATTATGTCACCTTCTCTGATAACAAAGACATTGCTAACAATTTTTTGAGGTGCCAGAATTCTGGGTAAACCCTGTTTGATTCTTCAGTATGAGACCCCTGGACATCGTCCATTGCCACAACACCTCCAGGAGTAGACAGTCAAAGAATCTGCCTTCATTGTCCAGTAGCGGTATCAGCCTGTAATTAATGGGCTCAGATTTGGAAGCACCTTAATGAATAGGCTGGATGATGGCACCACTCTATGATTCTGGGATTAACCCGTTCCATGCGTCGGACGGCCCCTGGCCGTCCGACGTCACGGTGGGCGTGTGCGTCGAACAGCCGGGGGCCGTCCGATGTGTGCACGCGTGGAATTCGCCCGCACAGCGGGGGAATTCCAGCCGCGTTCAAAGGGTTAATGAGCTCCTTAGGCAGTAATCAAATAGTGGTGTGAGTTTGCGGGCCCAAAAGGATGTCTCCAGCTTAAATAGGGCCTGTAGGAGGTCGTTTGAACCTGGGGCTACATCAGATCTAGCTTTTGTCAGGACCATGTTCAGCTGATGCATTGGAAAGGTTAAATCCTTGGTAGAGGACGATGAACCCTCTCTACCTCGAAACTGACAGGGCTAGAAGCTGCCACAGGGCTTATGAGGCAGGGCTGGCTTCTTCGCTGGATATCGTGACAGTCGGAGCTTTTGTATTGCTTTGCCCTCCCAAATAATAGAAAATACAGCTCTCCCACACGGAGGTGCAGACACAGCGAAGCAAGAAAACACCTGGAAAGGGATTTCACTCTCATAAAATGAGGCACATCAAAAGACAGTTTTCAGAAGAAAGCATGGGGTTTTATTTGTGTAACACTCTCTAACAGAAAGGCTTTCCCAGATGTCAAATGAAACAACATATAAATGTGTATAGAAATATATATATGTATGTGTTAGACCTGGCACCATTGGCGTGGGTCTCCCTTCCATTTTTTGCTGTTGCCTCTTATGTTTTTGCTGGTTTTAGATGCTTTTGGGCACTGTGCCACTCCTGTCCAGTGCCACAGTGCAAGTGCTCCCTATGGTAAACTGATGTATGGATTAGTGACTCGATGATTGGCTTGTTTGGCTTACTGTCAGACCCTAGTACAGTGCACTGCGTGTGCCCAGGGCTTGTAAATCAAATGATGCTGGTGGGCTTGCAGCACTGGTTGTGCCACCCACCGGAGCAGCTTGTAAAGTGTGTCTCAGGCCTGCCATTGCAGAGCCTGTGTGCAGTCTGATACTGCCATGTTGACTGGGCAAGTGTACCCACGTGCCAGTCCCTAAACCTTCCCTTTTATACATGTTAGTCACCCCTAAGGTAGGCCCAAGGGCAGGCTGCATTGTAGGTAAAAGGTAGGACATGCCCTGGTGTGTGTGGCATGTCCTAATAGTGAATTACAGCCATTTTCATTTTTCACTATTGCAAGGCTACCTGTTCCCCATAGGCCAGAATGGGCAGTTAGATTATTACATCTTATAATCCTAACTGACTCAGGGAACCAGGTAGAAATTCGAGTTTAGTATGCCTGAACTCAGAATGATAAAATACATCTTTTAGTGAAGTTGGTTTTAACATTCTGTGTTTGAAAATACCACTTTTAGAAAGTAGGTATTTTCTTGCCTAACTATCCAAGCCTGCCTCTACTAGGTTGTGTATTCCTTGTCTGGAGTTTGAGTGACAGGGGCTGGGGGCTTCCAGGAGACCGGGTGAGTCAGCACAGGGCTGAATAGAGAGATCTGCATGCAGATAGGAGGCAGGAGTTGCACCTGGGACCTGAATAGGACTGTGCCTTTCCTCCACAATGCTGGCTCCACCTCCTGTGCTGTGTCTGATGTCCCTGGCCTACACTGTGAAAGGAAAGAAGGGGTCTTATCAACAAAGTGCTCCAGGACTGACCAGAACTGGTTGTGGACTAGGCAAAGGCCTCTCTGCCTTCAGAGAACAAAGAGAAAAGTAGTATAAATATTGGGACCCAGACCCAAGAACTTTAGATCACTTCTGGGAATCAAGACAAACCTTTGCTGAGGAGAAGAACCAGGAAGCTGAAGGAGGAGACTACCCCTGTGCTGTGTGTTTGGGGGTTGGCCTGCAGTGGTTGCTTCATTGCCAAAAAAAAGGAGAAAAGGACTGAGTGTGCTTTCTATCAACTTGAAGAAGAATCTCCAAGGGCTTGAACTAGAGCTTGTCTCCTGCCTGAAGTCTCAGGGATACAAGACTTCACCAACCAGCTCCCCCCTGAATTCCCTTGCTGGGAATTGAAGTGCCTGCTGTTGTGCTGGGCCTTCTGAGAGACTGCGTGTCGCTGGGAGCTGGAAGCGCGACGCAACGACGAGAAGCGTGTCGCCGCCGCAGCCGCTGTCATCGCATCGCCGAGGAAGCGAGACGCCGCTGCCGCTGTCATCATCGCATCGCCGAAGCGCGGCGCATTGCCGGAGAAGCGGGACGCTGCCACAGAGGACATCGTCGCATCACCGGAGAAGCGCGTCGCAGGGCCTGTCGCGGCTCCAAAGATCGAGTCGCCGCACGGCCGTCGGGCGTGCACGCATCGCACCAACGTTGTCGCATCGCAACCAAGACGCCATTTTGTCGCCTCGCACCGGAGAAGAGTATCGCATCGAGGTGCCATCTTGTCGCATCGCACCGGAGAGCAGTAAGAAACCGACGCATCACCTCCCCACACAGTAAGGAAGCGAGCATCAACTCCCCTGCGCAGCAGTAAGGAACTGACGCATCCACTCCCCTGAGTGTAAGGAACCGACGCATCACCTTCCCTGCGACCCTTTTGTTTTCTTTGCGTTACGCATTCAAGGTACATTGAGAGTAAAGTGTCGCATCTACAACTTGAGAGAACTGAATTATTTTATAATATTTTAAAGTCTATTTTTGAGTACAGTATTGTGGATTTTTGTCGTTTGGTCTTGTGTTAAGTCTATATAAAAATACTTATTTTTATACATACAACCTGTGTGGTGTCCATCTGTAGTGTTGTCACTGTATTACTGTATGTGTTCACAAATGCTTTACACACTGCCTCTGAGATAAGCCTGCCTGCTCGTGCCAAGCTACCAAGGGGGTGAGCAGGGGTTATTTTAGGAGTGTAGCCCCTTACCCTGACTAGACGCAAGGGTCCCTATTTGTCACAGGTACCTACCTAGGGCAACTAGAGACCCCCAAATCTAACATTGGTGGTCAGCGGTGAGTATTTGGACCTGCATTTGTGATTCATATACAGTGATTGGTGTACACTACTAGTGAGTGCAGACCATAACGCGACCACACACTTTTTGAGAATTTTTCCTTGGAACTTCTTTTCTATTTTTGATTCTTGAGCACTGCCAGTCTTTTTGCTACCATGAGCAAGTCAGCATCCATAGTATCTGTAGACATTGTTTTGGAAGAAGAGAGAATTGATACTTACACTGTGCCTTATCTCAAAGCTTTGTGCAAGAAATGTAAAATCTCTGTGAAAGGCCTCACCAGGAAAGAGGAATACCAGAAGGCGCTGAGGGCCTGGGTAGAATCTAGGAATGCCAGTGAGCATCCTGAAGAGCCAGTAATGGAGGCAGAGGATTTAAATGAGCAACTTGAGGGGCCAGTGGGCCCAACTGGAGGGAAAGCACCTTCAGGGGCGGGCAGCAGTGTTTCTTCCAAGGGATTGTCCCCAGGAGAGCTGGAGGACCGAGCAAGGGAGAGGATGCATAAATTGGAGCTAGCTAGGCTCAAAATGGATGGTCAGAAAGACATAGAGAGCAAGAAAATAGAGCTTGGGATGGAGTTAGAAATGAAGAAGTTAGCCTTAGAGGAAAAGAGGATGCATTTTGAGCATGAGAGAGAATTGAGGGAATTGGAACTCAAGGCCAAAAAGTTAGAGGTTCCTCCCTCTGGTGGCAGCACACCGCCAGTGCATGTAGAAGCAAGAACCTACATTCCCAAAGATGTAGTTAAAGATTTCCACAAGAATGAGGATATTGGTCAGTGGTTTAGGGCTTATGAAGCTGCAATGTAAGCCCACCGGGTCCCTGAGAAGGATTGAGGAGCGGGGTTGTGGGGCCGCTTTGTTAGTGATGGGAGGGACACTTTGTTGGATTTGCCTACAGAGGAGCAGATGTCCTATACCCACATGAAGGGAACCCTAATGCCCAGATTTGGTTTGACCCCAGAGCTTTATAGACAAAGGTTTAGAAATTGCAGAAAACTGGAGTCTACCACTTGGGTGGAATATGTGTCTTTCTTTTGCAGAGCATTGGATGGTTGGGTGAAGGGTAGCAAAGTGGATAATTTTGAGGCGCTCTATGATTTGCTTGCATGGGAGCACTTGTCAAATAACTGTTTTCCAGAGCTACGCCAGCATCTTATTGATAGCAAGCTGACTAACCCTAGGAAGCTTGCTGAGGAGGCGGACCGCTGGGTGAGCACCCGGGTCCAGAAGGGTCATGTGGGAGACTTCGCCAAAGGTGGGCAGGGTCCCCAGCAGAAGAGTGGGGGGACAAGGGTAAACAGAGGGAGTTCCAGAAAGGGCCCCAAAGTAATCCCCAAGGGAACCAAGGGAAGGGTTCCAGCCTCCCCTGAGAAGAAGGCAGTGGCCCCGACAGATAAGCCTGTTCATAAGGGGCCCAAGACCTGTTTTAAGTGTGGTCTAGAAGGCCACTGTTCTTATGATGCTAGATGTCCCTTGTATGGGAAGACAGCACCCACTGGTGCACCACCCCGGCAGTTGGCTAGTGTAGCCCTGGGGGAGGAGATGGGTGCCCAGGGTGGGTGGGGTCCCGCAGAGATGTCCCTTGTCTCTTTAGGAGACTGTGAGGTGCTCCCCAGGACCCAGCTGCCTGATAACATAAAAAATACAGGCAGTGGGTGACCATCAATGGCAAGAGGGTGGAAGCTCTTAGAGACACCGGAGCCAGTGTGACAGCTGTCAGTTGTCGGTTGGTGTCTGAAGAGCAGGTAGTCCCCAATGCATTTTACCCAGTTGTTGCCGCTGACAACACAGAGAGCCACTGCAAGGTGGCACAGGTTCCCTTTGAGTGGGGGGGGGGGTCTCAGGGACTCTTCAAGTAGCTGTGAGGCCAGCCATGCCTGTTGAATGTCTGTTAGGTAATGATTTGGAGAGCTCCCCTTGGGCTAAGGTGGAGCGGAGAGCTCATTTAGAGATGTTGGGTTTGCCTGAGTGGGCCTGCATGACCACTCGGTCTATGGCAGCCAGTAAGGGTGTTCAAGAGGACCTGGAGCCTGAGAAAATGGCCCAGGTGCCTGCCTTAAAGAGAAGAGGTAGGGGGCGCGGGAAACCGGCCCCTGAGATTCCCACGGCCCAGGAGGAGGCAGACCCTGAGGGGATGCCCTGGAGCCTACCGGGGAAGAGATTGCTGAACTGGGAGACCTGCCTGAGCTGACCCATTGGCAGCAGGAAGGAGGTCCCTCCAGGGAAGAGTTCTGTGAGGAGCAGAACAAGTGCCCTTCTCTTGTGGGTTTGCTGCAGCAGGCTGCAAACCAGGCAGCAGGTGATCAGTCTGGATCACATTGGATCTACTGGGAGAATGGTCTCCTGTATAGTGACCCTAAGGTTGCTGAGCCTGGGTCAGCCCGTGTGCTGGTGGTACCCCAGCGCTTCAGAGCCTTCCTACTGGGGCTGGCTCATGATGTGCCTTTAGCAGGACATTTGGGGCAGGACAAGACCTTTGAAAGGCTTGTCACCCATTTTTATTGGCCCCAAATGCGCAAGAGTTCAGACACTCATTGCAGGACCTGTCAGACTTGCCAGGCAAGTGGAAAGAGTGGGAGGAAGCACAAGGCTCCTCTCCAGCCATTCCCTTTGGTCAGCACCCCCTTTGAAAGGGTGGGCATTGACATTGTGGGGCCTCTGGATCCCAAGACAGCCATGGGCAACAGGTTCATCCTGGTCTTGGTGGACCATGCCACCCGGTACCCGGAAGCCATCCCTCTCAGGACAGTGACGGCCCCCGTGGTGGGTCGTGCACTGATGGGGATTTTCTCCCCCGTGGGGTTTCCCAGAGAGGTGGTGTCAGACCGAGGTACCAACTTCATTTCTAAGTATATGAAGTCCCTGTGCCAGGAGTGTGGTGTAACCTACAAGTTCACCACTCCTTACCACCCCCAAGGTAATGGGCTGGTTGAGAGATTCAATCGGACCCTCAAAGGCATGATTATGGGTCTTGAGGAACCCATGAGGCGTAAGTGGGACGTCCTCTTACCATGCCTTCTCTTTGCTTACCGTGAGGTGCCACAGAAATCTCTAGGGTTCAGTCCCTTTGAGCTTCTCTATGGACACCCAGTGAGAGGACCTTTGAGTTTGGTCAAGGAAGGCTGGGAGCAATCTCCCAGGAAACCTCCCCAGGATGTATATAGCTACATGCTGGCCTTTAGGAACCAAACTAGGCGATTCAGAAAACTCGCTGAGGCGAATCTGGAAGCCAGCCAGGAGGAGATGAAGCGGTGGTACGACCAGAATGCCACTCTGGTTGAGCTTCAGCCTGGTCAGAAAGTGTGGGTCATGGCCCCAGTGGAGCCCTGTGCGCTCCAGGATAAGTGGACCGGACCATTTGAGGTGGTGGAGCGCAAGAGTCCGGTTACCTACTTGGTGGACTTGCGGTCTCCCAGGAACCCCTTGCGGGTCCTGCATGTCAACCGCCTGAAGCCCCACTTAGAGAGGTCCGAAGTGGGCATGCTCCTAGCAACAGATGCTGGAATGGAGGAGGAGACTGAGCCTCTTCCTGACCTCCTGTCTGCAACAGAGCAAGATGGGTCAGTGGATGGAGTGAACCTCTCTTCCACCCTGACCTCTGAGCAGCAGAATGACTGTCACCAGTTGCTGGGACAGTTTTCTGACCTGTTCTCCCTGATTCCCAGTGTCACTGATTGGTGCGTCCATGATGTAGACACTGGGGACAGTCCTCCTGTCAAGCACAAAACTTACAGGGTGACTGACCGGGTGAGAGCTTGTATCAAGGAGGAGGTCTCCAAGAGGCTTACTTTGGGGGTGATTGAGTCCTCTAACAGTCCTTGGGCCAGCCCAGTGGTCTTGGTCCCAAAGGCTGCCGCACCGGGTGTCTCACCAGAACTGCGGTTCTGTGTGGACTACAGAGGGCTCAATTCAGTCACCAGGACTGACGCGCACCCATCCCCAGAGCTGATGAGCTCATTGATCGGTTAGTGGCTGCCCGGTACATCAGCACGTTTGACTTAACGTCTGGGTACTGGCAGATCGCCTTGACTGATGGGGCAAGAGAGAGGTCAGCATTCTCCACACCAGATGGGCACTACCAATTCCGGGTTATGCCCTTTGGGATGAAGAATGCCCCTGCCACCTTTCAGAGGTTGGTCAACCAGGTGTTGGCTGGACTGGAAGAGTTCAGTGCCGCCTACCTGGATGACATTGCAGTGTTCAGCGCCAGTTGGGAAGAACACCTGCGCCACCTCTGGGAAGTGTTGATGGCACTGCGGAGAGCAGGCCTCACGATCAAGGCGAGTAAGTGCCAGATCGGGCAGGGTTCCGTGGTGTACTTGGGACACCAAATTGGGAGCAGCCAGGTGGCACCCCTACAGCCCAAGATTGAGACCATCCTGACTTGGGAACCCCCCAAGACCCAGACAGAGGTGAGAGCCTTTTTAGGACTCACCGGGTATTACAGGAGGTTTGTCAAGGGGTATGGCAGCATTGTTGCACCCTTGACAGAGCTGACTTCCAGGAAGCAGCCCAAGAGAGTGATTTGGACTGACACCTGTCAGAGAGCTTTTGATGCCCTGAAGACTGCCATGTGCACGGCGCCCGTGCTCCTGGCACCCAACTTCTCAAAAGAGTTTATTGTGCAAAAAGATGCTTCAGAGCATGGTGTGGGGGCTGTTCTATCACAGATTAATGAGGAGGGCCTAGACCAACCTGTAGCCTTCATCAGTAGGAGGTTACTTCCACGGGAACAGAGGTGGAGTGCAATTGAGCATGAGACATTTGCTGTGGTCTGGGCACTGAAGAAGTTGAGACCATACTTGTTTGGGACTCACTTCCGGGTTCAGACAGACCACAGGCCCCTCAGATGGCTGATGCAGATGAGGGGTGAGAATCCAAAGCTGTTGAGGTGGTCCATATCCCTACAGGGGATGGACTTCACGGTGGAACACCGCCCTGGTACAGAACACGCCAATGCTGATGGTCTGTCCAGATTTTTCCGCCTTAGTGATGAGAACTCCCAGGAGGGTAGGGTAGTTCTCCCCACATTTCAGCTGGAGGGGACACGTGTTAGACCTGGCACTATTGGCGTGGGTCTCCCTTCCATTTTTTTGCTGTTGCCTCTTATGTTTTTGCTGGTTTTAGATGCTTTTGGGCACTGTGCCACTGCTGTCCAGTGCCACAGTGTAAGTGCTCCCTATGGTAAATTGATGTATGGATTAGTGACTCCATGATTGGCTTGTTAGGCTTACTTTCAGACCCTAGTACAGTGCACTGCGTGTGCCCCAGGGCTTGTAAATCAAATGCTGCTGGTGGGCTTGCAGCACTGGTTGTGCCACCCACCGGAGCAGCTTGTAAAGTGTGTCTCAGGCCTGCCATTGCAGAGCCTGTGTGCAGTCTGATACTGCCATGTTGACTGGGCAAGTGTACCCACTTGCCAGTCCCTAAACCTTCCCTTTTATACATGTTAGTCACCCCTAAGGTAGGCCCAAGGGCAGGGTGCATTGTAGGTAAAAGGTAGGACATGCCCTGGTGTGTGTGGCATGTCCGAATAGTGAATTACAGTCACTATTGCAAGGCTACCTGTTCCCCATAGGCGCATTTGAGATGTCATCAGTGATGTCATCAGTGATGTCACTGACCATGTCATGAGTGATGTAATATGAGACGTCATCAGCAGTGCATTGCGGGGCGCGAGTTATAGTTAGCTGAACTAACTATAACAGGGGAATTTCACGGGTTTTGTACGAGTGAAATGTCCAACTAACTATAACTGTCCCTAAAACCTATGGTTTTTTCAGTGAATTTCAAAGGTTTTTTAAATGCTAATTTCTAACTATAACGTGTCTGAAACCTATGGTTTTTTCAGTGAATTTCAAAGGTTTTTTAAATGCTGATTTCTAACTATAACGTACCTGAAACCTATGGTTTTTTCAGTGAATTTCAAAGGTTTTTAAATGCTAATTTCTAACTATAACGCCCCTAAAACCTATGGTTTTTTCAGTGAATTTCAAAGGTTTTGTAAATGACAATTTTTAAATGTATTAATTGTTATATTTATTTTTTTGATACTGATTTACTACATTTTTAAAACTATTTATTTTTATATATTTTATTTATTAAATTACATTGTAATTACATTATACATTACATTACAAAAATACTTTCTCAGAATGAATTACTTTAGTTTAAATACTTTTCAAATAGGCAATAGACTTTTAAGTACAGTAGTTACAGTTGTTGCAATGGGCAACACAACTTCAAACACAATGCAACATTGAGCTCAATGTGAATTTCTAGTTAAATGCAATTAGTTACTTTATGGATTACTTTTCTAACCACAGGACTGGATCCTAGATTCAGTCCTGGGACATCTCCTGTAAACAGTTGAGTAAAAGCGTTTTGGTTACAGTAGTGATTTTTAAGGAATATTATTGTATTTTAAAAGTTGACACTTAGAAACTTTTTCACATAGAATCACCAATGTTATCCTATGGGAGGAAATTCACTTAGCAGGTAAGTAGTGTTATCGTTACTTTTTCTTACTCAGTGTTGGATCCTGGATCCAGCACTGGTGCATCTCCTGTAAACAGTTGAAAGAATGCGTTTAAGTCATACAGGCGATTTTTAAGGAATATTTGTAATTTGTGAAAATCGACACTTTGAAACTTTTCTGCTGAAAACCAGACAATGGATTCCTATGGAAGGAAATATAAGTTACTGGTAAGTACGGTTAGAATTACTTTTCAGGGTCAGTGCTGGGCTAAAAGATGCAGCACTGGGTTCTCTCCTGATAACAGGTGAGTAAATCGGAATTCGTAGTTCGGTTGATTTTAGAGGAATATTTTAAAGTTCCAAAACTCCACACTTAGAAGAATTTCCAAGTGAAACCAGTCAATGTTAGCCAGGGGGCGCGTTTGCAGAGTACTGCAGGGAGGGGGGCGGGGCCTCCGGCACGATGCCGGTCGTTTTTTTTTTTTTTTTTTTTTTAATGGGAGGGGGGCTGCGTGGCCCCCCTTCCTTGGCCACTTTTGGCCCCGGGGGACCCTTGGGGACCCCATCCCCCGGGGCCTGAGCATTTTTTTTTTTTTTTTAAATAAAAAAAAACGGGAAGGGGGCCGCGTGGCCCCCTTCCCTGGGCCTGTATTGGCCCCGGGGACCCCATCCCCGGGCATGCCCTCAATTTTTAATTTTTTATTTGGAGGGGCTGCGTGGCCCCCTCCTCAGGCCATTTAAGGCCCCGGGACCCCATCTCCCGGGGCCGGCCTTGCCCTTTTTATTTTTTTATAATTTGGGGAGGGGTTTGCGTGGCCCCCTCCCTGGCCACTTATGGCCCCGGGGACCCCATCCCCGGGGCCTGGCCTCTCGTTGGGGACTGTGGGGGTCCCCAAACCCCCACAGTCCCGCCGGCTCCCCGTGTCTTACGGGAGCCGGCATTGCTTCCACATGGGGAGCAGCTAACATGCTGCTCCCCATGTGGAAAGCTATTTGCTTTGGATATTGGAGCGAGAGCAGGTTTCTGCTCTCGCTTCCAATATCCAAAGCAAATTTGCAATGACAGGACGGGAGCCGCGAGGCTCCCGTCCTGTCATTGCAAACAGCAGTGTCCCGGGGTAGGCACCCCGGGACACTGCAGGAGCCGGCCCTGGGGGTGGCGGTCCCCAGGGCCATCAAGGGCTCCAGGAGGGGGCCACGCGGCCCCCTCCCAACTATTTCACAGCCCCGGGGAGGTGGTGGTCCCCGGGTGTGTGGGGGCTGGAGCCCCCACACAGGTCAAATTTTTTTTTTAAAAGAAGCCCCGGGGTTGGCGGTCCTCGGGGCTGCGGGAGGGCAAAGAGCCCTCCCGCACCATTATTTTCTTAAGCCCCGGGGGTGGCGGTCCTCGGGGCTTGGGGGCCCCCACATTAAA
Organism: Calotriton arnoldi; assembly: GCA_963921515.1. Taxonomy (NCBI): domain Eukaryota; kingdom Metazoa; phylum Chordata; class Amphibia; order Caudata; family Salamandridae; genus Calotriton; species Calotriton arnoldi. Next base: position 2,372,305 of record CAWUFW010002094.1, read on the forward strand.
TTTAAACCCCCTCACCATGCCCCCGGGACTTGGCCCACCCGGGCAATTAACATCGAAGCGCGGGAGACCGCGCTCGATTTTTCTTTTTTTGGCAGGATCCGCGCTCCCTGAGCGCATCCTGGCGATTTAAAATAAAAAAAAAAAAAATGCTTTTTTTTACCCAGGGGGTCCTTGTGGGACCCCCTGAGCAGACCTAGGGGTCAGGGTGTTTCTACCCTGCCCCCTTTGTGCGTTTGTGCACTTTTTTACTGCTTTCTTGTTCTTCGGTTCTACCGAGGAACAAGATGGCTGCCAACACTTCCTGGTTTGGAGTGTTGACAGATAATTAGCAGACAGCTCGTGATCGGGAGGGTGCGCGAATCCAACGCGGCCATAGATATATATGTGATTTTCCTTTTGATTTTCTCAGGAACTACTGAACGGATTTACAGCATTTAACAAAAGGGTTCTTTCTGAACCAAGAACTACCTCTTTGCCAAATTTGGTGTAATTCCGTTCAGCAGTTCGGGCTGTAGCCGTGTCTAAAGTTTCCTATGGGAAAATGAATGGGGAAAACACGTTTTGGGACCCCCTTTTTCTCGGCCCCCGCTTGACGAATCACCCCGAGACTTTCAGGGTAGGAGCGGACCGGAGCGGGCCATAAAGTTTGAAAATTTCGCGAAGATTCGTCAACCGGCAAGAGTTATTTCAAATAGAATGTCGCGGATTTCCTATGGAAAATAGGTCCTAACTATAACTATCTACTGGCGACCGCCAGTAGATAATATATATGTGTATATATATATAAATATATATGTGCAAGCAAGAATAACACACTTAAAAGTAAGAAAATGCAACTGTTAAATGCACGGAATAAAATACAAGAAGATAATAATGATAATAATACTGGACGTCCACTGCAAGAAATAAACACTGTTAAATGCAAATAATCAGACACAAGGAATAAACCCTGTCAAAGGAAAGTATGACATATATATACACAGAATACATCAGATTATTATGACCACTGGAGAGTTGAATGTGCACACAGACACATTCACACATCACAATGCCAATAATCAGAGAAACTACATCACCGGCTGCAATAACTTCATCTTTGTCCACTCCAGACTGGGGGATTCACAGCCGGGGTCAATAGACTCCACAAGCCAGGAACTGCTACGCTGAATTAGACGCGTTCGTCCTTCATTCAGGTCCCAAAATCCTGCTTTAAAAGTCAACAAATCCCAGTTTTATAATCTCAATGCACTAGAAGTTTCTGAGAGGACCTCCTCTGCGCCGAGGAAACTTACTGGAGTTGACAAAACTCCCACAAGCAGTCCAAAGGCAAAGGAGTTCTCACGTATTCTACTGTGCTCCCACATGTTCCAGCACCTTATCTTAGTGAAGGTTGAGAAAGTAGAAATCATCTCCAAAAGTACAGAAAACATCTCCAAAAGTACAGAAAACAATCTTGAACGTGGATAGCCTTATCAACATGAGTGATCTGGGGGCCTGCTTGTATGTGCAAAGATCAAGCTAGACAAAATCAGAATTCAAGATGGCATGAGGGCATGTCAAAGCCATTAGTTAAAACGTCATAAAACATCCCAACGTACAACACAATGCACACTTGTGCACCACTGCCTATAGCACTACACACTTCATTTCTCAATGTACAACATAATGCACATTTGAGCACCACTGCCTACAACACTACTCTCCGCGATGGAGAAGTACATTCCACACATTTCTCTCTCTTGCTTTCAAATGCACATCCCACACGTTCTGTTCCTGGCAAGGCTGTTGTACTCTTTGAAAACACTCCCACTCTGCAGCTTTAAGGAGACACGAAATGCAAGTATAAAGTGGAAATAAAACACATAAAATCAATTAAAGCAATGGCAGTCAAAGGTCATCATGTGGTGCCAATACATGGGGTGCCTCTGGCACTACAGCTTTCTGCAAAATCATTGCATGTCTTGTCAGAAAAGAAGACCATTTGTATTCAGAGATGTTAGCATGGCCAGCTCTGCCTGATCCATTCACCTGCCGGTTGATCATGCACCGGAAGGTCTTCGAGTTCCTGTTTTTGCTCTCATATAAGACTCTGGCCCAGAACTATTCAATGCGTCTGGTCTTCTCAGCCCATACTGCTTGCTTGAGGTGTTTTTGTGCCAGCTTAGACTTGGACACTAGCTTTTTCAGCCAGGGTTTCTGTGGGCTGCTCTCAGAAGGTGTTCAGGGCCTTCTTCAAACTTACATACAAGGCGATAGGAGGAAACAGTCTGGAGAGGGTTGGTGGCTGCGCTAAAAGTAAGTACAAAATAGCTCAGAATAATATGAAGCATCATTAATGTAATCAGAATACAACTTCCTTCAGTTTAGAAAGGATGGGTTATGTGTAAGACTGACCCTATGCCATACACTTCACGGATAGCCAAGTTCAAATTAACAATCAACCACAGATAAATGGGAAGTCCTCATTGCACACTGTGTTCAATCTGTATACAGCTGTTCAGAGAAAGCCGGGTTCCTCAAGATACTCAACATCTGTTTCAAAATTAATGCCCAACTATGGACAGCCCTTTTCTGTATCAAACACCTCTAAGTGACTGAACCTACACTGAGAAATTAAGTTGATATGAGTAGAAAAGTGGGTACTGTAAACAGTGCTATGGAGTTTGCAGATAATGAAACTCTCATGAGAAATACACCATAGAGTATCAAAAAATATCTACTAAGAACTGTGTACACTCTATGCATTAATTGTCAAAAAAGACGCTATTTGCCTAAAATAACCAAGGTCTGAAGTTGCTAAAGATTATACTACCTGCAGCCTTCATACTGTGGAGAAAACTTTACAGATCGCCCAGTTTCAGAAGCAATAGAAGCACGTTTATTTAGATTAGTACCTTGTGCACACAGTCTCCTGCATTATGTAGAAATTTTCATTCTAAGACAATTCTTTTTAATACCTCAATACAGCTTACAATACTTGGGGCCAAATTTATGACCCCAGTTGCATTGCGCTTGCGCCACGCAACATGGTACATGCGCGACACAACTGAAAAATAAGATTTCTGAAGCCATGCAAGGTCACTTTGAGTGGCCCTGAGTGGCTTCATAAATCTTGAGTAAAGCAACGCAGCGCAAATCACTGCGTTGCCTTACTCTGTGCTATGGACGCGTTCCATGGGCATTGCATGTGTGTTCCCACGCATCTCCCGTGTTTTCTTACGCATTTCCAGATTTACCAGAACTGGTATATATATATTTTTTTTCCCACCGCAAGATCCAGGTGAAAGAGGGGAGGAAGCAGTCACCGCCCACTTGGGGAGTACTTACGATGATTGACTGCTTCACAGAAACTCGGAGTGCCGGGTTTCAGGACATCCCCCTCTACCTGTCACAGTGCCTCATCCAATCGTAGTGAGGCACACAGTGTTTAATGTGGACACCTGTGAACACTCTAATTTGGCGGGATTTGAAAAAGTCACTCCCGACGAAACGCGTCATGCCTTTGCCTTTGCTTGTTCATTAAAGCGAGTTTCCTGATGTACCCGCTTGGGCTCGTTCTTTTCAGGAGAAGAGAACTTGGTTGTGTATATTTGTGTGCGGCCACAGCACACTGAGCACCCATCCCTAAGCAGTTCGGCGACTGAAGTGGCATCTTTTGGTTTACCTAATGGACTTGGGAACCGCAGGACCGCCGCTTCCCCAATTACAACTATGCCAATTCTTTTGGACCGTGACTGCACGAGTGAACACCATTTACTGAGGTGATGTTTTCGAGTTGGAGTTGGGATTCCAGCGGTTGGGTGAGGGTCCGGGACAGCCGCTTTTTTTCCCACAGCAAGATCCAGGTGAAAGAGGGGAGGAAGCAGTCACCGCCCACTTGGGGAGTACTTACGATGATTGACTGCTTCACAGAAACTCGGAGTGCCGGGTTTCAGGACATCCCCCTCTACCTGTCACAGTGCCTCATCCAATCGTAGTGAGGCACCCAGTGTTTAATGTGGACAGCTGTGAACACTCTAATTTGGCGGCATTTGAAAAAGTCACTCCCGACAAAACGCGTCATGCCTTTGCCTTTGGTTGTTCATTAAAGCGAGTTTCCTGATGTACCCGCATGGGCTCGTTCTTTTCAGGAGAAGAGAACTTGGTTGTGTGTGTGTATATATATATATATATATATATATGTGTGTATATATATATATATATGTGTGTATATATATATATATATGTGTGTATATATATATATATATATGTGTGTGTATATATATATATGTGTGTATATATATATATATATGTGTGTATATATATATATATATGTGTGTATATATATATATATATATTCACTGAAAAAACCATAGGTTTTAGGGACGTTATAGTTACAAATTAGCATTTAAAAAACCTTTGAAATTCACTGAAAAAACCATAGGTTTTAGGGACAGTTATAGTTACTTGGACATTGCACTCGTACAAAACCCGTGAAATTCCCCGTTATAGTTAGTTCAGCTAACTATAACTCGCGCCCCGCAATGCACTGCTGATGACGTCACATATTACATCACTCATGACATGGTCAGTGACATCACTGATGACATCACTGATGACATCTCAAATGACATCACTGATGACATCATCCAATGACTGTGTTTCTGTAAAGTTTAAATATTTTTATATATATAGGGAAAGGCGTATTGAAGAATGAGTGGGTGTATAAGTGTCTGTATGGATGATTTAGTAGGTGCGTGACTAATTCTATAAGTGAGTGATTAAACGTATCTTACTGAATGCATGGGTTAGTGACTAAACTGGGTGAATGTCTGTATCTGTCTGTTGCTGTGTAAGTGGCTGTATGGGTTTGTGAATAGCTACATGAGTGTCTATAAGAGTTATTGATTTGTTGTCTGAGTATCTGTATGGGTGCCTGAGTGTTTGTGTGGATGGGGTGTGTGCGACTGTGCATAGATGTGTGAGTGGGTGATTCACTGGGTGGATGGTTTCAAGAGTGCATCTGTGATAGACTGTATGGGTGGGTAAGTGTGTGTAAGAGTGTGTTAGTGAGTGAATGTATGTCCCAGTGGTACATGTGTGAGTAACTACATATGTGAAAGGCAGTATATATGTGTGTTGGAGTATATAAATAGCTATAAGCGAGAGTGAGTGATTGTGATAGTGGCTGTATGGATGAGTGTGTGCTTGTATCAGTGATTGTATAAGAGCGTAACAATGTGCTAGTATTTGTATGATTAAGTGAGCTGGTGTGTGTATAACTGTATAGGTGAGTAAATGGCAGTGTGTTTAATTATTTGCATGACTGACTAGGTGTGTGAGTACCTCTATGGATGAGTGGCGGTGTTTGAGTGTCTATATAGGAGTAAGAGTGCATATGATAGTCCTGTATTGAGTGACCATAAGTATGAGTGACTCTACGGGTGAGTGAGTGGATGTGTGTGTGTAGACCTAAGAATCAGTGAGTGGGTATGTAGTTATTGGTGTTGGAGTGTCTATGGTTTTGCGAATGGCAGTCTGTAATTTAGATTGGGTGTATCAAAGGTTATATTAGGGTGTGAAGAGCTGCATCAGATTATCACGTGGATGATGTCATCAGTGATGTCATCAGTGATGTCACTGACCATGTCATGAGTGATGTAATATGTGACGTCATCAGCAGTGCATTGCGGGCGCGAGTTATAGTTAGCTGAACTAACTATAACGGGGGAATTTCACGGGTTTTGTACGAGTGCAATGTCCAAGTAACTATAACTGTCCCTAAAACCTATGGTTTTTTCAGTGAATTTCAAAGGTTTTTTAAATGCTAATTTGTAACTATAACGTCCCTAAAACCTATGGTTTTTTCAGTGAATTTCAAAGGTTTTTTAAATGCTAATTTGTAACTATAACATGTCTGAAACCTACGGTTTTTTCAGCGAATTTCAAAGGTTTTGTAAATGACAATTTTTAAATGTATTAATTGTTATATACATTTTTTTCATACTGATTTCGAAATTTTTAGAAAACATTTTTTTTACATATTTTATTTTTTAAATTACATTGTAATTATATTATACATTACAAAAATACTTTCTCAGAATGAATTACTTTAGTTTAAATACTTTGCACATAGGCAATAGACTTTTAAGTACAGTAGTTACAGTTGTTGCAATGGGCAACACATTTTCAAACACAATGCAACATTCAGCTCAATGTGAATTTCTAGTTAAATGCAATTAGTTACTTTATGGATTACTTTTCTAACCACAGGACTGGATCCTAGATTCAGTCCTGGGACATCTCCTGTAAACAGTTGAGTAAAAGCGTTTTGGTTACAGTCGTGATTTTTAAGGAATATTATTGTACTTTGAAAGTTGACACTTAGAAACTTTTTCTCATAGAATGACCAATGTTATCCTATGGAAGGAAATTCACTTAGGAGGTAAAAACTGTTATCGTTACTTTTTGTTACTCAGTGTTGGATCCTGGATCCAGCACTGGTGCATCTCCTGTAAACAGTTGAAAGAATGCGTTTAAGTCATACAGGCGATTTTTAAGGAATATTTGTAGTGTGTGAAAATCGACACTTTGAAACTTTTCTGCTGAAAACCAGACAAAGGATTCCTATGGAAGAAAATATAAGTTACTGGTAAGTACGGTTAAAATTACTTTTCAGGGTCAGTGCTGGGCTAAAAGATGCAGCACTGGGTTCTCTCCTGATAACAGGTGAGTAAATTGGAATTCGTACTTTGGTTGATTTTAGAGGATATTATAAAGTTCCAAAACTCCACACTTAGAAGAATTTCCAAGTGAAACCAGTCAATGTTAGCCTATGAAGGAAATTCAAGTTACCGGTAAGTACGGTTAAAATTAATTTTGAGGATCAGTACTGGGCTGAAAGATGCAGCACTGAGGTCTCTCCTGATAACAGGTGAGTAAATCAGAATTCGGATTTCGGCTGATTTTAGAGGAATATTTTAAAGTTCCAAAAATCAACACTTAGAATCTTTTTCAGCAAAAAGCAGGCAATGATATCCTATGGAAGGAAATTCAAGTTACCGGTAAGTACGGTTAAAATTACTTTTGAGGATCAGTACTGGGCTGAAACATGCAGCACTGAGGTCTCTCCTGATAACAGGTGAGTAAATCGGAATTCGTATTTCGGCTGATTTTAGAGGAATATTTTAAAGTTCCAAAACTCCACACTTAGAAGAATTTCCAAGTGAAACCAGTCAATGTTAGCCTATGGAAGGAAATTCAAGTTACTGGTAAGTACGGTTAAAATTACTTTTCAGGACCAGTACTGGGCTGAAAGATGCAGCACTGAGGTCTCTCCTGATAACAGGTGAGTAAATCAGAATTTGGATTTCGGCTGATTTTAGAGGAATATTTGTATGTTTCAAAAATCAAAACTTAGAAGAATTTCCAAGTGAAACCAGTCAATGTTAGCCTATGAAGGAAATTCAAGTTACCGGTAAGTACGGTTAAAATTACTTTTCAGGATCAGTACTGGGCTGAAAGATGCAGCACTGAGGTCTCTCCTGATAACAGGTGAGTAAATCGGAATTCGTATTTCGGCTGATTTTAGAGGAATATTTTAAAGTTCCAAAACTCCACACTTAGAAGAATTTCCAAGTGAAACCAGTCAATGTTAGCCTATGAAGGAAATTCAAGTTACCGGTAAGTACGGTTAAAATTACTTTTCAGGACCAGT